>JAUTXW010005338.1:865000-1309691 GCA_030620095.1 Kuschelorhynchus macadamiae
AAAAAAAATTAATCAGTCAAAAATAACTTCTTTTCTACCATAAATAATGGATGTTTCTGTATTGTTGTTAAAAAATATGTCTATGTTTATTTTTCTTTGTTTATTTTTTTGATTAGTTAACTTTAATAAATATGTATTTGTACATATTTAATAATTAAATATGTACTGGTGTATTTATGTGCATTTATTGACGTTAAAAAAATACGTCCACAATCCGGACATTTCGGTAGACCGGACATGACGAAAACTATATATGTCCGGATTACCGAAGTTGTACTGTATATATATATATATATATATATATATATATATATATATATATATATTTATATATATATTTATATATATATAGATATATATATACAATGTGTCCCAAATTTGGCTTACATGCATTGCTATCTCGTAAACCGCTATAGCTACAGGGTGGGTTAAATTAGGAAAGTTTTAGAGAATTTTATTACAAATTTGATGACGTTTTGAAGTTTAGGATATCTTTTGTGGTTTTCAAGATAATTGGGAAAAATCAAAATGGTGCATTTTCAAAGCTTCTAAACGACTCGTATTATGGTTTTATGGTTTATACATTATTAGGGCACTTTTATTAAAGGAACATTATGCAGGTAAAACGAAGTTTCTAGCTTCAATTGTTTTTGAGATATTGGCATCAACTTTTTATTTTCTTACCGACGCCATATTGGATTATTGTATTTTTGGAAAGATCTTTTTAAGAGCTTTCCAACGATGTATAACAAGGTAAGATTATTATTTTTCTTGAGCTCTAAAAACCAAAATAATTGTTTTTTTTTAAGTAGGCTTTGATTACGCATGGCGGCCATAATGAAACAAAAGAATGCCGCATGTCAACAATCATTTTGTGTTCCTGAATGTTATCATTTTCTCATTGTGCCGAGTTTTTACAAAGTTTATTTGAGTTTCTTATACTACTTAAAATGGAGGGTAATTATTCCAACGAAGAGAATTTGGATATGATAGAACTTTATTTTAAAGCAAATAGAAATACACAAGCATGCGCGTTCATACGAAGAACAATTTCTAGACCGACATCAACCAAGCCAAAGGCATTTCAGATTTCTAATTGTAAACTTGTTAGCTTATGGGTAAAAATATTAATTCAACCATCGATGTTTCAGATTTTCAACTAAGATATTATAACAGTGAATACCTAGTGACTAAAATGTAACTATCACACTATTGAAAATACCTAAACTAAATTTAAATTAACACATAAAAAAAATATAAGTTACACCACATGCCTCCCTCCATTTTCCACACATTTTTGACATTTCTCCAATACCTTCCGTGTAATCTTAAGGTGTTCCTGTTAATATTAACAAAAACATCTCGGACTCTGTCTTCTAGCTCTCTGAGACTTTCTGGCGGAGAAAATTCGTAGACCTCATTTTTTGCGTATCCCCATAAATAAAAATTAAGCAACAGGGCCATTATTAGCGATAATATTTTCCCCGAAAGTATTTCTGAGGACCGCCATCACCTCTCTGGTACCGTGAGCCGGACAGCCATCTTGTTGGAAAAATATTTTGCAGGTCGTTTGGGGGAACAGAATTTATAACTTCTGGAATAATTTGTTCCCGTAATAGTTGCAAATATCTGTTACCCGATAAATTTTCTATAATGAACGGCCCAATCAAACGGTTATCTAAAATACAAATTGTTATGAGTGATTTAAAGCAGAAGTGCATTGTTTGGAATTACCTATAATGCCACACCACAAATTGAACCCAAATTTTGTTTGTAAACGTCTTTCTTCAAAATTATGAGGATTCTCGGTGCCCCAGTAATGAGTATTATGTTTATTGAAAATTCCACAGTTTGTAAATCGTGTTTCATCTGTCCAAAGTACTTTAGAATGAAAGTTGGGTATTTGCTGGCATTTGTTGATGAACCATTCACTAAACGTGATTCTTCTAGCAAAATCATTTGCCTGAAGACCCTGTACAATAGTAGGTTTATAGGGATGAAAGTGAAGTTTTTTCACTCGTTGGACGGTTGATTTGGGAATTGCCGTTTGTTCTTCAATCTTTCTTACTGAGGTTGTTGGGTTGTCCCTGACACTTTCTATTATAGCTGCGTTTCTTGCTTCATTATCTATTGAATAGGTCTTTGGTTTCGGTTTCAAAAAAGACCCGTAGGCTAACAGGTTAACAATTAGAAATCTGAAATGCCTTTGGCTTGGTTGATGTCGGTCTGGAAATTGTTCTTCGTATGAACGCGCAGCTGCTTGTGTATTTCTATTTGCATTAAAATAAAGTTCTATCATATCCAAATTCTCTTCGTTGGAATAATTACCCTCCATTTTAAGTAGTATAAGAAACTCAAATAAACTTTGTAAAAACTCGGCACAATGAGAAAATGATAACAAGTACTATTCAGGAACACAAAATGATTGTTGACATGCGGCATTCTTTTGTTTCATTATGGCCGCCATGCGTAATCAAAGCCTACTTAAAAAAAAACAATTATTTTGGTTTTTAGAGCTCAAGAAAAATAATAATCTTACCTTGTTATATATATATCGGTAAGAAAATAAAAATATATATATATATATATCGTTTTATATATATAAAAGTTATGTATATATATTTATATATATATTTTTCCCAATTATATATATATCAAAACGGCATCAAATATATATATATATATATATATATATATATACATTGTATATATATATATATATATATATATATAGCTGTAGCCAAACCTACAGAAGGACCGACGGAATTGACAAAACATATTTTTCGGCATCTAGGGCCGCTAAAACGTAAAGATATGTAAAACGTGAGAGGGTGATTTTCTCGCGATTACAAATATTTTATTTAGCCTCCATTTTGCTCCGCCATGGGCAATCTTAAATTAGTACTACGGTTTTACTAATTCATCTGTATACAACAATTATTTATGGCACACAATTTGAAATCAGTAGTTTTTCAGGCTGAATTTTTAAACATTGTCCTAAGCCGCCATCTTGGATTCATACCACAATTTTACCAGTTGATTCCTACATGATACTGGATTTTTGTGCAAAATTTGAGATAAATTGGATAAGTAGTTTTTTAGTAATAATTTTTTTACCATTACACTAGGCCGCCATTTCGTTTTGCCATACTGGATTTTTACCAAAATGTTACCAGTTCATCCCTATATGACCCTTAATTTTTGACCAAAATTTGAAGTCAATCGGGTAAGTAGTTTTTTAACTGTGCCGCGAACAGACAGACCGACGGAATTGAGAAAACATGTTTTTCGGCATCTAGGGACCCTGAAACGTATAGATCTGAAAAAATCTGGGAGTGTGATTGTTATACGATTACAATACTTCCCTTCTGCGAAGGAAGGAAAAAAGTTCAAGCTCAAAGTTTATACTAAATATACAAATCCTTTATGCTATTCTGAAGGAATACAACACAAAACACTAAATAACTAAAAAAGTATTTTTAATTTTTAATGTGGTTCTTTTTAAACTAAAACAGGTTTATCGACACTTCAAGGACTCCCGGTCGTTACATTATATGGTAAAACTTGTCTTTATACAAAACTAAGTATGATCTGTGGGCCGCATAATTTGCTCATAAACCCTTCAGCCCAGACGCAAATCAAAAATTGATAAATGTTCATTTTCGCCTAGTAGTTGTTTTGGCCTCGTTTCGTTTTCAAGTTATACATTATCGAAATTCAAAATCATGTATATAGGTTTTTCACCTTCTTTTGATTTTTTTTTGAAATTTTATAGTAAATCAATTATTTACACAACTGAACATAGCTTGATCGGGCGGATGTTATTTCGAAACTGAAGAATAATAAACCTTTTATGACAAGGTAATTCGGCGCCAAGGTAGTATACTGACCCATTGGAAGTGCAGTTGCCAGAATAATAAGTATGACAAGCGTTACGAGCTCTTTTATTAAACAAATGTCATATTTGAATTATGGCTTTAACGATGGGCAACCCCTAGCGGTACCGAATAAATATTTAGTCGCGCAGGTAAAGGAGGGTAGTTAGCGTCGAAATTACGCCCTTCGGGTGGATAGGTACTGAGTTAGAAAATGATCGGGCGCCAGAGTGCGGCAACACTAGATGGATCTGCGTTAGGTTAGCACCAGGTTAGGCATCCGAGCGGTATCGCGAAGGCATCACCATTAAAGCTATAACAGTATAACAGTATTTGTCTTATCGTATTTAACCATGAAGCCTCCGCTCTGTCGCGCTATGATCCCCAACCTGGAGCTAACCTAGTGACGATCCCCCTATGTAACAAAATATCCATAGTAAACTGTATCAAAAACTGATACTTTTATAAAATTCCTCAACTTTAAAATTAAATTCTTACCACCTACTTTTTTAAAGAGACAATTGTTACATCAGTCTCAGAAACAAAAAAATCCCTATTAAAAATGGGAATTTTAGCAGAGACACAATTTATTTAATTGATTTATAAGTGACATAAAATTATAAATTGAGAAATATATGGTAATTTGATATATTTATTTTTTAAGTAAGGACGTACCAAATACAAAAAAGATAATGAAAAGAGTAAAATAGGATTTAAAAAATAGCATGTCAAATATTAAAGTTAAAAAGAAACAATGATTTAACAGGATATTATACAATGACACAATTATATGAGTAGAAACAAATAACAGACAAAACGTATACGAATAGAGTCTGAAAATGTCATATTCTGGAAAGTGACTATTGTAATTGTATACTAGTCAGTCAACAAATGAAGTAAACCCATACTTTGTATGGTGATAACATTCAAAAAACAACTGCGATTGTCTTGTTTTCATATTAGGAACTAAAAACCTGACTGACTGCAGCAGTATTTCACAGTCAATCCTTACATTTACTAATTTGTGCAAGAAAACCAAAAGTGCCTTTCTTCCCTGAAATTCAAGGGTTTGTAGGTCACAAAGAAGAAGTCGTGTATTATAAGACAGATCTTGATATGGGAAATTAAATTTAAATAAAAGATATTTTTCAAATTTATTTTGAACTTTTTCGATTCTGTTGATGTCACAGTGATATTAAGGACTCCATATAGTAATAGCAGTACTCTAAAACAGCCCGAACCAGAGTTTTAGAGATAAGCAATTGCTTTAGTATCAGTGATATGTTTAGTGTGTAGTTTGATAAAACCTAACAATCTAAAACCCTTAGTTTTAGTTGAGTATTTAATCGATTTACTATAAAAATTACTAGATAAAATTGAAAAGAAAGTGAAAAACTGTAAATACAAAACTGATGAACTTTGATAATGGATAACTCGGAAACGAAACGAGTCCGAAAAAAATTCTATCTGTGCACCAAATTTCGTTAAAATTGGTGATGGTAGGCGAAAGCGAAAATGTATCCAAAAATTATAAGATCGATTTTTTATTTTGATTTGATTTTGACCATTTTCCCGAAGAGACCAAAACTTTCGATTTCATTTTTCTACATGTAAACATCATAGTGAGCAGTTCTTTTAAAGACTAACTAGTTTTGGTCAGTATGTATTGAAATATGATCTTGACCATAAAACAACTTAAAAAAAATCAAAAGTTAATACTGATTAAATTTAGAACCTACAACCAGTTTCCCTTAATAGTTAAGCTCTAAGGTGATCCCTGAGCCACACAAAATACCTGAATAAAAAATTTATATAATTAGGGATAAAATAAAAACAGTAATTGCAAAACTTTTGAGTCATACTTTTTTACCCGTGTTTTTCATACAGACATTTATCAAATGACTGACGCGTTTCTTAATAAAAATCTGGTTAGATAAGCAGCTATGCTGGATGTACCTCTATCATTAATTTCTTTTTTAATTTAACCTCCGGTATGCCATTGAGTTCAAATTCTTAAAGGTGTATTACAAGTTTACATCAATAGTTGGTTTTAGGTGGTGAAATGGTTTATACCTTTGAATATCCTGTAAGAAGCATCACAGGTGTACCATTCAGGCCTGCTGTTATTACTTCAGATAATCAGCACCTTATTGTTGCAGCAGCAGATAAAACTAACAGGGATTGCATTATAGTACATAATGCTCAAAATGGCAATTTAGTTCACAGAATATCTTTGAAAATGTGTGGAATAAAGGTATGAGTATTCCATTAAAAATAACCTAACATCTAAATAAATACTTGTATTTTTACTCATGTCCTTCCTAGGACATCGCAGGTATAGTGCCTATGCCTCACAAGGGACATCTTATAGCAATACTCACAACTGATAAAGGAGCTATTCTAGATATAAGAACGAAAAAACATTTAAGGTCAATACCGAAATGGGGCGGCAGTGTAACTAAGGATGGAAAATATGGACTTTATGCACCACAACGGTAAAACTATAATATTTTAAAATATTTTGTAAAGTTATAGATCAAACATGTTTTGAATTTGTTTTTATATGGTGGTTGCAGAAGTTTATGGAATTTAATTACCTACATGAGGAAAAAACTTACAAGAAAATAACAAAATGTGAATACTTTGTAGAGGTGGACTAGAACTTATCGAACTTAAGAAAGGAACAACTGTAAGGACATACATACCAAAAGTGGCGGAAGGAGTATTCACAATAATTTGTCTTTTCAATAAAACAGATGAATATGTGCTCTATTACCACAGTGGTCGAAAAACATTAAGAGTGTTTAGGTAAGTGGGAATAATGAATTGGAATCAAAATCGAGTACAATCGATTTTCAACCTTGGGCATAAGTTATCTAATTACTTCAGAACTCTATTTGCTTGAGTTATAAATAAAAGATTAGACCTCTTTTCAGGCTCTAGAGTGTATTATTCTCTGTCAGATTTTCTCATAGTATACATTCATTATCTACTAATTGAGAGAGAGCAGGGACTTAAAATATTTTACTGAAATGAAGTTATATCAATTTAGTCATTATTATTATAATGTTTGTATAATATTATTTACCTATTATTGTAATTTTACCTTTTTATCCTGATTATTTACTTTTAAATAGTGACTTTTAATTACTTTAATTCCTTTGACTTATCTATGAAAATGTATTTTTTTTCCTGAGATTAATAAATATTATTAATAGTGCTTGTGCAACTTAACTAATGACATACATTCTTATATTTATGTTTTGATTCAAGCGATGTTAGTTTATATCTTTTTAGGCTTTATGGAACTAAGAAAACCCTTTTATTCGATTTTATTTCATATATATCAAAATGCTAATTGCATCAAATATTGCATGAACATACTTATTTTGTAGAACATCTGATGCGGAAATGGTAGCCAACTATAGGGTACAAGCAGAATTGACGGCAGTGGAAAGTACTCCCGATGGCAATGCATTAGTTTTGGGGACAGTTGATGGTTGTGTATCAGTTTTGGCCATTCTAGATCCTGTTAAAGATGACATAAATAACTATTTGCTTGGAATGCCATCAAGAGATGAAGGGGTATGTAACTAAAGTTGTACCTGCTGCCTTCTTAACTGTATAAGAAATATATTAACACAATTTTAAATTAAACCACTTCCTTTTTAGAGGTACTAAAATCCAAATACCATTCCTAGTTGCCATAACCATAGAATGGCATACATTTTTTGGAGTTTTTCCTATCCTGTCTTAAAATTATAGGGTGTCTATATTTTGACATCCCTTTCATCCAGGTTTATTATGAAAAAAAAAATTAGGTAAATACTAAAGTTGCTTGCCAAGTTTTAAATTTTCATAGAAATTATTTTGGAGTATACAAGGTGGCTTCTTTTCCAAGTATTTTTTAAAATTTTGTCTTATTGCAATGTTCATTGAGTAACATTGCATAGATTCAGAAACATGCTATCCACATCTAACTAGTATTTAGGAGACTAGTTGCATAAAGATGTGAATATTTAGGCACCAATAACACTATATTAACACATATTTTTCTAATATTTTTTTTCCTCCTTGATTTTTCCTGCTATAGCCAGCCACCCAGCATCCTCATGTTGTCCATCATATTTGTGTTTATCCAAGTCGAATTTTTTATTTGTTTTATTGTTCATTTGACCTTCTTGGTGTACATGCATAGAATTATATTGACAGGTCAAATAAATACTAGTATGACATTGCTTTTCACTTCATTATAAAAGTATTAGGTTCTCTTCTCTGGTATTCAATTTCTTTAAAAGTAAGGCCACTAATCAACAAAAATTTTATCTTCTGTACTTTTCAAACTAAAGGCTTTCATTCTACGTTATCTCACAAATTTGTGATTTTTTCCAGGTTCAAAAAGTGATTTTCTTTATATTATAAAATAGATAACACTGCAATTTGGGTAGCTTTGTAAAATACTGTTAAAGAAACTAAAATTTAATAAAATTGAAAATAATCCAATGATAATCCTTAACTTAGGTGACAACTTACAAACATTTGATTACCTACCTACATTAGGTGATAATTTAAAGAACAGCAGTTGAGTAAAAACTAAATAAAATGCCAATATATATTTCTCATACACCTATTTATAAATGAGGTCCGTACCTTGCTGAGCATGCAAGTCATAAGGTGCACGCAGGCAGTGGACTTAGGGGGTGAGGCGTCGCTCGCATATTATTCTGTTTTATTTGAATTTTGACTGTGTAAAAAATAAAATAATAATAGGATCAGAGGAGATGCTAGAAATAACCATAGAAGAGACAAGAGAAATCTTGAAGCAAACGGTAAATTCCCCGAGAAAGACAAAACAACATCAAAGAGACTAAATTTCAATGAAAACGTTATTAAAAAAATCACTACCGATACTGTTAAATGAATGCATTCTAGAACGCAGAGACTGGAACGCCGCTGAGTTAATATGACTTTCCAAACAAGGAGATCCGAGGAATATATACAAAAAAAAGTGAACCTTTTGTCAAATCTCTATAAACTATTTAAAATGATTCTTACCAATCTTCTAACAAGTGAATTAAATTTTTACCAACCTGCTTCCGAAAAAACTTTAATAGATTATCATAAGTCGTTCCACTCCATTGGAATGTTTGTGTGTAACCTTACTTTTGCTAATTTCAAAATTTGTGTCTATAATTTTCCGCCATCTTGGATGGCAAATGACATATGTCAAAATTGATTTACTAGTTATTAAACATGCAGATGCAAATCAATTTCTGTGTTATAAAGAACTATTATGGACAGTGTACGGTGCACTGACCAGTTGGTAGACTATACTTTTTTGACATAGTACCAACCAGTAATGATTTTTTTTAAACAGCAAGAGTAACTTTTTTGGGGGTGCACATTTTGAACAGAAAAAATAGATATTGAAGTTTTTGAAAAAAAATATTAAGATTTGACGCTGCGGAATAATTTTTGACGTACAGCAGTATCCATCAACGAGTTTAATGACGCATTACCAAGCCATTTGAATAGTTTGATACACTTTTTACATCAGGCATCGTTTTGTAGGAAAACGCGTCTTTTATAATAAAAACAAAAAAGAAACACTCCCATCCTGTAAAAACCACAAAAGTAGTCCAAAAATGAAACAATTTGGTATACCGCCCACTCCATGTCTAGAATGCCACATGTTCTTTTCCTTATACAACAGAATTGTATTGTCTTTCTTCCCGACTTTTCTCACTTTTTATTATTTATTATGGCTTTAATGATTGTTTAATTGACAAACCTAGTGTTAATCTAATGGGATGGAATTAACTAACACTACAGATTTTGTTAAAAAAAAACCTAAAAAGTCTGTGTCCTTGTTTCAATATAGATACACTTTTTTACAACTTTAAAAAAATGCCTAACCAAGGTTAATCAAACTACATACAAAATGGATGGATGGAACCAGGATTCGAACACACATCCTTTGCAATGTAACTAGACCACCCTTCCCTGTGCCAACAAGTTTCACAATGAGAGGAGTAGGCGGTTTACTGAATAACAAAAAGAAAATAATACACTTTTTTACAATGACCGTCAAAAATGCATATTTTTTAAAGTTTAACTTAAAGATGCACCTACATTCATTCACTCACATTATAAAAAAAACTTCAATTTGCATATTCTACTTTTGTTAAAATCTTGGTAACAAGGTGAGTGTGGTGGAGACTGTGAGCAAGAGCTTGAGTGATCATGAAGCAATTCTCGGTAGCATGTCACTAAATGATGCTCATATACAAATAAATAAATGATTAAATAAACAAGCTGGAATTATCATTTGACTAATATCTCCTCATTTTCGGAAGAATTTAATGTATTCCATAAAAAAGTATGTGATGTCCCAACAAATTCATTAGCCATAGAAACAAGTGAAATTTATAAGAAAAAATTTATAACTCTGGGTATATGCACTTTATGCAAAAACAAAAGGTGCCTTACAAACCCTAACAGATATACAAATAATACCAGTTTTCGAAAATATTTTAAAAATTATAAAAAATGCTATTAATGAAGCCAAAAGACGATTTTACCATAACCAAATATCAGAGGCTCAAAATTCTAAAAGAAAAACTTGGCAAATCATTAACACCATCTCTGGCAGAAAGAATAAAAACTTCAAGAAAGACATAAAACCTATTATAGACGATCTTGAAGTGGTTGACAAAAATGAGGTGGCTGACGCGTTAAATACATTTTATTGTAACACTGTTATAGAGATCCAAGAAATGGATCTTTGATGTTTATCACAATGAATCCATCACCAACAAAAACTGTAATAATCTTCTTTTTAACACCCGTTACCTTGCAAGAGATTACTGAAATCCTAAAAACCTTTAATAATAAGAACTCAATGGGTGTTGATGGCATACCCTATAAAATCACTAAAAGACTGTCGCCTGTTGCTTGCCAGTTAATGGCTGGTTTGGTTAATCATTTCCTTCCCAGTGGAATCTTTCCAGAGGTCCTCAGGGAGTTGTTGATTGTACTAATCGACAAGGGCAGTGATATAAATTCTCCAGACAACTAACGCCCCATATCCAATTGTCAATGGTCTCTAAAATCTTTGGTGAAAAAACCATTTAACCTAATATCTGGCAAAAAAAGCACTAATGATGCAGTGTCCTGTTTCGAGAGAATTTATCGGAGTGTAGATCCTAAGAATTATACCGTTGCAGTTTTCTGTAATCTAGCAAAAACTTTCGATCATAGAACACTGCTTATTAAATTAGAGCACTATGGTATCAGGGGTGTTCCCCTTGACTGGTTTCACTCCTATTTACATAATAGAAAACAAAGAGTTCGAGTCTCAGAAGCAATGGGGAAGGATAAAATTTCGGGTTTGCAAATAATGAGTGCTGGGTTACCATAGGGTTCCCTGCTAGATCCATTGCTCTTCCTGTTGTATTTGAAGGATCTCGCTTTTTCTAGCATATCCGGAAGGTTTACATTGTTTGGGGATGATGCCTCGGAGTACTGGGGACGTGGATATTTGCAGCAGCTTAAGGAGGAAATATATGGTGAACTGGCGCGAATGAAAAGGTGGTTTGATTCAAACAAATTATCTATAAATGTAAACAAACCCAAACATATATTTTTTATAAGGAAGGACCGCTAGAACTAGAATTAGCAGGGTTACTGATTACAAATTTTTGGGTCTGACTGTGGACTGCAACTTAAAATGGGATAATCATAATAACATCCTCTCAAAAAAATCTTCTTTCATTGCTCTGAGAAACGTTATTCTGGAATTGAATAGCTTGCAAACTTTGTCTGAGGTATATCATGGTTTTTTAACTTAGGATATAGCATAACATTCTGGGATTATGTGACAAGTAGTTGTATTAATTTTCTTTTCGTACTGAAGAAGAGAGCGGTAAGAATCATAAGTAAACACGGTTTTTAAATAGCAGCACATTGCTATTTAAAAACTTGCGCATTCTGACCCTTTATGATCTTATCATCTATGAAACAGTCACATATATTCGTAGACAACAGTTTCAGATGAAAGGGAATGTTCGTAATCATAACACCAGATACCGCGGTCTCTTAGACTGTCTCACTTCTCACTTACTAAAAACACCATGTTTCATTTGGGAAGGTTTAAAATATTAATTAATTACTCTTAACAAATTTAAGGTAACTTTTAAATGATATCTGCTAAACTCAGCTCAGGATTCCATTGACGAATTTATGGAAGAGAGAATAGCAATCACTTTATAATTAAGGCTTAACTATATACTAGAATGTTTTGCTGGTATTATCTCATTGGATGGTGTTTGTTTTATTTTATCACTTATAGAGTGTGTTATTGTATGTACTTCAACATTTCATTGGACTTGATGATTTCTGTGATTATACACATATAATTATCCGTTTCGAATAGAAAAATATCTATACTTATATCCAAATTATAAATATTTATCTATATAGCAATATTTTCGTGTTCAACATTATTCCCAACAATCACCTAGATGCTGTTATATGCTAATCTAATTTAAAGTATTAATTACTTGGTAATAGTCGAGCGTACAGTGATTTCGAAATTCACTAGATTTTGGATGATATAATAAATAATAAGATATCAGATGATTTCAGACCATTTTTTAATTTTCACTTGATTTTTTTTATTTATATGTTGTGAGGTAAAGGAATTTAAATGGTGATCCTTTGAGTAATCAAAAGTAAAAATGTGTTCGTAAACATGTCCTAAACTGGTTAGAATTTAAGATTTAGGATATTGATAACAAAAAAAAATATTTTTTTTTTAAATTAGCTAATAACTTGGAATAACAATATGAAAATTAGCTATTCTATTTTTATCTAATAGCGCTCGCTTCTTTTTACTTTCCTCGCAAGAGTACTAGAATACTGACGCAAAAAAACATGTTTTCCTAATTCCGTAGGTCTGTCCGGCGGTTTGTCTGTATGTCTGTCCGCAACAAAGCTCCAAAAATTATTTATCCTATTTAGTATAATTTGAAAGTCACATGAGGATGATGTGGTAACCTTTTGGTAAAAATGCAATATGTTGAAGCAAAATGGCGGCCTATTGAAATGTTAACAAAATTATTACTAAAAAACTACTTATCCAGTTTACCCCAAATTTTACAGAAAAATTAGGTGCGACATGACCATCAACTGGTAAGTTTTGCTACAAATCCAAAATGGCGGCCTAATAAAATGTTATAAAAGTCAGTGCAAAAAGTTACTTCATTGATTATATTCAAATTGTGGTCAAAAAACAAATATATATTTGGATGAACTGGTAAAAATTTTCAGAGAAATTCAAAATGACGGTCTAATTAAATGTTAAAAAAATCGGTCTGAAAAAAGTACTTATTAGATTAATTTTAAAGTTTACACAAAAACCAAGGATGATAAAAATGTTGTGTAAAATTTTGGTGGGTGGAACCAAATGGCAGTCTTATGAAATGTTTAAAATATCAGTATCTATTTATCCAAAGTTGAAATCTTGCACAAAAATTAAGTGCGAAACAGAAAAGAACTGGTAAAATGTTATCAATTATATGTGGCAAAACAAAATGGTGGCTAATTAAATGTTTACTAAGCCGGTAAATTTCCATTTTCTCGAATAGAAACCTTTTTATGAAGGAAATTAATAAAAGTCATAAATAATTTTTTTACAGATTAATAACTTTTCAAAAATAAAAAATATTTAAATATTAAATCAAAAATAAAGTAATAAAGAGCAAAAACAAAATTTAAAAGATGATATACTGGAGTATTGAAGCTCTCTCTACGTACGTTTTTATCTAAGTAGATACGGTAAATGAATGAATATTTGTATGTATGCATGTATGTTAGATCTGGACAAAAAAGTTGTCGGTACAAAAAAGGCTTATACCTATTTTTAGTCAAATCTATACAACTGTTAACATCGCCATTTTGAATATTTATTACTAAAAATGTATGACTAGTATCGATTTTAAATCAAATCTATCGCCATTTTTAATTCTCAAATATTGACTAAAATTTCATAACTTTCACTTTTAAATACTCCTAGATTCCGATTTTTCTGCCGAATCTGTACAAACGACACAATTCGTTCGCTATATTAACACCGCCATTTTGAATTTTGTGGCGTATTCGTAAATAACCCGCACAAATATTAAAATCCGTCCGACATGTGTGTCAGCATTGTT
Source organism: Kuschelorhynchus macadamiae (assembly GCA_030620095.1). NCBI lineage: Eukaryota > Metazoa > Arthropoda > Insecta > Coleoptera > Curculionidae > Kuschelorhynchus > Kuschelorhynchus macadamiae. Next base: position 879,090 of record JAUTXW010005338.1, read on the forward strand.
ATGTTGACACCGCTACTTTGAATTTTTAAATCTTGACACTCCTAACTTTTCAGTTTAATCTACAGAAGTAACGAAATTCGACGGCCGTATTGCCGCCGTCATTTTCAATTTCTAAATGTTGACTCAAAAAATTCAAACGTTTTATATCCGAAAGTATTTGTATGTCAAATTTGAAAATAATCGTTAATGTGGAAGTGGTGAAAAATCCATTATAAGATTTAAACCAGACATACCAACATACAATCAGACGAGTAGTAAAGCCAATAAAAGCGTGTTAAAAACATTGTTTTTTAGTTTAAAACTCTGAAACCATAATATATAAATAACTAATTTCCTTTCAAACTTATCTAACTTAATGGTTTGATTTTAGATAGAAGAAGTGAAAAACAATTTCGTTTTTTTCCGATGTGATTTCTAAATCTTAAGTATAATTTCACAATTTAATCTGGCAAATCTTATTATTGGCATTAATAAAATCCGCACACATTCGTGAAAATACTGAAAATCGTGCCATAGAACGGTAAAAATACCTATTTACCTTATTAAAGAATAAGTAAGAATCCTTCCTTTTATGAAGGATAATGAACCGTAACCCATTCCTTTACTTTCGGACATCAATTATTTTAAAAGGCCGCCATTCTGTTCCGCCATATTCAATTCATACCACTATTTTACCAGTTTATTTTTGTATCAGACGTAATTTTTGTTGAAAATTAAAGTTAATAGAGTAAGTAGAATTTTTTGCTATACCGAGAACAGACCGACCGACAGAAACGGAAAAACATGTTTTTGGGCATTTAGGGACCCTAAAACGCGAAGATCTGTAAAAACCTAGAACAATGATTTTTTTCACGATTTATTTTTTTTGCGGGAAGAAATTCACGCCGCCACTGGCAGGCGTCACCAAATATCAGATACTTGGACATATGCCATCGCCACCTCTTGATTTATCGTAAACATTGGTCGATAGAATGTGAAAAGTAGGGGAATCATGTAGGCGCATACCCTTAACGTGATTTACGAATGGATTGCGATCTTTAGTTTTATTCTTACTCTAAGTTATACACTAAGTATTTTAATTTTCTGTTTAAATAATGGTGTGTTGTGAACTCTAATGAAGATATTTTTTTTCCTTAAACCTCTTCAAATATTTAAATAATATCTAGGGATAGACCATTGCTTCTATATACATATTCTGCACTAAGATGGTTTATTTTTAATTTTAAGCTTTTCAAAGTGTTCTAGATTAAGAAAGATATTGTACAGCTATTGCTTTTATCAACAAACTTGAATTGAATTGAATTAAAAAAAAAACACCAATCTAAACATCAAAAAATTCCTCAATAAGCCCCTGCATAAACTGTATCAATTATTGATCTATTAATTATATATTGATTGAACTATTAAAAACAAAAACAGTATTGGTAAATCGCGAATGGAAAACATATTTTAACACATGGTGAATCAACACAGCAACATTCTGTTCCTGAAGATGTTCTTCCTTCTACTTTTACTACACAAACAAGGGTCAATACATCAGGTAATTGTTACATTTACTATTACCAAATCTGTCTAGATTATTTTTTTGTGAAACCGTTCCGAACTAAAAAAGCAAATTGGCATAATACAATATGGATTTTTTTGGCACCAGATTTGGAAATTCCTTCAGTAACTTCAAATATTGTAAATGTTATAAAATATTTATGGAACAAACATGTACTATCTGGACTCCACAAAGAAGCTGAAGGGAAAAAATTGGTTATGCCTCTAGAAATAAGTTGAAGCACAATGAACAATGCACTTAAGTCATTTTTAGAAAATGGGGGAGTATTGGTTCAATTGTGTCAGGACCATAAAGATGTTCTCAAAAGTGACATTATAAAAATTGTCAATGATCTGAGTGATTGCATTAAATGCCACAGAATTAATTGCTTGTCTAGACCCAAGACCCAATAGCCATAGCTCTTGATATGGTTCAAAGAGAATATAAAACTATATCTGTGCCTGTAGAGGTGTGGCCTAAATTAGAATTGGATTTGTCAGGATAGCCACTTCCAATAAAAAAATGTTTCTATATAAGAAAAAAATAGGACACTTGGACCATTCCATTATCTAGCAAATATTACGGATCACCGATTTCAGGGATGACATTTAACAACTACTCAAAAAGGGGAAGTATTTAAACAATATTAACAGTTCTTTTGTTCCATTTGTTATGTCTATTATATCAAAAGCCCATTTCCAAAGTGCCTTTTTGGGGATCATTTTAGGTTTACTCCATCCATAACATGGTGGAAATCGGTTCCTGTATTAAACTCAGACTGGCCAGACAAGAACATATTTTTAGATTTGTGTGAAGAGTTACACACTGCAGTGGCATCTACAGCATAAATTGAAAAGGCCTTTTCTTCTTTTGGTTTGGTCCAATCTGATTTACAGAATCCCTTAGGAAACCAAAAAGCCAGTAGACTGATTTTCATGTTAAATGTTTTATTACCAATAGAAACATGGTTGATGAAGAGTCAATTTTCTGCGGCTTTTATTTTGGGATGCTCAACTCTCTGAACTGAGTGGGGGAGTAGTGTCTTCAAAAAATAACTTTAAGACATAAACTCTTTTTATCTTAGGTCAAATAGCTACAGTATGGATACGAAATTCAGTTTTAAATGTTGCGCAAATAAATGTTTTTCCCAATACTACTGTGTCACATATTTTGGCGTTTTGCGTCCCAGCTGCTTGGAAAGAGACTGGAAACACCATCTTAAGCTAGAAAAACATCAAGTGTACTGCTCAAAGGATTGCAAAGAAAAAGCTTTTGGTCAAAACAGTGAACAAATCAAAAAGCTGAAGGTTGAGTTAGATAAAATTTATGCTCTTGAGTTAGAAATGAAGGAAACTACTGTAGTTTTTCAGGAAAAAATAGAGGAGTTAACCGGAGAAATGGCAGAGAAGGACACGAAATACAACAGAGAAAGACGAAAAACTTGGGATTTTGAGGATGAGGTGTTTGAGTCAGAAAGAAAATATATTGAAGAAGTAAATAAAAAGACAGAGGAAGCAACCAAACTTAAACTTGAAATTATCCTCCTAGAGCAAAATACCTCTATGCGGAAGAAGAAGATATCTTATGTGGAAAAAAATAAAAAGCTAGGTGACGATTTACAGGGGCTACAAAATTTAAACAAAAATATGCTTACTTCTATGCAAGTACTGGAAAATGAAAACCAGATGTACAGTGCACAAGTTGCCAAACTTCAGCGTGATATAAGTGATATCAAAAAGTATGATTTCTCAGAAAGCACTAAGAATGGTTTATGTAACATGAGTGAAAAAAAATCAATCACTGAACCTAGTGTTTTGGAAGCCAGAAATTGTTGTGACGTGCAAGTAAAGACATCAGTACCTAGCATGCCTAGTTTTAAACCTAGTTTCAAACCTATTCCTCTGAGAAAGCCTGAAATCTTGATTGTTGCTAATAAGAATAATGTAAGAGGTTGTGCGTCCCTTTTAAAGAAATATACACAGGCAAAATATGACATAAACTGTCAGTATCACGATAAGAATCTTTTAGATGACATTGTTGATGAAACAATAGACCTTGGTGGATATCTGACGAAGGATGATTGTGCTATAGTGTTTTGTGGATAGGAAAATGCCATAAGAGGAAAACCCATATCAGGATAGTTTGAAGAAACTTTCAACTTTGTCACATAAAACAAAATTAGTTGCTGTTGGTTCGGCGTTTGCAGCTAGAAGAAAAGTGCTGAATATTATCCATAACCATAATATAACCATTCACACAAGCACACATGCCATGAATAGCTCGATATTTGTTCCTATTGACAATTTTATGCATATTGAAGAAAGGTCTTGGAATGCTGATCCATCCTATGACACTAAGAAATTGGTGTGCAGATTTATTGCCTCTTAGATTAATAGTGTATTTGGAAACCTGAAACAGGGTGTTGTTAACCCTGTTGAATCAAGAGTGGATCTGGAGTGTGGTAGAGTTGTTGCAGAGGAGGGTATACAGTAGTCATAACGCTTTTTTAGTGTAGGCAGGGATGCCGGTTTTTCACTGTTGCTACTTAATGTTCAGTCAGTCAGGAATAAAATTGACGAATTACAACTATTTCTTGATAGTATTGATTACCCTGATGTGTTGCTTCTGACTGAGCATTGGTTAAATGGTGTTGAGCCGGTTTCTCTGTCGGATTATAGTGTATTGTCTAAGTATTTCAGATCTACTTACATTCATGGAGGCACAATGATACTTGCCCACAAAAATTTTTTAAACACATATTCTTTCTTTGACTATGAGAAATTTAATGATATGATTGTTGAAAAAGAGTTTGAATTTTCTATAGTACATGCACCTAAGCTAAATGTTTTTGTTGTCTGTTTATATAGACCTCCGAATACTGATGTGTCTCTTTTTGTGACTACGCTGGAGTCACTTATTATGGGGTTCCCTTTACATGCATTGGTAATTTTGGCGGGCGACCTAAATATAGATTATACAAATAAATCGCACCTGAATTTTAAAATAATATCTAACTTACTTCTTTCATTGAACTTAGTGATGCACGTGGAGGACCCTACTCATGTTACTGAATATTCGTCATCATTGATTGGCTATTTTTGTTCTAACCGAGCGGGTGCATTTGAAAGCTGTTGTGTGCTATATGCAGGTCTTTCTGATCACCATGCGGTTTTGTGCAGTTTTAAGGTTTCATTTAAAAAATCAAAGAAAACTAAACGGAGGGGTAGACTTTTTACTCATAAAAATTATGGTAGGTTTTCTCAATTATGTGCTGAAGGTGAGTGGAGTGGGGTTTTGCACTTAAATGACCCGCTCGCAGGCTTTCACAGCCTACTCTACTTACAATTTCAATTTGGCTTTTTCCCTTAAAACCATAAAAACGAGGAAGAGAAAATTGTGGTTTACCAAAGGACTTAAAACCTCGTCCAGAAATATGCGTTCCTTGCACATCCTGCGAAAGTATTTGTTTGAAAATCCAACACTTATTTCATATTTTAACAAATATCGAACTGTGTATAGAAGTACAATTAAAGCAGCTAAACAGCTTCAGTATGCCAATCAACTGAAGCAATCCACAAATGAACAGAGGGAGAGTTGGAGGATTGTTAAGGAACTGTGTGGAGAAAATGGTCAAACAACCTGTTCCAATCTGACTTGTCATCAGTTAAATTCCTTTTACTGCACCATGGCCACCAACTTGTCCTCTCACATAAATTCCACAAAGAATCCTTTGTCCTTCCTTGATGGTATACGGGTGAGAGATACATTATTTTTTGCTCCAACTGATATAAATAAAATTAAAGATACCTTTACAGAATTAAAAAATAAACATACATCTGGCTGGGGTACTTTTACTTTTACTTTTTAAATTTGTCTTTCCAGAGCGGTATTTTTCCCCCTTCCCTAAAGCGAGCAAAATTTATTCCACTTTTTAAAGGGGGTGACCGTGAAGTGCCCTCTAACTTTAGACCTATTTCATTGCTTCCAACATTGGCTAAGGTTATTGAAAAGCTGGTAAAGAGGCGAGTCGTTGAGAAGTTGCCGCAACAGTATTCTGTGACCTTACCAAGGCATTTGACTGTGTAGATCATAGAGTAGAGAAACATATAGATTCAGAGGTGCAACTTTGGCCTGGATAAGTTCTTATTTGTCTGGGCGCTATCAGTCAGTAGTGTTTAATGACAGGGAATCAAGTGAAAGAGAAATTGTTTCTGGTGTTCCTCAGGAATCTGTTTTAGGCCCGCTTTTGTTCCTGTTAGATGTCAACGATCTGTCCAGACTGAGCATTTCGGAAGTGTTTATGATGTTTGTTGACGATACGGGAATTCTCTGGCAAAATAAGGACGCTAATCAGTTGAAGGTTGCCATCAAAATGGATTTAATGAAGATAAAGGAATGGTGCGATTCCAATTTCTTAACTCTGAATGTATCAAAAACAAATATTGTTTGTTTTAAATGTCAGATTGGTGAAATGTCTCTTGACTCTCAGGTTTTGGGAAATTTGAAAATTAATAAGTTTCTGGGTTTGTATATAGATGAAAGATTAAATTTTCAAGCATATATCTTAAGTATGAATGTTAAATAATCTAAGGGATTTTTTGCCTTGAGGGTTGTTGCTCAGGGGCTGAGCATGTCCATGGCAAGGAACGTTTACTTTGCTTTGATTGAGTCCCATTTACGTTATGGTATATGCTTTTGGGGATCTTGCTCTAATTAGTTATTTAACATGGTCTTTGTACTGCAAAAACGTGCAATTAGATATATGTGTAAACTACCCTTCAGGGAGCCATGAAGACCTTACTTTGTAAGTCAGAAAATTTTAAATTTACCCTGCATATTTATATTAGAAACAGTCTGCCTTGTGCATGTTAAGTTCGGGCATGAGATTGAGTCAATCCGAGCTTATGCAACTCGAAGCTCTCGACTCACTTCCCTGCCTATTCCCTCTTCGATTTTGACCCAGAAATCTATCATTTTTAACAGCAAAAACATATTTAATCATCTACCCTCAAATACAAAGGGCATTTCTAATCCAAGACATTTTAAGCAAGAAGTGAGAAGCCTATTGATTGGGAAAGCCTACTATTCAGTTGCTGAGTTCTTTGACGAATCATTTAACTGAATATGTAAATACTTTTTTCAGGATTGTAATGGTTATTTTTGTATTTTATAATATATAATGCAGATATTTAAATCTGTTTTGTGTTCACTCTGTGCTATGTTTTTTATACATCTAAGTACTATATGTTGGAAGTTTTAATTTTATACTTTTTAAATTGAATATAATATGCATTATAGCAATTTATATATTTTTATATGATCATATTTTATTTTAATATACAACTTTGTATTTGTTCTTTGCTCGTTTACACAGTTAAATTGACTTGCTACTAGAGTATATATTGCCAAAAATGACAGGACTTGTTTTTGTTGTTGCTTAGTTTAAGTTTGCTTGCTTCGTATATGAGATTTTTCTTAATTTACAATAAAGCTGTTTTTGACTTTGACTTTGATTCATAAAATATAGACAAAAAGAAAACCAACCTTGAATCGGCATGGGAACCAGCCATATCTGAAGATTCTGTAATTAATATCACTAATAACATAAATATTGATATTAATAATTCATCAGATGAGGATATGCCAATATCTATGTTAATAAAATAAAGTAAAAATCTGTTTGTTTTTTAATACTGGTTTCTACCCAAGCTACATTTGATATTTGTGCATAATTTAAAACAAATTAAATAAGTAGTTTTTTTACACAATTTTTTGAAAATTTCAATAGATGGCCATTTTGTTCTGACATGTTGAATTCATTGCGACAACTTGACCAGTTTATCTCTATATAACAATTAAATCTTGTACAAAATTTGAAATCCATCTAATAGGTAGTTTTTCAGAATGAAAAACTTTATCAGACCACCATTTTATTTTGCCTAAGCTCCCAGTATCATATTTTAAAACATGTTTAAATTTGTGTTTTTATCAAACTTATTCTAGTGTGTATTTTGTTTTTAAAGACTTCATCATTCTTGACAATGTTTATACTTTGTAAAAAGTCTACTTAACAAGAAATGAAATAAAATATAATAAGTAGTTTTTTAGTCGCAAACAGACAGACCGACGGAATTAAGGAAACATGTTTTTTGGCATCTAGACACCTTAAAACGTGAAGATATGTAAAAACCTGCGAAAGTAAGGGAAGTAAAAAAACAAAAAATGGCAATAAATTCATAACACTTCGTTTAATGGTATATGTGGCCAAAAATATTTTATATCATATCAACAGCCTGTATATATGGTTTTTAGATAAGATTGTTATCTATAATGTTGCTTTTGAGCTATAACATAAAAACACAAATTTAATTTTTTAAGGTGGATTTTACATATAAGGTAGTTTTTGAGCTATTTTTTGAACACTTTTGCTAAATCTAAGAAAATAGCTAATGTTTTCAAATCAGTGTCTATGTTCCCTGTTACTGCCACTGCCAATTTATATATTGCATGATTAATGCATCATGCATAAAAGCAAATTGATTTTCAGAAAATATTTTATGGAAATTAAGAAAAAGTAAAAGTTTTTTATTGATTTTTCTAATATTTTACTGAAGTTATTGATAAGGTTAATTGATCAATGATTAATTGATTATATCACTAACATACCACCCTTTCCAGACGCACTGTTATTTTTTAAGGAGAGTTGTTTGATGATCTCTTATTCATCAGTGGGCTTCAGAAACATTGAACATATATTTCTGTATAACACTTTAAAAGTTATATTAGGGGGTTAGTATTTTTAGGCATTTCCTCCCCTATGATAAGGAAAAAATTATTACAAAAACTTTGAGGAGTCCTTTTCATTTAAATATTAATTATTTTCATCCAAAATTTACAGTCTATCTTTATTAGTACTGCTACTTTCATTGGTGGCTTCTCTATCAATTTTATAAAAAAATATTTATGTCATTTTGTTATTTTCTATTTTATTTTTATATTTGCTTTCCGTGACATTAATAATTTTTTAAAGAGAGTTTCTGTAGGTTTTATATTGTTGTTCAAGTTTGTTACTGCAATTATTTGATAGTTGTTTTAATTTATCTCTAAATTTAATCGAGATTATAATACCAATGGTTATCCAGGGTTTGATTTTTTTTTGCTGTTGGTGTTTCTTGTTATTGTCGAACTGTCAATATATTGTAATGTATTAATAAACTTGTTTGTAGCCAAATTTGGGTCATCGGCAGAGAGTAAATAATTAAATGTTTATTTTTATTATATTGTGATACAGGGTTTTCTTTAGAAGTGTTATTACTTTCTTCTGAAGACTCATCAACAAAACAGGATAGTGACCTTTATGAGGGGAGAGGATAACATAAGATTCATATTTAAGAAGAAAGTTTTCTTAAGAATATGTAATCAAGCCAACTAGTAGTCTCTTCAACTTCTCTAGTTGTTTAGTTAACATAAGAGCAAAATCCATATTAACTTAGTATAGCGGTATATTCAAATACTATATTTGTCTCTGTATGCCAATCTATATTTATATTTCCAATGAATATATCAGTAGAAGCCATAAGGTTATTTAAAAAAATCTAGTCTAAAAGACCTAAATTGACGTTATTAGAAGGGGGTCTATAAAGCACCTGAATACAATAGAGATGGGACTCATATAACTCATTTTAATGATGCGCTTCACTGACTCTGGGCTGACAAGGGTCCTAACTCATGAACTGACTCCCAGACCACGGTTCTGCCACCCTGGCGGCTTATAGTTTTAAAGGACAGTGGATGGGATATCGTGCTCGGCTAGTACGGTGAAGAATCACTGCGACGAATTGGTCAAATTTAGTGTTCTAATTTTTAACTTTATACAGTCTGACTATGCAGAATTTCTGTTGGAGATTTATCATATAAATTAGGCTCTTATTTATTTCGTTTAAGATAGGTATTAAAACGTGTAGATATTTGTATAATTAATATTAAAAATGTTACAATAAATTAGTTTATTGCATTTTTCAACCTACATTATTTTCTTAAAAAGTAATCTTAAACAAATGAAATAAAAAGATAAAACCTAAAGAGCTAAGACCACTAAGTCGCGCTGCATCGAGAATGTAACAAACAGCACATATTGCAAAGCAATTCGACTCTTTTGGAGGTCTGTGACACTACGGCTCTTCATCCTCGCAAGTCGTTCCCACTCCGATATATTGTAAATGAGAGGTGAGGCAGAATGGAAAAATATCTGTACCACGGAGCTGCTTCAGAGACCTACTTAACTGAGCTGATTCTTTGAACCAGCCACTCCTGAGTTACACATCTCTAGAATACAATATGTTTGATTTTTTAATTTAAATTTTACCTGAGTAATAGTAACTTTTCAGTTATGAAGTGTATGATCAACAATATTTGAACTCACAATTTTCAAGATTATAAGTTTCAAATCTTTGTATACTTGACACGTACTCCACCCCATGTTAACATTACAGTTTACACATTTTCTGTATGTGTCCCCTGATGTTTCACCTCTTAGACTCCATTTTTTTGTTTTCTTGAATGCTTTGTATATGTTATATTCATTTTATCATTTTCAGCAATTATTTTACTATTTAATAAACTCAGATCCTCCAGAAGTTTATTTGCTTCTGTATATTCTCTCGGCAATGCTGTAACCTTCAAATGAGGTTTTTATTGGTCTTTTACTTCAATGGTGTATTGAGCCTAAAGTATTTTTGTGCAAAATTATATAATTTCTACAAATTTTATGGTAGATCGCTTTTTAATATGACTGTTCTGTTAGTTGTTGAAGTACAATATTTTATGGAAGCACTTCTTTCATTGTTAATCTGGGTTTTGTTTTACTTTAAGTTAAATTTTTAGTATGTTTGCATGAGAAACACTATTATTTATTTCCTGTGATTTTTCTATCTTGGTTGTTAAGGTTATTTCTGTATATGTCTTTGGTAATGGGTATTTCACAATTAAAAAATTTTTTCTCAATATTTTCAAGTTTTTTACATATGTCTTCCATATTATGTTGCTCCCTAAATACAAGGTCTTTCTTGCAATCTATACAAATCCAATATATTATGTCTTTTACTGTTTCCATTTGAGTCATTTGTTTTTTGGTTACAATTACGCAACCGTATCATACCAGGATTGCTAGTGTACTTCACAAAATATGGAGTTGTCATTGACGCTCACATTTTATTTACAGGTTTTTTCAAATGGTCTTAATATGTTTTCTCCACTGGATTTACCAGAATATGGAGCCATAATCCCATAGCATTAAAAAACAAATTGTGGGTTCTTGATTTTCAGTAGATGTCGCTGGCAGAGATTTATATTTTGGTTTTAAAATACAATAAACATGGATGTCTGTTATGATAAATTAACCTCCAAGCATATGGCAATACTGCAACAAAACTTCCTAACATATGTTTATTCTGTGCTAAAAAGTTCATAAATTTTCTTTAAAAAATGAAAACCAATGGCTTCAAATTTCAAGCTGTGCAAACTTCCAGTGGTTACAGAGTCCTTAAACAATTAACTCGCTCACTTTCACTATTTAAATTGAGAATAATTATCCCAAAAGTACCATATTTTACATAGATCAAAAAAAAATAAATGAGTGCTGACAGTTGACATTCTTTTATAATGAATAAATTATCTCTGTTACTTTGTAAATAGGCCACTGGCCTGTAAATAAATAAATATATTAACTCAATCCTCAAAATTGACAAATAACATATTCTTGAGTAATTTAGAGGTCGGGGCGTCGAAATCCAGACTGTTCACCAATATGTAAAACAGACTTCCCACCGTGTTGTTAAATTAACTCATATTTTTCATAAACCCAAAAAGCCAAATTTAAAATTTGATGCTACAACACACTCTAGTAACTAGACGATTAAAAACATTATTTTTTAATTTTCATACTTTCAAATATCTTCTTCTACCTTTCTGTCTCATTATCGTCTGCATTAATTCACCTACCGACCTAATTATTGCTTTTCATTAGGATAATATTAAAAATAAATATGTTTAAATTATTTGTGTTTAGTTTGTTAATTATAAAACTATATAAAACCAATACTGTAAACTTTACCTATTAATATTTTTAAAACAGCTCAAAAATAATATTTAATCTTATTCCAAATGAAATACCCACCCTAACACAACCCTACCATTCTTTCTTCTATCAATACTTTTCGTACTTGTTGGATCGGCACACTTCAAAATGTGTAAACACACTTCAGTTTCTCGGTATTGCAAAAACAAATATTTAGGTGGTGCAATTGATGCACGGCATTGTACTTATCAATGAAAAGAATACGACTATAACTTGACTTTTACTGAATAGGTGTAATGACAAATTTTGATAATAATTATTAATTTTAAGGTACTTAACTAAAATACAATACCCCATTAAAAATATATATTCTGCAATAATTTAATGGCATTAGATTTCATTGTTTTTCTTACCTTGAACAATTATTAGTCTTGGTTCCTAGAACTTTTGGAGTCAATGTCAATTTGTGACGGACCTTCCATTTTCTTATTGCTAAAGTTAAATAATATTTGAGTCGTACAGACAAAAAATATCAGTTTGTAATTACTTACTTGTACAATGTTATAACATGTTTTGCTTTTAAACATTCGAGAAGTAGTCTCGATATATTTCCACATTTTGAAACCACTTCACCTACTCATCACAAATAACTTCCTAGAGTAATAACTTCAGATATACTGTCTGAAAATATTATATGCAGTGCAAGTGCTATTAGTCATACCGAACCAGTTTAGGGTAGCGAAATAATTTTAATTTTTAGCTTGCAGACATTTGGTTCAGACACGAGAACTAAAAAAATATTGAATCAGAATCAGTTTGTTCTTCTACCAAGCTGAACCTGATCTAAAAAAAATTAAAAATAAAAAAAAGATTAATATAAATGAGTTCTCGTGCCCAAGCTGTTCCTTATTTTTGCGCTTTCATAAAGTTAATGTAGGGGTCTTAACAAGAGCCACAACTTTATATTTACTCCCAATTATAACCTCCAACTACATCAATATCCAAATTAATTAACTGAATGTATCATTAATGAAAAAGGAACACTTTAATTCATTATTAAATTAAAAATGAAAAATATTAATTACTTTTTTGGAATACACTGTACACAAAAAAAGTTTAAAGGGATGGTCACACCTCTTCAAAAGAAAATGTAACATAAATCTTTACCGGCAACCAAAAATATATATTAGTTTGCCATTCCTAGAAAGAATATTTCACATTAGTTTAATTACTTACCAAAAAATACAAAGATATATCTACAAAAATCCTCTCAAAAACCAAAAAAACACTCATATTCACTCATTTCTTTTGTTTGAAAATAATTCATTCATTCATTCAAAGATTTCATGAAGTTTCTTCATAATTCACAAAAATGAAAATTGACGATTTGTGACTACTGTCACGATTAGGTAAACACACCCCAATATACCGACGTTGCACTTTTCTTTGTACAACATAATTTTTATTATTTATTATGGCTTTAAGTACGTGGCGTTAATAATGGTTTTATCGATGAACCATGACTAATCTAACGCTAATGGAACAGATCTACCTAGCAGTATAAGTTTTGCCTTTTTTTTTTAATATAGACCCAGAATGCTGGCGCACTACAGCCCACTTTCTTTACAGGAAACCTAACAAATGCTAACCTACCTAATCCGCATTTTTATTATGTTTTGCTAAAAAGAAAACTAAAAAACACACATGCTGCTTAACATAGGCAAGATCCTTACCACTGCGCCACGAGGCTTCACCTCGAGAGTGTTACAAATCTTGTTTATACTCCGCGGAAATAAACCTTTTGCCCTTGTTTATGTATAGACTTTTGCCTATATATTAGAAAAGATCAAGGCCTGTAAACTTAGAGTTTAAAGGCCTTCAGAAAAGACAACATTGGTATGTGGCGTCTGTCTGATAACTGTCACATTCCAGTTAAAGCCACATTCACTAATGACTAGTCCCGGCAGGAAGATATTTGGCTGAGGATGTAGTTTGTAGTTTTACAATTAAATTTCTTTTATTGAGTAAAAATGCATAAACCTATGAGCTTTGGAAAAAAAAATTTTGCTGCTTTATTACTTATCAGAAGTATATTTCCATTTTTAATATACACTCCATTATTTAGAAAATGAAGTAGATTGAAATTGTTTACCATTGTTTTGTTGTTTTCATAATTGGTTCATCCATTTTAGTTAGACTTTGCAATTTCTTTGTTTTCGATATATAATTTCATATCCAAACCCCATAATTATTACCATTTTCAACTTACATACACATTTTGCTGTGTACATTACTCATATTGTTTCTATGCATGTGGAATTCATGTAAAACTTGCTAAGTATCATGTACTTCGAGGGATAAAATGCAATTATTTACGGTTAAAATAAAAACGACGCCATAATCACTACACACACATACAAGAAAAAATAAAACTATTAAAATTTAAAAGTCTCAGATTCTGGAAATACGTCTATTTCTGAGACATTTTTGTTAGTCTCTGTTATATAATAGGTGTTTCACTTAAATTCGAAACGTAGATTTTGTCGCAGATTAATAGTTAAAATTTGCCAATTTTTGAAAATGACTGCATAAATAACCTAAAATAACTGGTCATTTACCTTAATATATACCGGTTTGACTGATTTTGGAAAATGATCGCATAAATGACCGCTAAACTTACCTTTATAAGTGCATGACCGGTTTACAAATGACTATTAAATAAAAAAAAACATTAAATGCCTGTTTTTTAACAGATCAACTTCGGTATTAATTAGAAGCTTAAGATAAAAGCAACCTTTTAGGCATATATTCGGACGTTTTTAAAAATGATCGTATAAATGACTATAAGTGGCCGAGCCTTAAATGTCATAATTTATAAGGGACTGGTGATTTGCCAACACACTTTTTGATATATAAGGAGTCTTATTGTTTTTTTAATAAATAATTAATGGTTTTGGGACATATTTTTTAAATAATAAAATATTTTAGAAACTTTCATTTATATTAAGATTTAAGACAAGAGAACAAAAGTAGAAACACATTGGTATTATACTAATACTATAAATGTTCCAATGCATTATTCTGCTAAAGACGAGCTATACCTTAGAAACCAATATATAGATGTAGGTACCACAGAAAGAATAAATCTTTTCAGTTTTTCAATATCCACGCCTTTGCAAATTTTCGAATAAATTCTAAGCTGACATCTATTCAAGTTGAAGTACTTCTCAAGCTTTCTAACCCAAAAATACCTTATTTTACCTCTTATCTTATTTAGCAAAGGAATTAAGATATATACGCTATTCTTATCATACCAATTTGGCCGTTTCCGACACTGACTGCATCAACTCTCCAAATCCAAGAACCAATTATTGGCTATCTCTTGACGTTGGTCGGTGGACAATGGTGTGATAGAACTCTTTTTCGACAACCCAAAAAAAAGGTCTAACCTGGACTAACCAGAAAGACAATATGATAATTATAAGACACGGTTATATACAAAATGACGTGTTTTGATCGAAAAGAAAATCTGCATTAAGGCTAACAACTGCTGAACCCACTTGTACAGCTGCAACTACCATCAGCTATATTATTCATAATTGGCGCGTTGCATAACAACGGCCAATCATATACTCTTAAATAATGGGCATTCACATGTGCACTGGTAGCCGTATTCTTACTTCACGAGTTTCCCGACTGTAATAGTCTTAAACAAGGAAAGAGAGTTGTTTAAGGTCAAAGACAAGGAATTCCTTCTCTAAGTCTAAAGTAATAGTGATATACTTGGCTGCTGACATTTGTCAGACTGATTTGAGCGGTAGTTTTATATGTATATGACTAAATCGTCTTACGGCTTTAAGAATAAATGCCTCTCCCCAATCGCGCTCTTGCACTTAACCCGATGCCAATTGCCAATCTATTTAGTGCCGCGCTTTCACGTCTAATACCTGTTATTACAATAAACCGCATCAAAAACTAATTTTTTAAAAAATATACATTTTAAGAAGAAAAAAAGGATACTCATATTATGAAGTACATTTTTTATCGTTATATTTTTGGCCTTGATTCCAGTAAGAGGTGTTACTTTCATTAAAATAAGTGAGTATAAAAGAATGTATTATTATTTTACGAGCCAAGATTACTCTACATTATAAACGCGTTTGGTCTTAACGTTGTCAGATCTCCGTTGCTATAAAAAAATAATGAAAAAACCGGTAAATTCGCCTTTACTTCTCTCGTACTTATATGATAATTACTCTACACAAATCCTATAAACTGTAATTTATTTAATTTTTTGTAGGCCTCTAATTAATTTATTATTGTTATTTATGTTTTATAATTTTATTTTCATAATCTATAAAAAATAAATTGTGTCATTTATTATTTGGAAAATGACTCGTCAGTAGCCTTTTATTAGTCGCTCCGGAAGACATAGAAAAGGAGATTGATGGGTAAATGCTTGACGTGAAACCCACAACCAAAGCAGCAGCAGCAATAGAAAAATTTTACCACTATGTCCTTGTTTCACACTTGTGTTTTATTCAAAATTTCAAGTTAATTGAATAAGTAGTTTTTTTTTTATTAAATTTTTAAGCCGTTCATTAGGAGACCAATTTGTTCCTCCATAATGGGTTAAAATTTATACAAAAATTTTACCAGTTTATTCTTGTGCAAATTTTGAAGTCCATTAGATAAGCAGTGTCTTAATATTTTGTGACGCCACGATTTTGTTCCGCCACATTTTTTTACCAAATTATTATCATTCGATCTCTATAATATTATAATCCTTGATTTTTGTCTTAAATTTGAAGTCAGTCATGTAAGTAGTTATATAATAAGAAGTAGTTCTTAAAAAAATTTCGGAGTGTGATTTTTCACGTTTACAATACTTATTTTATTTATTTATTTATTCATTCATATCTACATCAAAAGGCATTTACAGATTCTTAAAAATAGATTTAAATAAAACAATACAAGTAACATGACCAAACAATAAAAAAAGTTAGGAAAAACAGTTACTAGTCTTGAGCTTGAGCAGAACGAAATCACTGTTCGATGACACTACATAGCCGATATCTTTAGCAACATAATTAAAATAAATTCACATTCGGTACATTGGAGAGTTTTATAAAGATTTGTTCTTGGAAATCCAAGATAGAAAGTCTTGAAGTTTCTTGTACTAGTAGCTTATCTAGAATTTCATTATTTAAAAGCTAAAAAAAACATCAATTACAACTCGTGATTATAACCCTGAGCAGGGTAATATCCAATTTTTTTTGGAAATATGTATTTCGAAAATTTTCTTTTACTCTTTTAATTGATTTCACCTAAACCTCATATTGGGGTGACCATATTAATTAAAATGGCATACTTCTGCTTAGGCAGCAGAAAGGAATCAAACACACACGGGTGAGTATTGAACTGTTTGGTGTACCTAATGACAAACCCCATCACTCTGTGTGCCTCAATGATGATCGATTATATATGTTCATTAAAGTTCAAAGAACTATCTATAAGTACTCCCAATTATTGTATATATAATATGTTGTCATGAGGCCACTTACTTTGATATTTGTCGATGATTTTAAACTCTTTTCAGAAATTTCAACTCTAGACGATTGTGAATGCCTACAGAACGATTTGAATTCAGTGCACGGCTAGTGTGTGCAGATTGGATTTAAACTGAATGCAAGTAATTGTGTGTCCATGTCTTTCGGTTAAAAAAAATGAGGGAAACAGAGATTGTAAGATTAATGATAATTCCTTGAAATGTGTGAAAACCCATAATTGGGAGTACTTATAGATAGTTCTTTGAACTTTAATGATCATGTATCATCGATCATCAATGATGCACACAGAGAGATGGGATTTGCCATTAGGTCCACCAAAGAGTTCAATACTCACCTGTGTCTTAAATTGTTTGATACCTTTGTGCTGCCTAAGCAGAAGTATACCATTATAATATGGTCACCCCAATATGAGGTATAATCTTTAGGGGGAATTTCCTGCCACTACTTTTTCATTAGGTCAAAATGAAGACTTGAATGCCATGTACGTTATATATACATTCTCTTTCTAAAAAAGTGAATATTTTTCAAAAATAGTTTTGCAAACAACCTAAAAACGCACAAAACCAAAATGTAGTTTATTATTTCCTGGACACATAGCAAAATAAGTAGGTATCCCTATTATAATTGCTTGACTAACATACAAATAACGCCATTAACGGCAGACTGTGGGCCACCCTCAACAGATATTCTAATATATTTATGACAGACGGCGCCGGCGGCTCGGCCAGCCGATTCCATCATCTTACATGCAATACTTCATCTACTAGTTCACACGGTATGTAGTATGTTCCCACGCTATTACCTCGGCTATAACGTTCGTCGTAGCTTATATCACCCAACACCAGCCCGCCTCGATGTGGCCGTATCCCCGGAATTTTTCTCAATTGAATGAATACTACGATTTTACAGGTATTAATTGTAATTATCATAAAATGGGGCTACTTATTTTAAAATTAATTTTAGTTAGTTCTTTGCGTTAGTCATGATTAATGATGATTAATACATTATATTAGCAAGTTTTACTTCATGTTACATGTTTAAATGTGGTGACGAAATAAGTGCAAGTGAATATTTTAAAATATCATTTGCAATTTGTTTTAGAAATCGGCCAGCCGTATCGTGGTTCTTTCTGGACAATGTGCTTTTTTGGCTGTGTATGTAGCTTCCACTTTGTTTGGCATCTATTTTATTTTCCTCTTGAGGCATTAAAATATCAACAAATTAAATTGACTGAATAGAGCGCTTTACTAACATTTTTTTTCTGGTTTATTAAATTTATACTCTAGCCTAGATCTGCTATATATAGGTTGATACCTACCTAATTATCATTGAAGAAATAAACGGAAAAAAATAAAAGACTAGTATTTTACCATTTTGGCACTAATTAACACCACATTGGCCTCAAGGACGATTTTAGGAAACCTTCCTGCAGGGAGGGTGATTAATTTAAAAAAAAAAGTTTGTTAATATATTTTATTGTAAATGGTTTGATAACAACATAAATACCTATATTTTTTATCATACTTGCGGCATAAGTGAAAAAGCCTCTAATAAATAGTTACAGAATACAGAATTTATATTTACATCACTACTCTATCTATGGATATGCAAAAGACCCAATCCAGGTCGCTCTTGTGCTATAGTGTTTCGTATATATATATATATATATATATATATATATATATATATATATATATATATATATATATATTTGACAATCCACACTTCATTGTTAGCAGAGTTTTCGTTTAAACGAATGTGCTACATTATTACTAATTGTAAAGTACCTCATTCGTATACTATTAACAGCTTGCTTTACATTCTCCATTGATTGTGGGATTTGGGAGATTAGAGGTATACTTTTTTCATATGATAAAAATTGTCAGACATGTTCCTTGCTTCTCATTATTTCGGTAAAACCAATGATTTGACTACATATAATATAAAAGATCATGCAGACACATTCTAATTTAATTTTTTTAGTGGAAGAAAAAAGTGGAAAAAATGCGAGCTCATACAAGATTTAAGGCTGTTCAGCACATCGCAAAGCTTTCTACCAGTTTTGCTAATGAAAATAACAACACTGTTACTCTTAAAAACACAGAAGGCAACACTAAGCTTAATGAACACGGCGAAGAAAGTCCAGAATTAAATTATACCTAACTCTAACCCTTCTCTCACAGCCAAAACAAAATGAAATCACTATTAACAGAACAAATCACGATTGTCGAGAAGTCATCTCATATTTTTGAAAACCTAAGTAAAAATTTATCACATTATTATTATTCAGAATATTTATGACATATTAGGAAATATTGAAATTGCCATCACCTTTTCTAAGCTAAACATATTTCATAGCTCGATAATAAACCCAAAAGATCTTCTAAATGAAATTAATCTTATAAGTCCACATTTAACTATAAGTAAATTGCCATTTCAAGTTACATTAGAAAATATTTTAAATTTTGAAAAAGTAATAGAAATCAAAAGTTATTCTAAAGAGAATCAAGTAGTTTTTATTGTAGAGATACCTATCGTTGAACTTGAAAATTATGTATTATATCGCTTATACCCTCTTCCTGTTCCTATTAACGGAAAATTCCAAATTATCATTCCCCAAAGCAAATACCTACTCCTCAATGAACAAAGTTACATGCTTCTTGAGACCAGATGTCAAGAAATTACACCTAGTAACTTCATCTGCAAAGAAAACAGTCCTCTGAATAACAATCAGGACCCTCCATGCGAAGTACAACTGTTATTATATTCTAATCACTTCTCTAATTGCCAATTGTTACCAACAGAAGTTAAATCACTAAAAATTCACAAACTAGAACGAGAGGAATGGATGTTAATATCACCAGAAGAGACCGTTGCGATTCAACAATGTGCCCCCAACAAAGAAAATATCCCAGTGAAAGGAACATATGTGCTGAAGCTTAACCCCAGCTGTACTATCCAAATTCAGAACCATATAATCAGAAGCTACCACGACAGCAGAGCCAAATTTCATTACATACAGCTCCCTAAATTAACCTTTGAAGCCAATGTCAATCCTAACTACATCGACCTCCAACCATTCAAACTAGACTCTATAAATTTGGATGAGCTAAGAAATATCCCTGAGCCTAATTGCTCAGCATCAACACGAATTAGAAAACGAAGCAATTGGACCCATCGACTTGCATAGTGTTAGCATATGGACTATATTATTATATATTGTGATTTTTAGCTTCGCGAGTTTCTATATTTACACAAAGTTCTTCAAGGTACCTAAGATAGTGTCAACCACAACCGATACAGTTGAGGCCAACCAGGGACAGATTGTCATCTAGTTCGCCTTCATCCCGAGGCTCACCTCTACGAAGGGAGGAATTACATGCCAACTACCTCCAATGTAGCGACACACTTCCAGGAGTGCTGGATAAACAGATTTTACCTATATATATAATGGAAATCCTAAACTGAAAAATCATTATAGTTAAGACCTTAGTTAAGTTAACATATCTGTAACGTTCTCGAAATAAATTGTTTTTAAAAACATAATTTTCGGTCGCTGTCATTTAATTCGGGGTACACGGAATCTGATATTATCGTCTAAATTTTTGTACTGCCAGATTGTTCCTAAAAGTAAAATTTAAAAGTATATTTGTTCCTCCTTCATCCCTCGTAATCCAAATTTTGTTTCGCATTCGTTAGTAATCTGTCCAACGTAAAGTATTCGGTATTTTAAATTGGATTGCTAAGTGTGTCGATGAAGATCCACGAATCAGATTTAGGTGTTGCAACATTATAAAAATTGATTGTAGTTATATATATAATATTGTTAGTATGATTTTAAGACCCTCTTAAAACAAAACCTAAACTTAAAAATTTTAAAATCAAACAAATCAAATAAAACTGTTATAGCCTCTGCTATAACAAAAGAAAATTGATTTATTATCTGATAACACAACTTATAAAAAAATGAAGAATGACACAACAAACATTTCTCAGAAAACAAACAATGACCTCATTAAACGATGGGAAGGTAAACTTTTTATATCTTCCAATACTGCAAAGGAATTAAAAATACCAGTTTCAAATTAAGAACTCGTGGGATTTAAAAAAAAATATAATAATTTCAGATAATTATGTCCTTATTTCTTTAGATGTTAGATCATTGTAGAGGTAATAAAAAAACAGTGGAATTGGATAAAGTCCTCCACCGATATAACACCCCATGAATTTTTATGAAGGATTCAGGTTAAGTTTAAATTCTATTTATGCCTTATATAATAACAAATTTTACAGACCGATAGAATGATGCACACTGGCTTTATCTATTTCAAGCGTGGTCGTCCAACTATTTAGAAATACAATAATCAAAAAACTAAACTTTTGCCTCCCCTTCTTTTATAGATACATGAACTGTCTTCTGGCAATTCCATAAGAAAAAATAGATTATGTCCTATATATGTTCAATAGTTATAATAAGTTATATAATAAACTCTATTTAAAAAATCGACTAAATGAACATAAATACGACAAGAAAAATAAAACGGCCTTGCAAAACCATATTACAGAGTTTAAACATACCTTTGATTACGACAATACAAAAATCCTTTGAACCGAAACTAAGACCAAAAAGCGCAAACTTTATGAAATAATATACATATAATACAGACACCAAAAGTCTAAGCAAAATAGATAAAGATCTCTCTAACAAATATAAATATATATATATATATATATATATATATATATATATATATATATATATATATATATATATATATCGTCGTGAAAATTCAATAATATAATCAGTGTCCCAGAGCGAATGTCTGAAAATAGGTTTTTAAGTTTCTAAATTGACCGTAATAGAGCGCAGCTGCAAGGTATAACTTTTATTACCTCAGTGGAAAGCAGAGTTAATTTCTTAACAATTTGGTTCTAAACTTATTGCCATAACACCCATTATAAGGATTGTTGACTTTCGAAATATTTAAACCGCTATTGGCGGGTTGCACAAAGCATTTAACTAAGCATTAACTGATCAGACGGCTCAGAGTGTGGCAGACCACATAAGAGTGACAATGTCAAAAATGATTCTAAACGTGAATTAATTTTATTACATGATTAAAAGTTTTGTGCAACCGGCTATTTATCTTCTGAAGCCCTCATTCGAATTGAATGAATTTAGGGTTATTTAAAAGGGAATTTCAAGATGTGTTAGGACTCGGATCGAGTGACACTAGTCTTGCACAAATTGGTTAGATGGCGTTATTTGCAATGATTACATTTTTACTAATTTTTTGAACATTGTCAAATGGAATACTTTTTTTACGGCAGTGGCGTAGTCAGAAATTGCTTTCTTTCAATTTGTTGCCGGCGGTGATCCGGTGATGACGAACCAAGGCATATAATATATATATAGAACTATCGAAGATTCTGTTGTAATTTTTTTCAAAAACACTATCCCCCGATTACACAAAACTTAATTGCTGTTTAGAATATTTAACAGAGCTTTCAGATTTGACAAGCTGCTTACAGAAATCTAACAACTCGCTGTCAAATCTGAAATTCCGTTAAACATTCTAAACTTTAATCAAGCTTTCTGCAACCGACCATATTATTTTTTAATTAGACAAAAACATATTTTTCAAGATAAAACGACATATTTCTCATTTAGTTGAATATCCAACTCGCTTGCTGGGCTAAAGCAGTTTCGTTTCGAATTACTCCACTAAAGTTTAAATAGTAATATAATAAAACCCAAAGTTTCAGATACATCCAGTTGTCATTGAAATCACTTTCAGGCTGCATCTTCTTGTATTATATATTTGAAATCTTAAGACTATTTTGCAACATGAGTCTCAAGTCAAAAATTATTTGAGCTCTTCTTTGCAATTTATATTTCTGCTGACAATACCGTGATGAGGTTTCAAATTAAAACATTTTTTTTTTCAAGTGAGAATTCACCTTTTGTATAAAAATGTCCATATGATGTTTTCGCCGAATTGATTGAAAATCTCCCAGTAGGTAAAATACAAAATTGAAAATTAACCTGGGATGACGTTGTACTTCTTATCATAAATAAATAAATGAAATAGTGTTCATTATTTTTATTCAGCGAATTCTGTATCAAATACCATTCGTACATAAAAATAAAAAATAAAGAGAATTCTGTCTTGCCTAAAAACCATATTTGTTTATTTTCTTCATTTTTTCAAAAAATTCCAATATTTTAACTTTAAAACAATAAAGAAAATAAACTCAACTATATGAAAACTTTCTGGCAACATGATTTCTTCCAGAATTTTCGGAAATTTTTCGGCACTCCTCTTTTTCCTAAAAATTGATTTTTTTATAGACAAAATACTAGATATTCACATTTGCTAAACAAGCATCGAACAAGTTTAGTTTTTTTATGTTGTATGCCGTCAAAGACAGGTAATACTCTGAATACACGATCCATCCAATGTTAAATAAAATACTTCCTAAATGGCATTGGGATATTTCCGCGCAGCTTAACGGCTAGAGTTGCCAGTCTGCGAAGCACTGCATCCGATCGGCTGGTTAAATTCGTTTATAGATCGGTTTTGCGCTACTATCCAGAATACTACTTGACTCTTTTTTCGGTCAATATACTACTTGACTCTTTTCGGTCAATCTTCACTTTTACGTGCCTAACGTACTGCGTTAATTTAATACTAACTTTCCGATGTTCAAAAACCATTACTTATGCGCTATGCCCTTTTTGCTATAAATAAACATGATATACTTATAATAATTAAACAATATAAAAATAAAATTAACAACATCTGTACAACAATATATACGAGTAAGTCTAATTTCATTTTACGTTTGAGTTTTTTATGCATTTAAACCTGTTATAAGCAAACAAGCTATATTTTATATCTGTAACATCGGAGGGGCTAAGTTTTTAATTATGCTAGTGACGAGAAACGAATTTTCTGACCTGAAAAATATTTGTCTGTCGGTTTGGTTTTTCGTTGTTAAATCAGTCAACAAACTATTTCCAATTAAACTAAACTGTTGGCCATTTCAAATGCATAAAGCAAAATCTTGGTCCAAATTAAAATGCATATATTATCTCGAGAACCAAGACAGATATTTTAATGCGCTTTTCAAAAGGAGTGCATTTTTTACTAAATTTCATCTTAGTGGCAATCACGGAAAAAAAATTAATAAATTTTTATTTTATTTCTCGGTCGTTCAGGAGATTCAAAAAACAATTTGTTGGATTTCTCGATAACCCCCCTAACTTTTGAGATAGGACCAAATGATGTCTTTTTTTGTTAATTTTATTAATGTGAGAAATGCCCCATTGTACGCGTTACTAAAAATGTACACAGTGTGAATGTGAAAACATTTTAAAATTTGAAAAATAATTATTTTTAAGGAAATGGTGGATGTCAGAAAACCAAAGTACGGTTTTTAGAACTTTATGTAACTTTTAATCTTTACACTGCAAGCTCGAGGCAGTTTGGGAATTTTTTTAATAACTGCGTTAATTATGAATTTTTATAGTAATAAAACTCGTAATCTATACATTGCATTTAAGATACCAAACGATATGACAAAATTTAAATCCAGTTTCCCACAAAATGTTTAAGTACAATATAGAAAAATCTGTAAATTTCTTTGACCCGGAATTCCCCTCGTCAAAATGTAATCAATCTGGTATGAAGTTTTTAATCTATTTTGCGAACTGACAGACAGACAGACGGACCGACAGAATTGATAAAGGATATTTTTGGCATCTAGGGACACTAAAACGTGACGATATTGATAACAGGGTGACTTTTTACAATTTTAAACATTTCATTTGGCCGCTATTTTGTTACGCCATTTTAAATTAGTACCACAGTTTTACTAGCTCATCTCTAAACTATATTTAGTTATGGCACACAACTTGAAATCAGTTCATTAAACAATTTTTTCAGGCTGAATTTTTAAATAGTTTATTAAAACGCTATTTTGTCCGCCATGTTGAATTCGTATCAAAATTTTACCAGTTGATACCTACATAATACTTGATTTTTATGCAAAATTTGAGACAAATTTGATACGTAGTTTTCTAGTAATATTTTTTTTTACTAGGCTGCCATTTTATTTTGCTATATTGGATTTTTACCAAAATGTTACCAGGTCATCCCAATGTGACCCTTAAATCTTAATTTAAGTTTTTTAGCTACGCCGTGAACAGACATATCAACAGAAAGACCGACCAATGGAATTGAGAAAACTGTTTTTTTAGTATCTAGGGACCTGGAAATGTAAAAATATGAAAAAATCTTGGAAGACGATTTTTTCACTATTACAATACTACCCTTTTACGAGGGAAGTAAAAATGGAAAAAATCAAGAGTCCATATATTCGGCTATGTTCCTTCACGTAAGAGATAGTGTCTATTTCTAGATATATCTGCATAAAAACCAACTTTCTTCAGAAAATTTCTGGATAGAAATATTAACAGCAATTTTATAATGAAATTAAATTTTAAATAAAAGTTTTTGAAAGACACCAGCGCTTCAAAAAAACATTTATTACAATAAAAATAAAATTAGAAAATTGATTATAAAACTAGCCGAGGATTAGAAGTTTTTATCTGGATCATGATCAGTTACATCTAGATCATCGACACCAATTACAACTAATGTTCATGACTTCAACAACCGCTAGAAAATTAGAAGCCAGGGATTTGTAGTTCGAATGTTAGCATATTTTTAAAGTATCAAGTTCTGATGAGAGCAATTTTTTGCAAAGGTCCGAGATGAGATTTCTAAACAGAGAAAAACTTTTAACACACTAATTTCACCTAAAGCTTTATCTATTTAGTTTATCTTTATACAAGATATTGCATTTTTGCCCCGTATAGAGTGTCATAAAATAATATTATTACAGATTATGGTTGTGTATTTTAAGACGAGTTCATCAGTATACATATATTAGCCAATCAAAAGACCGATTGCACTCCGAATAGACAAAGTAACAAATGGAAAATAAAAGAGCCCTCAAACGGTTCATAACTTTGTATTTTGTTCAGTACAGTTGCAATCCTTCCAGAGATTTCCGCTTATCTCAAGGTCCATATTTGCCAGTCCGCGATGCACAATTTATAGATCAGTTTTTGTTTTGTATTGTATTTTGGGTATATTTAAAATGAGAAATAAACATACGAGTTTAAACTAATACTTCTACTGTTATTTTTCTGAACTTTTTTTCAGTACTGTATTTTATTCAAGAAACAAATATTTGAACTGGAAATGATACTTGTACTTGTTTTTATTTAAAACACAATTCAGATAAACTATACAATTTAATTCATTTTGGGATCATGCGCTGGATATCTGTTTCAAACAACGAAGCTGCGTGAGTCAGGTAACCCATTTTCATTATAGATAATTTTGTCGGATGCATAAAAATATTCCACTCAAATTCATTTCACGTCACTTGTTATGACTCGGAGTTCCTGTGATATAAAATTAATTATTTAATATTCTACCTGTTGAGATTAGTAAAGATTTGCTCCTTTTTAGAAAAAAGTAAAAAACTCATCATTAAAGCTTATTACCTAGTCGAAAAGTTGCTCTGGGATAACTTGAATTTAATTTATACCTGTTCTCGTTTTTCTTTTCATAAAAGATTGTGTTTTTGTTCCATTTATACACTGTTTTAGTATTTTTTATACACGTCACATAGTATTTGTTTCTATTCTTACTCCATTTTACAATATTTGCATGTTTTTTTTGTGTACTAATTTTTTAACTTTGTCAGCAATTATTTTGCTTCAAAGAAAATAAATTATATTTGAGTTGCTTTCTAAAAAAAACATGTAATTGCAAATTGAAAAAGTGTTGAGCACTTGTTTTCTTAATAAAAGCAAAAGTGCGCATGGTCAATAAGCCAAAAAAATCCCGAATCCGTGACGTGAGATTTTTTCGACTCGTTGATCATGTGCACGAGTGCTTTTATTTACAGAAAATACATGCGAAACAATTTGTGGAGATTTGTTAGAGTATTTCCCGAGTAAATATCGTAAAGATAACGGGAAACTAAATTTTATTATAACTAATGTATTAACAATAAAATTAATTAAATTAACTTCCGCTGTTTGCTATTGTAAAGCTTAATGAATCGAACTTTAAATTAGTAATATGATAAGTTCCGCCTGGTGCCTCACAAATTCAAAGTTAAAACTAATACCTAGTTGCGTAACGGTTATATAGAATATCAACATATATATTTTTCAAATCAGAAAAATTAGAACTTTTTAAATAAAAAAATATATATAGGATGATACATTTAAAAAAGTATACTTGGTTGTTTTTTGACAACTTTGTGATGCCCATTCTGATTCAAAAATCTAATCTAAACGTTAAAAAATTGGTATTTCAACTTTTTTTCTATAACCCTTAATTACGGGTGTAAGTGGACGTTAAAATATAATGGATGACCCTGTACAAAAATGTGCTTTCAACCTTTCTGCAGATAAGGCGGTTTGGTTGATCAGGGCAGACTGTATAGTCTTATTTGATAATGTGTAGTTTAAGTAATACAACAGAATACTCAATCATTAACAAAAGAGTTAAATGTAGTGCGAGAAGAGACCGACGATTCTGGTAAAGGATCTTGCCACATAAGCAGAAAGAGCGGCACAGCCTCAAAATACCAGAGAACTGTATTCAATTACAAGAAAACTCACAGGCAAGAAATGTAATGATCATCACTAAATAAAAGCATCAAACGGTACCCTACTCTCCTTGGTTGACCAACAACTTCAACGATGGAAAGAACACTTCGGAAATTTACTTCAGGAGGCTAAGATCGAAAATATACCCGAATCCGCCCCAGGGTGGCCACTACGAATCGATAGTAGTGCACCTACAAATTTCCACAGCAATTAAAGAGCTCAAGAACAACAAATCCGCCGCTGTCTAATTGTAACAATTGGAGAGGTATCACCCTGCTTAACACCATAAATAACATTCTCTCCCACATAATACTCCGCAGAATTGGTAACACAATGGAAGCTCGTCTAAGACCCCGAGCAAGCAAGTTTCAGCGTTCATACGTGGATCACATTAACACCTTGAGAATAATAACCGAACAATCCATAAACGTGCATTTGACAGCCTGAACCATCAAGCGCTGTGGAATATTTTGAAAATAGACAAAATGACTGACAGGATAGAAGTCAAATCTGGAGCGAAATAGGGCTGTCTACTGTCACCTATGTTGTTTAACGTGGTCCTTGACTGGATCATAAGAGAAGTTAATGACCAACGTCGAGGCATACCTTCGGGACTAAGACTAGATTATGCTGACGATATATGTTTCTTGTCATATACCTTTAAAGATATGCAGGATAAACTAGATAGATCGACTTGTATAGCTTAGAAAACACGGCTTGAAATTAACATTGGTAAAACGAAATCAATGCGAATTGGAAACACTAACAACGAACCTTTTCGCATCAACAACGAACCAATCCTCGAAGTCGAAAAGTTCTGCTATCTAGGCAGCATAATTTCACAGACACGATCGAGGGTCATCAAGCGACGTAAAAAACAGAATAGCCAAAGCCGGTCAAGTCTTTGGAATGCTCCGCAAAATTTAGAACTCTCCTACTATAACAAGACACACGAAACTTCAGGTTTTCAACTCCAACGTAAAATCAGTTCTCCTATATGCCTACGAAACCTGGAAACATCTGCGTCAGGTGTTTATAAACAAATGCCTTTGACGATTGCTGCATATATACTGGCCTGACCAAATTACATATGAAGAACTTCTCAGGATTACCAAGCAAAAGAAAATCAGCATTGAAGTTAGAATTCGTAAATGGAAATGGATTGGGCGGGTTTTGCGAAGAGAGCCAAACCACATTTCTAAGCAAGCATTGGAATGGAATCCACAGGGTTCTAGACGAAGGGGGTGACCCTGCCTCACCTGGAGAACCATCCAAAATGAAATAAGGGCAGCAGGTAAAATATGGAGTGAGGAATATAGCCAACAGAGACAGAAGGCGCTTATTCCTGGAAGCCCTATGGTCCACCTAGGAGTTTCAGGATTTTATATATATATATATATATATATATATATATATATATATATATATATATATATATATATATAGCGAACTTCATTTTTTAATAATTCAGTAATTTTTAACCTTTACCTGGATTACTACCATGCGGATTGTATAAATATATTTTTGAAACATGTGTTCATAAGCAATCATTCTGCCTTTTTATATTAAATTGCTTTGGTAGTAACTTTAATCAATTATCCAGTTGACAAACGGTCGAAAATCGTTTGAACATATATGAAAAAAATTTGCAAAGTAAAAATAATTATGTAACATATATATTATAGAGGAGTTTCTGCTATGGTAAAAATATGCATATTTCCTTAACATTTCATTAAAACAAACGGCTGGTTGAAAATATTCATCATATAAACATTTTTTTTGTTATTTTGTTAATTGTTTATTAAGACTTGTATCAGTCTGCAATGTCTGCCAATCGGAACTTGAGCTTCTAGTAGCTCATAATTTAATAAAAATTAATGGTAGACAGGAAAAATTTGATATCAACTTTGAAAAATTTTAACATTATTTCTGCCAATTGTTAATGCAGCTTGGATACGTCTACCAATGAAATGTATTATTGATAACATAATTTGATACAACTTTAAAATTTGTTGAAAATTATTTTTATAACCGAGATTTGGTATTGATTTACAGATGTAATAAATCGTAAATATAACATAAATTCAATTTCGCAGACGGGAGGGCATTGATCTACATGTCCGATTTTGGCGACATTTTGAAATTAATAATATGGTACTTCATACTAGCCTGGAGTTTCAGTCATTTAGTTTTCATCTACTTTTTTGACCGAATTTACATTTACAATATATGGCAGACGGAATAATATTGATCCATATCTCCACTTTTCATAACATTTTCAAATTTACACATCAGTGTGTTGTCATACACATAGCTCTTTGAAATTTGGGCTATTCTACTCCTTTTTGCATTAAGAATAACCACTCTTAATGGCAGAGAGGAGAATCGTTTCAAAAATAAGTGTTATAATGCACCGCTCCGTATGGTAAATTGACCTGTCTCTGACAGTCATGCGTTTCTTCTACTACAAATCCCCAGTCATTATCATCTTCGTTATTTATCACTTGCTCAAAAAGGTTCTACGGGAGATGCCCGATCTCTTAATTCGGAGCATTTTTGAAAACAACGGTGAGCTGTTGTAAGTGAGCTTGGAAACACTGTCCTGTGTACCACAGATACAGTAGTTTCTAATAGATTTTGTCTTAGGAACTTAACTTACCACCATTTTCATGAGTTGTAATTTTATACGTCAAACCTGTCCCTGTAGATCTTTCCAGAGTATGCTCCTCCCACTATTTTTATGTTTTTGTGAACAGTGCTCCTGGCTAGACCAAAATAATTTAAAAATTTCCGAGACATCTGTTCCTGTTAAAGTATTTATAACAGTTTTTGGAGAAATGCCTAAATGTGGCATATTATATGCTATTATTTTACACTTGACTAAGCAAAAGTGGCGCCAACAATTGATAAAAAGCAAATAACGTCAACAGGTAATCACTGTACTGTTATAATCGTCAAATGCAAAAGGTATTTCAGGTAGATGAAGGACGACAAAATACAATTTATAATGAAGCGTTTAAGCTGTGCGGATTAATCTGACGCCAACTATGCACTACACATTTTATTACTGTTACTATGCATACATTTCCTTTTCAAATTTTAAAATTTTTACACATCCTGTATACATAGTAAAGCATACAATAGGGGCATTTCTTTAACAAATAAGATATATGATATAATGTAATAAAGATACATGGTAACATGCAAAATAACCAACAAACTGTTTTTTTTGTATTTAATTTCCCCTACAACTCCGTAAAATAAAAAAAATGTATTGGTTTTTAATATGATTGACACTAAGATGAAATTTTATAAAAAATGTACCTCTTTTTGTGCCTAGTTAAACTACTAATAAGGTATTTAACACTTTAAAACAAATTTTTGATCTTAAATTAGATAAACTACTGCATCTTTCTTAGGGTATAGGTGGTATAAATTACCACTTTTTACTATTTTCATAAAGATAACACTCACTTTTATGGTTTATGTTTATATAAATACTTTAGGCTAAAAATGTATTTTGTACCGAACCTACTCCATTGTTTTTTTTTTCGTTTCTCATAACTAGATTAGGATCTGACAAAAGATCTTGACAGAACCGCATATTACATCACACCGTATCTTCCAGCTAAGAGCACGTTGCAGTCATCACAGACTCGTACTGGTTTTGCCGATGAGGGAAGGGACATAGAATTGTCTGAGCATGCGTTGCAAAAGATCTCTCCACAGTTTCGACAGTGATGCTAAAAATGAAATAAATTGATACAGTATAATTCTAATTAATAAGGCGCAGCTGAGACTATAGCAAAGACATATTTAAAGAACTACAGCCTCTGACATTGATGTCATTATAATTTTAACAATGGTAACGTATGTTAAAAAAGACTTATGGGATCAATATAAAAGAAAGGGAAGGGCTGTTATTTTCCGGCAGCTGTAAAACAATCCGTATTGGTTTTGAAGCGAAAAATATCAGATAACTCTAATAACTGACTACAGAATCCTTTTTATCCATAATATTGTCTTTTTCTTTCGTTCTTTCTTTAGGGTTGTGTGTGCACAAACTAGTGCATTAACCCATACTGCTCTCCATCTGGGGCTTAATTTACGTCTTATTCCAGTTTGGAACCGGTATTCTTTCAAAGCGACGCCCACTCCCGTGGAGCTTTCTGGTCACCGCGTAACCTTTGAATTTATTAAATAAACCTATTCAGAGGAAGAATTCACGATTCTCACCTCCCCTAGGAATTTTAGTTATGTAGGACGTTTCACCAGTAATTTTTTCTCCGATGGAGAATAAATCTTTAACATCCCAATTGATTTTTTCCCGTACATGTCCGTCCCTGAGTGGATCAAGTAGAAATAAAACGTGCAAGCGCCAGTTCAATTACAGATTTTAGTAATACAAACTTTTTTTTTGCTTGAGTATTTCTAATGCAAAACACACCCTTGAACATCTCACGTCCCGCCATTGGTCCTCAATCTTCCAAATTATTTTGAAAAAGAAGTAGGAAAATTAGGCGTGGACGTAATAAGTAGCCGTATTTCAAGACAAGTGCCAGAAAAAGCTTCAGAAGCTTCAGTCAGCTTACGATCTATTCAACGGTTGCAAAATGCCAACAAAGAACCAAAAATGAAAGAAAGGTGTAAGAGACAAAAAACCAAGACGACGATCTCTGTAACAGTGTAAAAATAGACGTTAGGAAAGTTATATAAGATTTATGTCGAACTAAAACACAATGTACTCTTAAAAAATTGAAAGAAATTTTAAAACGGAGGGAATTTTTTTTGAATATAGGATTAGAATCATTATCAAGATGTTTGTAATTTATATTTTAATGAGTACTTTTCATTTATTTTTTTTTGTAAACTTTAGTACCATGGTTTTTTTAACTTCAGAATCTTTTACTATTATGTAGCACCTTTTACGATTTTTCTTCATTTTTGGTTCATTGGGCAAAATTCGTTGAAAAACTCCTAAACCTTTGGAAGCCCTCTTCTGTATTTTTCTCGAAAGACGGCTTCTAAATATTCTTATTCTATTGTTCACATTTTGTTTTTATATACAGTTTAGCAATTTAAAATAAAAATGTTTTTTTAAAAAACTGTTCTCGATTATTTTCGTTTATAATTCTATTGCTTTAAATAAATATCAAATAATAAACTTCTTTATCCAAAAAAATATGTTATACTTATTATATGAAAAAAAATTGATCGTGACTTAACATGAAAAGTATGTATATAAGTCTTAAATAGTTTCTTTATAGTTAAATTGAAAAAATGCATCCTTCTGGTGTCTGCTTGGGTGTCTGTCAATATGCTTGGAATGTTTTATTTTACGTAAATGTGGCGACACCTAACAATTTATAGCTTTTTATTCATAGAAATCGTCATGATTAAACAGATCAGACTTAATACTCTATTTCGGCAATTTGTTTTACGCCCCTTTAGATTAAAGAGACAAAAGTAACCTAAAAATGTATAGTTGGAAAAGCTACACATTCCCAGAAGACCGTAAAGATTGTATAATAACAACAAAAAATATCCATTTTGTTTTAATAATCAATATCCAAAATCAGCTTTAAATTAGTGTTTTTAACAAATATAACTATAAAAAACTGTATCATTCAGATCTAATTCTACTGTACAGGATCGGCAACTAGTAAAAGCCCAGTTTAAAGAAAGAGACAGTGCTCTCACTAATTTGTTGTTCTCCAAAAAGCCGTCTTTTTTTTGCGACCGGTCGTAGATCACAGCGAACACCTACAGCTAACAGCTAGATTCGAGGTATACGAGGCCGCGCGTTATTTTAATGAAATTAATACATCTACGGGGAACGACCAATAACTGTATTAGTTACTTGGGGTATTCATATTATTATTTAGAGTAGTAGATGTTTAACTTATGGACTAAATTTGATAGGTATTAACAAATGTAAAATACAAATGTATTAATTATATTTGAGAAATGAAATGATGCAAAGAACTTCCAACAATTAGTTTATTCTAATTTTTCTTTCTAATTTTCTTCTAATCTAATTCTTAGAAATAGAGAATGGGAATACACGTTCCTTAAAAAAAAGCAATATCCTAATAGCGTAACACTTAAACGGCTAATTTTTAAAACTAATAGTCGTAAATCTAATAGGTGGTGTAACGGGAACTGGGTCCCGCTTGGCGCCGATATCAAATATTCAAATTCCAAAGAACTAGCTAGATTATTTCCAACAAAAATCAATATTTTTAAAAAAAATAAATTATCCACAAGATTAAACTGGTCTGCATTGAATAAGCCAAACCAAGAGCAAGTGTCTTCCCCTTTTCTCAAGACCATCTCCACACTCTAGGTATCATCTTACATTCTCCAGAAATTATAATCTAATAAGAATTGAAAGGCACTTGTGCCATAAATACAAGGAAACAAATAAACATTTTTAAATGCCTTAAATGGATTCATAACTTTATCGCATTTTTGAGTTTTGAGGTAACTTTATAGGTGTCTCAAATATAATTAAAACACTACAAGAGCCATTGATCCAATGCATCTATTGCATCCTATTGTTGCCATTAAATGCCTATTAAACAGTTTGTTCCTAACAGCTATCTTAAAATATTTTGGTTTTAATATTAGCATCAAATAGGAATATATATAGACTCTGGTAAAAGCAACAGGGATTTTATACAAGATAGTTGCGACAATAGGCATGTTGATGTTCATTCGTTGAAGCTGGTCACATGGTTTCGACCGCCATTAGGAAGCAAACGTTCTTTGTTTACTCCATTAAACTCTAATACCTTGTTTTGTGTTATGGATTATTTTAGTCTTTACATAATATAGTATTGTTAAATATCTGCTACACAATACAAACTAAATAATTATGCAAGACTGAAAGTGCATAACAAACTTTCGTCGTTGCATCGTGGCATCAAATAACGATTTTGTTCTTGCTGAAAAGCAGATGCTATAACTGGATTTTAAAATCATGCCTGGTTGTGCTGCTGTAAAATGTAGCAACTATGCAAAAAAGGGATTTTTAATACAAAAAATGCATATTCGTGTGAGATATAGGAATATATACAATCTTCTATATAGTTCATTTACATTGTTTTGTAATAACATTATTTGTAACCAAATGCTTAAATTTTCTTTCAGATTCACTTTGCTCCTGAAATGTGGGTGACAACTCGGATTGATGGTACCAGAAGGCTAAAGGGTGATGCGTTGCCAACATTATTGTTCTTTACCATTCCTCCAAAGAAAAGGAAATCACCCACCGACCGCAACAAAGGAAAAATATATTTATGTATTATATTAGAATGTGCCGGCTATAATGACGGTCGCTAACGTTACATAGTTAAAAGGCTTGTGTTTATAAACGCTTCTTTCCAATTACTATCATATGATTTTATTAATATAATCACTGTCATAATGACGAGTACCCCGTGAACGAACTTAACACTTACCTTTATCGTTTTTTTTTAGAACAACGAGAGGTGTTTTTTGTGGCTTCGTAAATAAGGGTGCTGCAGTCTCACTGGATGAGCGCCTATATTTTTGATTCTATACAAGGTTTTGATTGTAGTATTACGAGCTATTTGATGCGAGATTATGTTGTGTTTTTTCTTAGCCAATTTTTTTTTACCAAAACACGTAATTCGGTATTTAATCTTGTTTTAACTATTTGATTGTGTTTTTGGTTAACCCAGATTAGAAGAACTATTCTAGGTTAGCACCAGGTTATCTAATAATGTAATCTCGGGACTGATATAAGTGATTTGAACAAAAATTTGTCTAATAAATATAGTAAAAGGAAGTCATGTGTTTATGGTGCACTAATTTTTATTAGTACATGGTCCGTTGAACCGTGCAGTAGAAAATTTCATTATTTTAAGTAATATTTATTTAAAAAAGGGTAGAAATACATTTTAACAAGATTGGTTTGTTATCTGTCATGAAACTCTTTGTTTTGGTATTGAGTCGTAACCAGAATTTAAAGTTTAACTGACCACTAGTGATAGGGAAGAAAAACATATCAGGCGTGAAAAAACAACATAAAAAACAAAGCATCCATGCCATACTTTTAAAATAAGTACCAGTTTAAGGAATTTCAAGCAGTTCCGTTTTTCTTCCTAATTAAAAGTGACTTTCTATTAGTTATCTTAGAAAATGTTCTTTTAAACACCAAATTATATGAAAAGATATATTTATACGTCATAGGAGGGGGAGTCCAAATCCCTGTGATATTTTTACCATATTAGGTATTAATCCAGGTATTAATACTCTTTTTTCTTTCAGTTTTACCTTCAGAGGCAACTTCACCAGTTCCTACGAACATTCCTATTGAATCAGTCGAGCCAAGTAGTCTTAAAGTTGAGGCTTCATCCACTTCTCGAACAACTTTAATCGACGAAAGTATAAGTCCAGCAAGTTCATCATCCAGTTCGGAAAATTTGGCAGAAAAGGAACAACAAAATTTAGCATTATTGGCTAAATTGGATAGATATGAAAAGCTGTACCGTGAACAACTAAAGACATACAAAAATGATAAGCAGTGCAAAAACTATGGCATGCAAAAAATAGTTTTTAAGGTTGACTAGAGAAATGCTTTAAAAAAAAAAGGAAAAAAACAACCAAATTTATAAATTTATGGGATAGCCTGTTCAAACCATAACAAAATCATTAAAATTGAAATTTGGTACAAGCCGGTATGAAGAGTTAATAAAAGAAGGATATCCATTTCCAGCCACCAGGACCTCCAAAGACGGCCAGTAGAGGTGTAACACTCATGGCTAACTATATAAACCGTGTTTTTTTTATATATATATATATATATATATATATATATATATATATATATTGTATATATCTTATATATATATATATATATATATATATATATATATATATATTAAATAAAAAACACGGTTTATATAGTTAGCCATGAGTGTTACACCTCTACTGGCCGTCTTTGGAGGTCCTGGTGGCTGGAAATGGATATCCTTCTTTTATTAACTCTTCATACCGGCTTGTACCAAATTTCAATTTTAATGATTTTGTTATGGTTTGAACAGGCTATCCCATAAATTTATAAATTTGGTTGTTTTTTTCCTTTTTTTTTTAAAGCATTTCTCTAGTCAACCTTAAAAACTATTTTTTGCATGCCATAGTTTTTGCACTGCTTATCATTTTTGTATGTCTTTAGTTGTTCACGGTACAGCTTTTCATATCTATCCAATTTAGCCAATAATCCTAAATTTTGTTGTTCCTTTTCTGCCAAATTTTCCGAACTGGATGATGAACTTGCTGGACTTATACTTTCGTCGATTAAAGTTGTTCGAGAAGTGGATGAAGCCTCAACTTTAAGACTACTTGGCTCGACTGATTCAATAGGAATGTTCGTAGGAACTGGTGAAGTTGCCTCTGAAGGTAAAACTGAAAGAAAAAAGAGTATTAATACCTGGATTAATACCTAATATGGTAAAAATATCACAGGGATTTGGGCTCCCCCTCCTATGACGTATAAATATATCTTTTCATATAATTTGGTGTTTAAAAGAACATTTTCTAAGATAACTAATAGAAAGTCACTTTTAATTAGGAAGAAAAACGGAACTGCTTGAAATTCCTTAAACTTGTACTTATTTTAAAAGTATGGCATGGATGCTTTGTTTTTTATGTTGTTTTTTCACGCCTGATATGTTTTTCTTCCCTATCACTAGTGGTCAGTTAAACTTTAAATTCTGGTTACGACTCAATACCAAAACAAAGAGTTTCATGACAGATAACAAACCAATCTTGTTAAAATGTATTTCTACCCTTTTTTAAATAAATATTACTTAAAATAATGAAATTTTCTACTGCACGGTTCAACGGACCATGTACTAATAAAAATTAGTGCACCATAAACACATGACTTCCTTTTACTTTATTTATTAGACAAATTTTTGTTCAAATCACTTATCAGTCCCGAGATTACATTATTAGATAACCTGGTGCTAACCTAGAATAGTTCTTCTAATCTGGGTTAACCAAAAACACAATCAAATAGTTAAAACAAGATTAAATACCGAATTACGTGTTTTGGTAAAAAAAAATTGGCTACGAAAAAACACAACATAATCTCGTATCAAATAGCTCGTAATACTACAATCAAAACCTTGTATAGAATCAAAAATATAGGCGCTCATCCAGTGAGACTGCAGCACCCTTATTTACGAAGCCACAAAAAACACCTCTCGTTGTTCTAAAAAAAAACGATAGAGGTAAGTGTTAAGTTCGTTCACGGGGTACTCGTCATTATGACAGTGATTATATTAATAAAATCATATGATAGTAATTGGAAAGAAGCGTTTATAAACACAAGCCTTTTAACTATGTAACGTTAGCGACCGTCATTATAGCCGACACATTCTAATATAATACATAAATATATTTTTCCTTTGTTGCGGTCGGTGGGTGATTTCCTTTTCTTTGGAGGAATGGTAAAGAACAATAATGTTGGCAACGCATCACCCTTTAGCCTTCTGGTACCATCAATCCGAGTTGTCACCCACATTTCAGGAGCAAAGTGAATCTGAAAGAAAATTTAAGCATTTGGTTACAAATAATGTTATTACAAAACAATGTAAATGAACTATATAGAAGATTGTATATATTCCTATATCTCACACGAATATGCATTTTTTTTATTAAAAATCCCTTTTTTGCATAGTTGCTACATTTTACAGCAGCACAACCAGGCATGATTTTAAAATCCAGTTATAGCATCTGCTTTTCAGCAAGAACAAAATCGTTATTTGATGCCACGATGCAACGACGAAAATTTGTTATGCACTTTCAGTCTTGCATAATTATTTAGTTTGTATTGTGTAGCAGATATTTAACAATACTATATTATGTAAAGACTAAAATAATCCATAACACAACACAAGGTATTAGAGTTTAATGGAGTAAACAAAGAACGTTTGCTTCCTAATGGCGGTCGAAACCATGTGACCAGCTTCAACGAATGAACATCAACATGCCTATTGTCGCAACTATCTTGTATAAAATCCCTGTTGCTTTTACCAGAGTCTATATATATTCCTATTTGATGCTAATATTAAAACCAAAATATTTTAAGATAGCTGTTAGGAACAAACTGTTTAATAGGCATTTAATGGCAACAATAGGATGCAATAGATGCATTGGATCAATGGCTCTTGTAGTGTTTTAATTATATTTGAGACACCTATAAAGTTACCTCAAATCTCAAAAATGCGATAAAGTTATGAATCCATTTAAGGCATTTAAAAATGTTTATTTGTTTCCTAGTATTTATGGCGCAAGGGCCTTTCAGTTCTTATTAGATTATAATTTCTGGAGAATGTACCATAACAAAATCATTAAAATTGAAATTTGGTACAAGCCGGTATGAAGAGTTAATAAAACAAGGATATCCATTTCCAGCCACCAGGACCTCCAAAGACGGCCAGTAGAGGTGTAACACTCATGGCTAACTATATAAACCGTGTTTTAATATATATATATATATATATATATATATATATATATATATATATATATATATATATATATATATATATATATATATATATATATATATATATATATATATATGTATATATACATATATATATATATATATATATATATATATATATATATATATGTACATATATATATATATATATATATATATATATATATATATATATAATTCAATTTATTTCTTAAACCCGGTATATATTAATTGGACTTTCTTGGGTATAGGTCTGTGCCATGAATTGCCTGGCAAACCACTAACTTGCTACCTATCATTCAAATATAAGTGAATAATCAGCATGTATTTTTCGAGGTATGTAGCCTTATTTTATTACTTTTGTAATAATTATTGTCAATAGTATAAAATTTTAAATCATTTAGAAAAATTGTAAATGTCATTTTATAATTAGACCACTAAATGTTTTTTAAATTAATTGTAGATAGGTAAGGAAAGGAATATATACCAAAAAAAAAAAAAATAATAAAGGAATGAGCAATTTTTGAGAAAGCCTACTATGATAGGCGAAACGTCAAGTTAGTCCCATTGTTTGATTTTGCAAATAAACCTATACCCAAGAAAGAAGTCCAATTAATATATATATATATATATATATATATATATATATATATATATATATATATATATATATATATATATATATATTTGTACATATGTATATATATATATATATATATATATATATATATATATATGTACATATGTATATATATATATATATATATATATATATATATATATATATATATATATATATTATTTTATTTATTAAAATTTACTATTTTGCATCATTGAGATCGCACGCATTGTTTAATTGATAGTTGTATAAATGGAATAAATCAGTACGTTATTAACCACGATAATTGTTACTCATTTACTACGAACAAATACCTACTACGTCCTACATCGTCCCGCTGCTCATCTCAAGCCGAAGCTGAGCAAAGCTATTGGCAAGCAAAGCTTGCACATTGGTCCTTCGAGCCTTAAAGCCGTTCTTCAACCGAAGAACATCCGTCCAATATACACAACCGTGTATCCGTCCATCAACTTTATCGTCCGTCCATCTACAAGCAACCAAAACCAACCATATAATCACAGTTGTCAGGAAGTCTGTCGTACATGGCAAGAAAAAAGCTGAACAGAAACCAAAGAGCTAAGAAACGTCAAGAAAAATTAGAAGAAATCGTTATAGCTTCTTTAGACGGAGTTGACATCAAAACGCACAATTCAGGTTTGCCAGTCACGCCAACCATAGATAAAAAACCGTTTGAATTCGTAACCAGGCTAGAAGCAAGATTTAAAGAGCTTTTCGGCGAATAGCTTACCACCAAAACCTGTTTTAGGGTGTCGTTGCCTGAACTGAGTAGGGTAACGTGAAGAAGCACTCGAAAAAACTAAGTGGTGGGAAAAAGCAAAGTGCCGTTAGCTTCACTCGCACACACAAATATACACGTTACTTAATAATTGGTATTTTCCTTGTTGCCCAGTTACCGCTGGCGAGGGGAATACTAAAAGGAATAAATAAGATATACCTGTGCCAGTTCACGCTGGCGGGCATATATTATCGTTTCCACGATTGAGTATCACACACACAAGCAAAGGCTTTTCCCCGTGACCAGTTAACGCTGGCGAGGAAAATACTTTAAGGGTTTAATAAGGTATTCCTGTGCCAAGTTCACGCTGGCGGGCATATATTATTGAACTCAGCTTAACATACAACACAAACAGACACTACTTGCAAACTAGCCGAAAGTAAACAAAAAACAAATAAACAAACAAAATATCCCGTCCCGTCTGTTCAAAAATTCATCATGTCTGCGGAAAGCAAAATGAATGAGCTTGTTCAAGAACAAGAAGAACTAGGAAAACAAATAATCCAGCTTATCAGCAATAGCAAGAAGGACTCTTCTTTGAGAAAAACTGAAACATATATAAAAGACCGCATCGCCACCTTAGAAAAAATATGGAAAAGTATCCAGAAAAACGACAAGGAAATAAAAAACCTAAACCTCACCGAACATGCATATTTTACCAAAAAATATGACAACCAATTAAAAGAAAAATACGAAGAAGTACTAAACTACCTAAAAACCTGTCCAAAAGCAGAAACACCTTCAGCAAGTTCCGCCGATCCCTTGGCGGAAAAAGAACAAGAACACCGTCTGAAAAAACAAAACTTCAGGCTGCAACAACTACAAACCGACCTAAACCAAATTGAAACGGAACTAAGCCAAGGAAAGTCCAAATCTCGCTATAAGCTTCACATGGAAAAAATTAAAAAACAATGGGATGCTATTCATCAACTGCATGAAGAAATAATGATAAATGAAACAAAGTTTCAAAACAACTATTTTGTCAATAATACTTATGCAGACACTCTTGGCCAGTACGAAGAAATTCTGGAAAAACTAACTTTAGAAGCTCAAGAAAATATCATGGCCCAAACTCAACAAATCGTGGTGAACCAGCCACAGCAAAAGTTAGCAATTCCAAAAGTCGTTATCCCGATCTTTTATGGAGGATATGAAAACTGGTCTAATTTCTTCGATATATTCAAAAGAGTAATTCATGAAAACCAAGCACTGACCAAGGCCGAAAAGATGCACTATCTGAAAACCCACACACGGGGAGAAGCAGGCAAATTGATTCAACACCTTGAGTCAACTGAAGCTAATTACGAAACAGCATGGGAGTTATTGCAAAAGCGATATGAAAACAAAAGGCTACTAACATTCCAACTAATTGATAAGATATTAGACGTACCAACGGTTACAAAAGAAGACGCACTGAAACTAAAACAACTACACGACACTACAAGAGAATGTCTACAGGCGTTGAAAAACCAAGATGTAGAAATCGATACATGGGGTCCAATGGTAATTCGAATAATCCTCAGAAAATGGGATTCTGAAACCAACCGTCTATACGAACAAAATCTTCAGAAGCCGCATGATATCCCAGAGTTCGAAGAATTTATGAACTTCTTAGAAAGACGATTCCAGTCATTAGAAACCATTGCCGTTAACGTCGCATCAGACAATAACAAAAAACACAGTAACGCTGGTTGTCTATTCTGCAAAGATAAACAACACATGACGTACCACTGCCAAAAGTTCAAAACGCTTTCAGCAGAAGAAAGAAACAAACAAGTCCAAGAAAAACACATGTGCTATAATTGCTTAAGTCATGATGTTGGCAAAAGGTGTTTCAGCCAAACAAGGTGCAATATATGCAGTCGCCAGCATCATACACTTCTACACCTTGAAAGATATCAACAAAACCAACAACGGTCAACAGACTACCAACCCAGAGGTTTTCAAAGAAGTTCTAATAATCCACCAAGAAATTCCCAATACAACGCCGGTGCAGGAAGGTCAAATAATCAACCTAACACCAATAGAAATACTTCAACACACCATACTAGCAAACAAGAAGAGAACGTTCTTCTCGCAACAGCCCTTGTTGAAGTTTCCACTTCAAGTTCATCGCAGCCATTACGACTTCTGATCGATCAAGGTTCACAATCTTCGTTTGTTACGGAAGAAGCCGCCCAACGACTAAATTTGCCACGCCGCCACATCAGAGCTGAAATATCTGGTGTTGGCGGGGGAGACCCTAAAATTTCCAAATGGTCCACTAATGCCCAGATTAGACCAAGATTCAAAAGTACATTTTCTATGGAAGTTAACATGATAGTCCTCCCAAAGTTAACACGTTCCATGCCGAAACAAAAACTCCAAATACATAACATAGACAACTGGAAAAATGAAGTTTTAGCAGACACTACCTTTATGACTCCTGGACCAATAGATGGAATTTTAGGAGCCAAGGAATATGCAACCATAATCCTGAACGACCTTCAGAAAACTAAAGAGGGTCTTCTGAAACAAAACACGGAACTGGGTTGGATTGTGTCTGGTTCTATATTATCTGAGCCTCAAAGTATTGAAGTAATTAGTATGATTTCTCAATATGAAGAAGATAATCAGCTAACAAAATTCTGGGAGATTGAAGAAATAATGCCATGTCACCAATTAACACAGGAAGAACAAGCGTGCGAAGAATTTTACGAAAAAACCACACAACAAGACAAAGAAGGAAGATTTGTAGTTCGAATTCCGTTCAAGCAATCGCCAGAAACTCTAGGCCACTCAAAGCCACGAGCAGCAGCAAGACTTGTAAACGTTGAGAAAAAATTTCAACACGATCCCGAACTACGGGACCAGTACATAGATTTTATGAAGGAATATCTAGAATTAGGTCATATGCGGAAAGTTGGACGACAAGAAATCAATCAAGGAAAATATTACATTCCGCATCAAGCTGTCATCAGAGAAGCAAGTACAACCACTCGCTTAAGAACAGTCTTTGACGCATCCTGTAAAACTTCCACAAATATTAGCCTCAACCAGATCACGCACGTCGGTCCGAGGTTACAACAAAATATCGCAGATATAATTATTCGTTGGAGGAAACATGAAATTGTCTTCTGCGCAGACATAGAGAAAATGTACCGCCAAATCAAAGTACACCCAGAAGACCAACCTTTCCAGAGAATATTATGGAGAGAACATCCTAATCAACCAATGTTTGAACA
Source organism: Kuschelorhynchus macadamiae (assembly GCA_030620095.1). Classification (NCBI taxonomy): domain Eukaryota; kingdom Metazoa; phylum Arthropoda; class Insecta; order Coleoptera; family Curculionidae; genus Kuschelorhynchus; species Kuschelorhynchus macadamiae. Next base: position 923,137 of record JAUTXW010005338.1, read on the forward strand.
TGAACTTACCACCGTAACCTACGGTACCACGTCAGCTCCGTACCTAGCTATGAAAACACTTCAAACGCTAGCAAAGAAAGAAGCAAACAATTTTCCGGCAGCAAGTGAAGCAACATTGCAAGATTTCTATGTTGATGACATTTTATCAGGAGCAACAAACGTTCAAACAGCCCTAGAGCTTCAAAAACAACTGTTGCAAATGCTTGGGTCAGCAAAATTCAATTTAAGAAAATGGTCAAGCAATTCTCCTGCACTACTAAAGTCCATTCCGGAAGAACTTAGAGATCAAAAAACTCATGAGGTGCCGCAAGACGAAGAAAAAAAGTCCTAGGGGTCTTGTGGTCTCCAGGAGACGATATATTTAAGTTCAAAGTAGAAATCTCACAAATCAAAAAACTAACAAAAAGAAACATTTTATCCGAAATCTCCAAACTATTCGATCCGTTGGGATGGCTAGCTCCAGTTGTCATTCAAGCCAAACTCATTATCCAAGATCTATGGTTACGAAACCTAAACTGGGATCAGCCCGTCGACGAAGAAATATCTACAAGATGGTTGCAATTTCAAAGTAAAGTAAAGGAACTAGAGAAAATTAGAATTCCTAGGTGGATGCGTTACCGAAACTCCAAAACAGAACTACATGGGTTTTGTGACGCGTCAGAAAAGGCGTATGGTGCTGTAATTTACAGCCGAATAGTAGAAGGAAACGAACATACTGTCACACTTCTACAAGCAAAATCAAAAGTTGCCCCAGCCAAGAATAGAACAACTCTACCTCGGCTAGAACTATGCGCTGCCGTACGTCTGTCTTAGTTAATACAGAAAACCAGAACCGCCTTGCAACTAGACAACACCCAAACATTCGCATGGACTGACTTCATGATCACTCTAGGGTGGATAAAAGGAGATCCTACAAAGTGGCAAACCTTCGTCGCCAATAGAGTATGTGAAATACACAGAAATGCAACAGGAGTTTCTTGGAATCACGTCAAGTCTCAGGAAAATCCAGCAGATATTAGTCTGGATCCTGATAAGCTGGAAGCTACCGAGTTCTGGTGGAAAGGTCCTCACTGGCTCAACTCATCCAATAACCTTCCTCTGACCAAGATAATCCCCGAAGTAAACGAGGAAATCAGAGCAAATTGTTACAAAGCTGAAATTGTAGTAAAAAGTGACATATGCGAAAAATTCTCTGACCTTACAAGAATGCTACGAGTTTTATCATACTGCTACCGAGTTACCAATAGAGAGGAAAGCCCTATTCTCTCTGTTAAGGAAATACAGGTCACCCTTAAAAAAGTCGTCGCATTGATTCAAAAACAAGAATTTAGTGAAGACTACAAATCACTACGTACTACCAAGACAGTTGGAAACAACAGCAAACTGCGGAATCTAAGTCCATTCCTAGACAGCGAAGATCTCATTAGAGTCGGAGGGAGACTAGAAAACGCACCAATAACTTACCAGAAGAAACATCCAATGATTCTTCCGTACCACAGCCATTTTTCCAAGCTAGTTATACTAGAAGCTCACAAGAGAACTCTCTATGGCGGAAACCAAGCAACTCTTGCATATATTAGAAGCAAATTTTGGATTATTAACGGGAAACGAGCCGTCAGAACCCAATTAAAAAAATGCATCAGTTGCATTCGTTATAAAGCCAAAACCGCAGAACAATTTATGGGACAACTCCCGAAACCAAGAGTAACTCCAGCACCACCATTCACAAACTCAGGGGTGGACTATGCTGGTCCAATTCAAATTAGAACCACCAAAGGGAGAGGACATAAGTCGTACAAGGGCTACATTTCAGTATTCGTGTGCCTTGCCACCAAAGCGATTCATTTAGAAGTGGTCAGCGATATGTCAACCGAAGCATTTTTAGCTGCAATCAGACGGTTCACTGCAAGAAGAGGTCATTGTGAAAATATGTATAGTGACAACGGCACTACATTTGTGGGAGCATCAAAACAATTTGAAGAAGAAGTGAAGGAAATTATCGAAGAGCCTCACCTGCAAAATGCAATTATCAACTCAGGAACACAATGGCACTTCATCCCACCCGCAGCCCCACATTTTGGAGGAATCTGGGAAGCAGGTGTCAAATCCATGAAACATCATCTAAAGCGAGTCATTGGAGCATGCACTTTGACCTATGAAGAAATGACAACCTTGGTGCACCAAATTGAAGCGTGTTTAAATTCGAGACCGCTTTGCCCCTAACGGAAGATATTGATGACACCAATACATTGACCCCTGGACATTTCTTAATAGGGAGAGAATTATTAGCTCCCCCGAATTTAAATCCTTCCCGAACTGTAATCTGTCGCAAAGGTGGAGACTCGTTCAAAAAATGAAGAAAGACTTCTGGGAAGCCTGGACTACTGAGTATCTTTCCAGGCTTCAACAACGATATAAGTGGAACAAGCCTATTGAAAATTTGCCAGTGGGCACAATGGTTCTAATTAAAGAAGAAAATATAAATCCGAACAAATGGCCTTTGGCGAGAATAATGGAAATTCATCCAGGTCAAGATGGAGCAGTTCGAGTCGTAACAATAAAAAGGCCAGGAGGTGTCACTCAAAAGAGACCAATTCACAAGTTAATTCCTTTGCCTACAGACCAAGATACACAAGCCGCTACCCAGCCCACAATAGAAATCAATAGTCATGTTGCACAGAAAGAAGAAAGAACCACAAAAGAGAAAAGACTGAAGCATACAACTTCAAAATCAGCACTTCTTTATGTTTTGACAATTCTATTCTTGCTAATTTCTGCAACGACAGCAGAAAACTCTTACAAAATTCACCAACCCCAACATGGCCTTTACATAGAACATCTAGGGACAACTCAAATTGACAAAGGAGTCTTTAGAATAGAAATAGCACATTCCAGAAACAGGAGTGAAAATGATGTGAAGGCAGTAATCAACGTAGCTTCTCAATTTAGAGACCTATGTGATAAATCAAAAAAGCTTACAAATGACGCCAGATGTGAAGCCCTAACCCATCATTTGGAAGAGTTAAAAAATCATACCCAGTGGATGCTGATGAATCTTAACGACGTCCATCATACAAGACGGAAAAGAGGCTATCTTGGAAAATTTTTAACAACTGTATTTGGAGTCAACGATGAAGTGTATCAAGATATCGACTCGCTCAACAAAAATCAAGAGCAATTGATTCGAGCGTCCAATCACCAAACTAAATTTATGGTATCCGCGCTCACGGAGTTCAATGAGACAGAATCGAGGATCACCAATAGACTTAAACATTTTCAAGAAAAACTCAACCAAGGACTAGAAGCAATCAACAACATGCAGACTTGGTACAAGCAAATAGACACCAATGCCCTAAATATTCAACTGCTAAGCGCCTACCAAGTAGCACAAAACTTCATCAGCGAAATAAATGAATACTATGACAAACTATTGAACATCCGCTTCAATAGGGGCACAATATACGAACTAGTATCACCGGCATATATCAACAATATCATAAAAGAAAAAAATAAAAAATTTCCGAATAACTTAAGGATTGTACCGACAATGTTATCCACGAAGCAGACAGCTAATAAGACAAGTCTCCAAGTGTATGGGTACTTTCCAATAGCAGATGTTGCCAAGTTTGGACTTCTAAAAGCAACGCCAGTTCCGGTGAAAATCGAAAACGGATCGTATTGGAACCTCCACGTCACTAATGACTACATAGCCGTCGACTACGACACGCAACTGTACTTCCAACTTCATGAAAACGACTTACAACAATGCATTAAACCATACCCCAATGATCCACATCAGTTTATCTGTTCACCAAGTTCAGTCAGAAACATAGAAACAAATCCTTCATGTATTATAGATGAAATATATGAACGAGCCGCTCCAAGACATTGCGCCATTGAAAAAAGCAGCATAAAAGGCATACTATGGAAACAGCTGTGCGCAGCCAATACTTGGATGTTCATATCCAGCTCTCCAACGGTAATATCTGTAATCTGCAATGGTGCGCGGGAAGATGTTGCAATAAACGCAACAGGGATAATTCAAATATCTCAAGAGTGTATAATTCAAACAAAACAAAACATGCTCACGCCTAAACGAAGCACCACCGTTCCAGTGTTAAATAGTTATTCCAAAGCGGTCCCAAACTTATTAGGCAATGCGATCCACCAGAAACAACTAGACATTTTACCAACCGAGCCAGTGTTCGAACTGACAGACAGCCTTCATGAATTGATAAACGATCAAGAACACCAACAAGAGCAACTACAGAACATTCTTTGGCGAAACATTCACCATCATTCCATAGCAATTAGCAGCATCACTACAATTATCATAGCCATTCTTATAATTGCAGGATGGTATACAGCCAAAATCATTGTAGCACAGCATCAACAGAAGAAACGCAACAGGAAACCAGATCACAGGACCACTCAAAACGAGGAATTTGAGTTAAGATCTCTCACTTCATCCATCGGAGACAGGCCGCAGAATGTATAATTCTCACAATTACACATAAAATTTCTATAATTTAATAAGACAATTCTATGCATATTTAATATTTACTTAGATAGTATGTACAGTGTCTACACTGACCTTCTTACAGTCACGTCAGTTGAACCTTGCACGTTCTGATGACTATACATAATATAATGTTATTAAATTTTACTATTTTGCATCATTGAGATCCCACGCATTGTTTAATTGATAGTTGTATAAATGGAATGTAAATCTTAGAATAAATCAGTACGTTATTAACCACGATAATTGTTACTCATTTACTACGAACAAATACCTACTACGTCCTACATCGTCCCGCTGCTCATCTCCAGCCGAAGCTGAGCAAAGCTATTGGCAAGCAAAGCTTGCACAAACACATATATATATATATATATATATATATATATATATATATATATATATATATATATATATATATATATATATATATATATATATATATATATATATATATATATATATATATATATATATATATATATATATATATATATATATATATATTGTATTTTACGGGAAGTCTAAAAGTCAGTCTGTGTCAGAGTTTTGTTTCTTATAGTTGATCTTAAATTCTTCTTTTGTGGTGGTTTATGGGGCTTCAATTATACAGTGGGATATTAAAGTTTTAAAGATTTTCAAACATATTTTATTTTTATTCTATGTTTTATCTGGGGAGTAACTGGGTTTTAAGGGTTAAATTTACGTTTTATTTAAATATTTTTCTTTTCTTTTCTTTTGTACTAAGGTTGGGGATTTTAAGATAATTCCCTCATTTTCTAGATTTAAATACTTTTTTTGTTAATAATTTTAAGTATTATTTTTGTACAGTGTTTCACTTACTTTACTTTTGCTAATAGATTTTTAAGTTGTTTTTAAAAACCAAATCTTTTATTTAAATAAACCACCTGATAGTTAAATAAATATATATTCAAGAAGAAGATACCATCGTTGTTGCAGTTTGCTGTTGTTCGAGTTTATATGGCCGTAGAATTGGTGAGATAAAATGTTTAATTCAATTTGTACTAACAATTATATTTCATAACATGTTAAATTATAATTTACGAAGAAGCCTACAGAGTATCTTTGATTTTATTTATAATACCTTAGTTAATTTAAGTATTGTGACAGGGTTACCCACTATATCTCAAATAAATAAATAAATAATTTTAAATATAATAAATAACCGCTCGATAACCCTGCTACAATTTAATGGTGGCAGCTAAGCGAATAAAATGAAAGACTTGCAATTTTTTTTTATTTTGTTTTTTTTTTGTTATGTTCTTATCGTTGAGTAGTTTTCTATATTGCAAGTTGACCAGTTTTATAAAAGAACTCATGCATTTTATTATCTTGAGGTAGTTTAAATTAATTTTTGTTTTGAAAGAGCAGTAGGCTCATAAATAATATTGAATGATCCCTTGATTTGAAAGTTAGAGAAAATTACAGAGTTAGATAGATAGGGAATTTCAGCATTAAAGTCAAAGGTACCATTAAAAGTCGATCGAGGCCAATATCAGGAAGTTTTCAAGAAGCAGCAGCTGTAACGGTAGTAACTAACACGTTTATTTATTGTTGTGGTTATTTTTTTTTGTAATTGGAATTTTGAATCATAAAGAAATTTTGTTGTTATAATTTATATTTTTGAGAATTAATAAATGTTTTGCCAAGGATTTTAGTTCAAGATTTAAATATGTATGGTAAACACAACAATAACTTTATTAGAACGTAGATAGTTGATTAACTTGATTGACATGCACAGATTCCTTTTATGTTTGCAGTTCAATGATTCGATTTTATATGAACTGTTGCGAATTTGTGCCGTATTGTTTAAGAGATGTTATAATGTGTTGCTAATTTTTTTTGTGCGGTTTTTATGAGAAAAAAACAGATATTTTTGAGTTAAGATGCACATACAAATGAGTATTGAATTTTGTAGGTATATATTTTTTTGTGTGAGTTTAAATTACTTCGTAAAGTAAAGTACATTCAAAGGGAAATACAATTTTAGTTTAGTAATCTCTTAAACGGTAGGCTTTCTACATAGTACATATTTTTTTTAGGAACTTAGTTTATTTTGTGGGTGTATTAATATTTTTTTTTATATATAAAATAGGATTTCTGCTGAAGTTGGAATGTAGCCGAATTTTTCTATGTGTCAACGTATTTGTTTTATTTTGATTTGAGTTGTTTGGAAAAACGTATTTTTGTCTTTCAGGTTTTCTATGTGTTGAAGGAGGAGAGCCGAACTAAAATGATTTTTTTTTATTTTGTTTCAGCAGAATATATTTTATTCCCGTTTAGGTGTGACGGTGAAATTAGAGACGTCATATTTTATTTTTTTTAATATGTGTAGGTTAGACATTTAATAATGTTGGTTAATTAAGTAATTAAGGGGATGGTAACATTTTCGCAACGGGTCTATATAATATACAAGTGTTTGTGAGCTTTATAGTTTTGTTTGAGAACCGATATTTAGCAGGTAGAGAAAGAGAAAAGAGGATTTTCGGGTACCTCGTTATTTGATGGATGTTTTGTTTAGGGACAAAGAGTTTGGTCTAAAGAAAAGGATAAACACTTGTATATATTTCAGTACCTAATGTAATTTAGTTTAGGCAATTTTGATGAAGAACTAGATACTGGGCAGATATTTTTCTCTTTTTAGATAAACAGCCGATATCTAGAAATAATTTGGTTTACGAGGACTATGCGGTGACGTTTATTAGAAATTAAAGCCATGAGCTATTGGTTATTTTAAAAAACGAATGGTAAATTTGGGTAATTGGATACTATTTTTTTTTTTAAATAGGGTTCGGCAGGTAATAACGTATAGGTTATTTTTATAAGTGATAAAATACGTTGTTTTATTATGCTTATTTGACTAGCGACTTCTCGATAATTTATGAAGGTATAAAGATATAGACATTGTTTTCTTGCGTTAATTGTTCGTGACCATGACGAAAGAGTTCACAAACTGGGCAAATAAATTGTTTAGGGGATAAAAAAGTGTTTTAATAGTATGAACTAGAATGTTTGAGATAAAAGAGTTGCTATATTAAAGAGTTCATATTTCTGAATGAAAAACGTATTCAGGGGATAAAGGGTTTTAACACGTGTGAACTGAACTGGAATGTGATTAAAGAAATGCAGGAGATTAAAAGATGTATGTTATGCCGCTGTTTTAGGGGGAATGCAGGGAATAAAGGCATATTATGGGCTATTCTGACTAAGATATAAATAGCAACTGTATATAAAAAAATATTGCCGGCAAATTTAGTGTTGAAATACGTATAATACCATGGTTAAATAAAAATCGACGTCTATGATTCAACGTGACTAACATTTTTTTTAGAAGAACAGTAAAATAATGATAAAGTGGAAGTCAGGGGATAAACACGAAATTAGCCATTTTTCACCAAAGAGAGTTGAACTGTAGGATAATGGCCAGTATCCGAACGTTAAACTGTTTGATTTTATTTTTTTTTGTTGTCTTTTGGGCTGCGACCTTGGTATTTCTACATATACTAGTCAGTGTGGACATATTATAGTCGGTAAGAACAGAGTGTAGGTAGTTTAGTTCGTATACTGTGTGTTGTACTTATGTTGCATTTGTCTTTACACGATTTTTTTCTCTGGGTATGTTACAACAAAGAAAGAAATACAAAGAGGTTTTCAACCACAGTTTGCTCTCTAGTCTGTAGTTGAAATTTAAAAATAATCACGTATAAAAGTAAAATGGTAATAAATGGTACGGTTAAACTAAAGAAATAACGCGTCGCTCTAGAGTAAAAGAATTGTAAAATCGAACGCAAGAAAGGTGCAAGCTATTAGTTCCCCCCGGTATCTCCGTTAAGTAATTTTCCTATGTTAGTGTGCAAAAGATCTCCGTATAGATGAGGGAGTTAGGCTCAAACTTGACAGGAAGATGTAATGAAACGGGAATAGATCGACATTAAAACGATGGAAAAATATGGATATAGACGCAATTTTATTTTGGTAATTAGGCGAGCGTATTTTTTTATGATTAGGTCATATTGAAAAGTTTTCAAATTCAAATCAGATATTATCAGGCCATATACGACTTGCAAATTTGCTTGTTATTCTTTTGTTTAGAAAACAGCCAAGTTTCATACCTAGAAAAGTTACATCTAGTAAACCTTATTCTTTATTATGGTTAAAAAAAACTATTAACTTGAAAGTACGACTCTTCTTACAGCTAAGTTAAAAGAAATTTTATAGTGTAAAAAATTATCCGAATTAATGTATTATAACAGTTTTTTTAAAATTTTTGTTTTTTTAATAAACCCAATAAATAATAAATTTTAATTTGAATAATTTAGATATCATTAAATCTATTTATATAAATAGCCTTTTGGACGCAGTCTTAAAATTTTCTGACCATAATTTTTTTTTACTCACAATTTGTATAGAAGGTTTGGGTATTTTGTTCGTTGGTTTTTTTAAGTACTATAGATTAAAAAAAAGAGTCGTTTGTAAATAACAATCATTATTTTAAAAATAACATTTATTAGTTCTTGGTTTTAGTTTTTTTTTAGTTTTAAGAGTATAGACATTTATAGTTTTATTTTGAGTTCGGTATTTACATCAGTTAAAATGTTAGAACTAAACGAACGGATTTGGTAAATTAGGTTGAAGGATTTATAAACTAGGAAAAAATTAAAATTAATACGGAGTTTGGAAAAACGGAGATACGTGTTCAATAAGAAAATTAAGAATGAAATGTGCTTGCGGGAAAAAGAAGTCGATAAAGTTAATATAGATCAAAGTCAAATTAAGCGCTATGTTTGGGAATATTTTATTTTATTTTTTTTAGGGGTTGGATAGTACTTTCTTTTGTTTTTGTTTTGAATATTAGTAATGTTTTGATGTTTTAGAATGCTTTATTGCGGTTGCCAGGCATGTTGAGGTTTTAGTCACTAGCTATTCGTTTTTCTGTGCCACTGAGGACAGATGTGCCAGCCAATTAGTGAGTGAAGAGGCTATGAGTTTAGAGACTATCGAAGCTACCAGTAGATTTGTGCTATGCCAGGGTCCAAGCCAAAGGCCCAAGCAAAATTCAGGCCTTGTAGAAAGCTGTTCGAGACTGGTCTCGAGTTCCACCAGTGTATTTTCATTCAGTTCAACGCCGCCCAATAGTTTTGTTTTCTTTCCAAAGAGTTTTTTTGAATACATTAGTATTCCATAATATTGCATAACATTTATGCACCAATCCTAAGTACGTCAGAAGTATAAACTTGCCTATGTTTATACAGAAGTTTTCATGTCACGTCACATTTTCCCGTTTCCAACTGTCATGTCAGTATAATTTCAGTCATTATTTAAACATCAAAAATATATGGGCAGGCATTTCTTTTTAAACCGAGATTGTTAGTAATGCCAACTAACAGATGCAGTTCGAAGTATTTTCATACCAAAAGAAAGTACGATTGTCAAGGATAGATGTTTCTGAAAATATGGTTCGTTCAGGGGGAAGAGCGAAAATTCAATCCTTGTGGTCTGCATATTGATGTGCTATTAGCAGTTATGGGCAGAAATGGTTCCAGACATTGTTCCACTTAGAAGCGTGCCATGGTTCACCCATGTCACAGTTGAAGGTCAGATTTGGCAATAATCTGACATAACGGAAGTCCATAGAGAAGAGCGCAGATAGAAGAAGTCCGGTGATACCACTTAATAGTGCGGGGCACGCGAGATACCAGGTCACAGAGGAAGAGATGTCCAGAAGAACGTGAAGAAGTAAGTTTAAGTGTTAAAAAAAAGGACATTTCAGTATAAATGTTGTTCTCGTTTTCACCAATAATTGTCGGGTTTTACCTTTCTATTATCATTTTTACGTAGTAAATATTCTGTTGTTATTGCCTCAAATAAAACTAAATGTTTCAATCTAAGGGGGGAGGAAACTGTAACAGAATAGACTATAACAACGGTATAGAATATATATTTTTATATATTCTAAATATAATTCAAGCAATATTTTACTAAAACTGTTGGTTCTCATGTTCATGCTTAAACAGGCTTGAATATTTCACAAGAATTATAAGTAAATTTGTCTAATATTAGTTTCGAGAATTTTAAACTCTAAATAAAGTATCATATATCTCAAATGCTATATTTTAGAGTATAGACCGATTTATGGATAATTTATGCCTTCCTTTTCGAGGGTTTATGATCCCATATGTTCCCTGTTTCATGGTAATCTTTCTTTGGTCTGTTTAATTTAACTTGTTGCAAATATTAATTGAAACATTTTATTTGGTTCGATGCAATGATAATAAATGGCCAATTTACTATGTTGAAAATACAATAGAGTACTTTGTAATAGGAACATTACCGAAAAGCTATGTTTTGGGGCATAATTTTCCCTTCAGAAAAGATAAACTGAAAGGGTTTTTCGTGCCTTTTTTTCGCCATGACTTCTCGGACCCATAATGTGGATAAGTTAGTATAGGCATATATATTAAATTATATACATAATCTTGGGGCTAAGAATTAAAGGGAATTTTCTTTTAATCTATTTATTCACTTTTTATTATCATGGGTGACACCTCGTGTTTCTAAGACTAAGTTCCGAACTTAAAGTATAGAGTAGGGACTTAAGCTTCACCATTCACAGCTTTATTCGTTTCGTCCTGACTAATAAAGTCAAAGAGGGGATTGGCCTAAGATCTAGTAATAGCTGAGCTAACTTTGTATTTTACGGGAAGTCTAAAAGTCAGTCTGTGTCAGAGTTTTGTTTCTTATAGTTGATCTTAAATTCTTCTTTTGTGGTGGTTTATGGGGCTTTATGTATACAGTGGGATATTAAAGTTAAGGGATTTTCAAAGATATTTTATTTTTATTCTATGTTTTATCTGGGGAGTAACTGGGTTTTAAGAGTTAAATTTACGTTTTATCTAAAGATTTTTGTTTTCTTTTCTTTTGTACTAAGGTTGGGGATTTTAAGATAATTCCCTCATTTTCTAGATTTAAATACTTTTTTTGTTAATAGGTTTAAGTATTATTTTTGTACAGCAACTTACTTTACTTTTGCTAATAGATTTTTACGTTGTTTTTAAAAACCAAATCTTTTATTTAAATAAACCACCTGATAGTTAAATAAATATATATTCAAGAAGAAGATACCATCGTTGTTGCAGTTTGCTGTTGTTTGAGTTTATATGGCCGCAGAATTGGTGAGATAAAATGTTTAATTCCATTTGTACTAACAATTATATTTCATAACATGTTAAATTATAATTTACGAAGAAGCCTACAGAGTACCTTTGATTTTACTTATGGTACCTTAGTTAATTTAAGTATTGTGACAGGGTTGCTCTCTATATCTCAAATAAATAAATAAAATAAATAAATAATTTTAAATATAATAAATAACCGCTCGATAACCCTGCTACAATATCATAGAGACGTTTTATATTATATAATTTTGGGACACCGACTGTACTATTACAAATTAAACAAATAATGTTTTCTTTCACTTCACAGCAAAAAAACTCTAATTCCCACTTTTCTTGAAAGATACGATGCTCATCTACAAGTTTCCTCTTACTTCCACTTGGTTTTGAAAGAGATATGTTAAAAACCGTCAGAAGAATGTTCAGATAGCGTCATCTGTGTTTTTGCGCGATAGAATTTCAGTGTAGTTCATCTTCCTAAACATAGATGACACTACGTACAATTTTACATTTTATTATACCAATAGTTGTTGTAGCGCCGCGCGCTTTCAAAAACGGTTTTCAACTTGTTCGCGAGCCGCATTATCTGGCTGTTTTCAAAACTGATTTGGGCCGCAGAAAAATGCTCACTGGGCCGGAGGCGGCCCGCGCGTGATGGTATGGCTGACTTAAGTTATATGTACTGTTAAACTCACAAATAAGAAACTCGAAACAATGAAACGTAAGTAGGCTATGAAAAAAAAGTACGACATTCTAATAGTATATTAAAACATTAGTTTCATAAGACATCATTTTATAGTCAAAGTCAAAATATGCTTTATGGTTTAAGATTACCCGATCTTGTTGACAAAGCTGAAAAAAACTATTGTAGTTCAAAAAATTATTATAGGTCTAAAAATAGTCTGCTGCCGTAATTTAGTAGTATATAAAAAATAAATATTTAAGATTATACAAATAATAATAGAAAAATATTATATGCCTACTTAAATTAAATTTCGCATTCAAAGATATACATGCCCAACCAAACAGATATAGTTAATTAATAGCCTAAAGGTAAAATAAAAAAAAATACAAAAACTTCTATAAGTTAGCAGTTATAAAACAATGCATATATATGTACGTCCAAATAGTAAAAAATAAACAGGCATATATTACAAATTAACAAACAAATATTTATAAAAGCTAGAAATAATAAAATATGTATACACATATAAATTAAAACATATAATAAACATTTTGATGACTAGAATATATCATAAACGAACTGAATAGTATTCTAATAAACTATATTAGGCTTTTTGCTCCAGTTGGATCTCTAATTTCTTTCTAAACTTTTTCAGATCATGTATGTTTTGAAAAGATAAGGGTAGGTAGTTATACACTTTGACACTTTCATAGATGATAGAGTTTTTGGTTAAAACAAGCCTGGGGAAGGGTAATGAAAGGTTGATGAATTGTCGAGTGCGATATTGAGATACCACACTACCATTGGTATATTCCTGACGTCTCTTGTGAACAAGACACACTGTCTCTAGAATAAACAGACACGGCAAGGTCAAAATCCTGGACGAGCTGAATAACGGTTGACGTTCAGTAAATGTGCAGCACTTAAGCCCCAGAATGCGACTCCATAACGCAACTGAGAGTCTACCATAGAAAAATAGAACATTTTTGCAGCGGACCAGCTTAGCTCAGTAGATACTACCCTCAGCGCAAACATGCAGATGCCAGTTTTGAATTTAGATCATAAATATGCTTCGTGAATTTCAATTTGTCATCCAGTTTTATACCTCAAAAGTGTTTACCTTAACAATATCATTAGACATCACCCCGTGTAAGCTCCCACTCAAGCCACGTCAAAGAATTGTGGTATCATCTGCGAACCGCGTGAATTTATCTTGAATATTTAAAAAAAAGTTAAATCGTTAACATATAACAGCACGAACGAGTATTGTAGTTTTAGTATCATTTTTTCCATTTTGTGAACTAACTTTTCAAAAAACATTACGTTGAAAAACATATTTACTGTTTTATATTTTAACACATATATACATTACCAGCAATGCCCAAATAGTATAAAAGTCATGTTTATATAAAACACTTTATACAAACAAAAAATTATATATATTTTTGGGATAATGACAATACAGTAATTCACATAGGTGATTTCAATATAAATTTTGTAAATGATGATTTTTATGTAAAAAAATTGAAACAAAATAAAAAATAGTTTTCTTTAAACAACTCATTAAAGAATATACCCCCATGCCCAAAAATTTACAAACTTTAATTGACCTTTTAATATCAAATGATTATTTTATTAAAGCAGATGTTAAAAAATCCAAGATAAGTGATCATGACTGGATATATGCAAACATTTTAAGCGTAGAAGAAAACAAGCCTTTGACAAAAATTATGAAGTTCGTTAATTACAAAAAAACTTTTGCAAGAATTAAATAAGTGTATTTGCTCTAGAAATATATTGATAAAGTTGCGTAAGAGTGTAAGATGGTTTCCTTAAGAAAAAAATTAACGCCCTGGTTTAATAAAACAATTTTAGAAGCCCAACGATCAAGAGATTTATATTACAAAAACTTTGCTTTTACTAGAAACATAGAAGATTGGGAGAGATTCAAAACATCTAGAAATCAATATGATAGAACTGAAAAAAGGTCATATTATCAGAAACAAATTGAAGAAAAAAAATTAATAGTAAAAAAATGTGGAAAACATTAAAAAATTTAGTAAAACCAAAACCGAAATCGGAAATAAACGAAATTATTTTTGAAAATGATATCAGAGAAACGGATGCACTAGTAATAGCTGAAGAATTACATACATATTTTGTCAAAAATATTGAAGAAATTGTATACACAATAGATTCTGGAAATGAAGAAATATGTTCAAAATTTACAGAACCTAAACATATTTTGCAAACTTTTCATTACGTTTCTATAAGTAAACTGAAAAAACTCGTTTGTAAATTAAAATCTAATAATAATATCATTCGGAAATACTTTCAAAAATTGTCATGAATGAGACATTTGAAGTACTTGGAAGCAGAATAGTAAATTTTATAAATTGGGTATCATTAACATTACAAATGAGTTAAATTTTGAATTGAAACTTTTATGTAATTGGCTTAGAAAATAAATTAAAATTAAATGTATCAAAAACCAAGTATATGATACTTGGATATAATAATTTAATATTAGTAAAAATATTATAGTTGATAATGAAAATTTAGAAAAGGTTACTTTTTTTAAATACGTAAGAATTTTAATTGATTCAAATTTAAAGTTTTACATTTATTTTGAAAAAGTAATTTCTAAAAAAAGCAAACTATTTAAAAAGAATTAGTAAAAATTTGAACTATTTTTCCAAAAAGACGATATATAATACAATAATTTTACCCCATTACCTGTACTGTTCAACAATTTTATATAATGCCAATGAAGGTTTAAAAAACAGATTATAAATATTACAAAACAAAGCAATGCGTATAATTTTCGGGATGAATAAATATACAAAGATATCAATCATGTTAAAAAAATTACAATGGTTAAATATCAAAAATTTAATATTTTTTCTTGTTTGCATATTTATATATAAAATTCAAAATAACTTGCTTCCGGAACATTTATGTAATTCTGTTATACTAAATTGTCAAAATCACGCATATACACTACATATATGAACTTCAGCTCACAGTCGAAAATTACGTCCAGGTCTCGTACAAACATCACTCTATTCAGTTCTTGACCCCCTACCAAATAAGCATGTTTAAGATAACTTTTATGACACTTTTTGATATTTATTTCCATTTGGTTTTCAACACACCATGCAACCAAGGCATCAGTTTCATTTTGTAATAAATAACAATCATGCACAGATGAGATTTGACGAAAAATCTTTAGGTCATCTGCATAAAACAAAAGCCAAGAGTGTTTAAATACCTGGCACAAATCATTTACAATGATAATGAAGAATACTGGACCAAGGTGAGAGCCTTAATAGATCTCAGAATGTACTTTAACGTCCTTAGATTAGCAGTTGCGGAATATATATATATATATATATATATATATATATATATATATATATATATATATATATATATATATATATATATATATATATATATATATATATATATATTTGCTTTCGGTCATACAAGTAACTGTCTAGCCAAAAGAGTAGGGGGTTATCAATTCCATAGTTTCTAAATTTCGCAATCAGGATGGAACGATTTACACTATCAAATGACTTCCTAAAATCATAGTTCTACTCAGGAAATTGGCATATACCATATAGCATAGCATATGGACATTATCGATAAAATCCTTCCAGTTAAATTCAGAAAATGTGAAGACGCAGTTATTTGCGGTGTTGTATATGCCAACCTCAAATCGGGTATAAAATCTCGAGCAGCACTGATTCCTGTAGGCAACTGAATCGGTAGATCATGTATGACAAATGGACTCTCACTTATCAAACAACTTTTAAGACATATCTTCTGGTCATAGATAGAATTAACTTCACTATTATAACTCAAAATATACTCTTCTGAAGAATACTCCGATTTCGAAGACAGAAAATCACTCTCTGCGGGCTATTTACAGATATCGTAATTTAAAAAAAAATACACGTTTCACACAAAAACCAACTGATAACTTTATTTAGCAAACCTTTTAAACTATAAAGGAGTGTATACCCTTCCATATCTGAAGGAGACAGAGTCAGGACATACGGTGCGAGCGCTAATAAAAAACCTGTATAATAAAGCATGTTTTCAGCGGTGACATACAATATATTTATGATGAGTGATATAAGAACTACCATCTCATATTATATATACGTGTTACTGTAGATTTCAACATTTTGGTTTCATCCATTCGTTTAATATATATTATAGATTATTAAACTAACACTAACTGTAAACTAACAGCCTTTGTTATCTGGATAGAAGACAGCCTGCTTTTAGTTTTAAAATATACGATTGAGTTATATAACTTAATTTGCAACCGTACATCATAAGAAAATATAACTTTATTAATAATATTAACAAATAAATAAATAATGTATTAAATAAATACTTGTGACTAAAACCCTCTAAAAATTAATATACACAACCCAAGGAGTAAGGAACAAAGTAAGTTATAGATGAGTCAATCTTAGCTCATAGAATTCTCAATGGTGCCTCATACAGTACAATATATTTATGGGCTAGCGTGTACACGGAAACGGGTATAACATAGTGCTTGTTGTCTACGTATGACAGAGCTACCTTACTTTCCATACATCTTATCATATCATGAAAATGCGATGGAAAGTATTCATCTGTCGATGTACCTGCTACACTACCCTGTTTTGTAGTCTTCTAGAGTAGGTTCTTTTTTGGTAACGTATTTAGGTACGGTTCCACAGAACTCCCTCGTGATCTTTCCGGCATATTCGTCTTTAATTTTAATTAAAATATATTTATTTACCTGAATAACGTGTGCGTTATCCTGTTGAGTAATTAGACGTGTCGAATCTATCTAAATTTTCGCGCACATCGGTATAGCAATATTCTGTATATAATGTCTGTGTAGAGCAACGTTGCTTTTTCCCCGATTTTGGTTTAATACATACATACACAAAGTCATACATAATAGTTTTAGATATGTCTAGAATTACACAACTTATGTAAATAGGTTTATTATATAGGACTTAGCAATATATGAATGGCTACTAAATGTTTGCCAAAAATGGTAAGATCTTTAAAATGGGGTTTAGGAATCCACCCTTCTGCTCCTAATTTTCTACTAATATTTTCCCAATGGGTAATTAGCTTTACACAAAACATTGTTCATAAGTTTAAAAAATCTTTTTCAAACCTATTTTTTGCATCTTTTTTGTTTTGCTGTGTTTAGATCTTATATGCTTTAAACCAGGAAAACTGGTTAAATGAAAGAACGCAGTGCATTTTAGTAAGTATAAGTCCATGATTTAATGTCTGTTGACGAGTTTGAATGTGGATAATATCTATCCCTCTTATTATAATTATTTAGTAACTTTGAAATTTTAACTTGTAAATCTTTCGGGACAATGGATTCTGAGCAAAAAGGAGTGCATTATGTATATCATGTAAATCTGCTTGGTATTATGAATCGACTTCTAAAACATACTCATTGTTTGAATGTTTACTCATGCTGTTGTAGGATGGTCCCAAAGTCGGCGTAAAGATTAAAAGGTACTTTTAATTTATTTTCGAAATTAGTGAATTTAAGAATATTCTCGGAAACCTCTTCATCATATTTATTTTTCTTCAAGTTGGTAGATGGATGTTTAGCTAAAACGTAACTACAATCATGCTCTAGATGAGTCCAGTTCACCTTCAAAAGACAAATAATTCGTGACTCTATTTGGGTGATGAATCGGATGCAGGTAAGCCAAAACTGAGCACATGAAACATTTCTCATCACCGTTTTGAATGTTTATTACAGCGAGCTTTGTTTCTAGCTCCTTGGTTAGTGGTAGATATGATACTGCTTTTAGAGAGTTGATTCTATTAATACTCAACTCTAAATGGAGGAGTTGCTGGAGCGTCCATCCTGTAATAACAGATAACAATATTAGTAAAGGGGATTAAAGAGTGTACAAATATTATATAAAAACATACATTAACATATTTATGATAGGAAAAAACGCACCACTATTTTTCTCCTGAAACTCCGAAGTTTTCCTCTCCAAGATAGCGGTGAACTGTCTAAACAACTCCTCCAGATCTGACCTCTTACTCACCATTTGGAATTTCGTATTGAACGATTTTACTTTCGTTGTCTCTGATGTTTGCAAGAGGAAGTGTCCGAATACCTCCACACTGACTTTAAGATGATGAAATCTACTGCATCACCAGCTTAATAACGCTCTCATCAAGGTTCAGAACAAATCCTTTTATGCTGGTGGGGTCGTGGTTCGAAGAAAGTGAGAATAAAGTATAGTTATTAAACAGTTTGTAGCATGTGGAGCAAATCAAGAAAACAATCTACACAACACAACTGGAGTTAAAAAATACTATTATAAAATCCACTGTATAAATTACATTTAAAAACGAACGTGTTGAAATAGGTAAAACGATTTCCTGCAGGTATTGATTTTTTGCTTTTGAGCCTATGTTGCATAAATTATAAAAGAAATACAAACAAAAATATAAATTAACGAGTTAGGACTGGTTTGAATATGGCTAAACTTTGTAACAAGTGTGAATTTTGAAAGTATGCGGATGAATTATGAAAAGCATATATAGTTTAGACCAATAAGACTGGAGAACAAGGTATTGACATAAAATATAATTTTTTCTTGGGTGTAGATATATCTTGAGATTTTTATCAATATATGATGTTTAAAATATATAAAAATGTAATATGCAACTCATTTTTTTAATAATATCGGTGAAAAATTGAGTAAAAACATGACTGAACTAGAAAATCGCTAAAAAAGAAACTTTTAAAACTGGTAGAAAATCTGCTCTGAGATTTCTTGTATTCACTTGAAAAAATATTTAAAACATATAATAATGATACAATAAAGCATCTGCGGAACATATTTATGAATGTAAATACTAATGATATATTCGGGTAAAAAATTAGGCTTAATTAGCCTACATCCTTTACTGTCTTCAAAAATATTAAAACTATTTTTAAAAATGCTTGAATTCTGAAAACCAATTAATTTTTAGATTAAATTTTAACATTCAGAGTCATATATAAGTTTGCAACTTTTATATATATTATCACTGAGTTTTAGAATTATTTAAATTTTTATTGTACTTCCATTTAAAGAAAAATAAAATACTTAACAACTATTAAACACTTACTAAATAAATAAATTACAGCTTTCAGAAGAATTTTTTTGAACTCACAAATAACACAACCCACAAATAAAGAACACGTAAAACAAATCTAAATTTCTTGCTGAACCGTGTTTCAACAACTAAAGAATGTGTATACAAAACTGCCTTTTATGTGTTTCCTAAGCTGCAACACCTGCACATCTTAGGGTAGGTTTATAGATTTTTTTAAATGGGTATTTGTCTAGAGGGAAGTGAACCAATGTCAGAGAGTGACAATGGAACGTCTGGCTGAGTTAAAGGGAATTTATAATTCAAAAATTTTACACAGTCAGGTTAAACAAGTTTCATTTGGGCCACACAAGTGGGTAAGATAAGATTTATTTGGGTCATAAAGTTGGGTTAACCCGTTATGTCGACCGAAATCGATCTAAAAAAAAATATATGTATGTAAAATTTCTAATTTTCAATCATCCCTACCTAGTAATAATAATAATAAAACTTTAATAGTTTACGGGATATATAAGCATAAAAGCACACATATACACCTCAACGAACAACTAATTATTATGTATAATATATTTATTTTAACGTATAATTTAGTGTAATATAGTCAAAAGCAGTGTTATCGTGCGGGTGATACGATTTATCAACGACAAACTTTTTAAGTTTGTTTTTCTTTTATTACATGTAATCATATCCTCCGCATAAAATCCGGAAGATGAATTAGATAGACCTATGATATTTTCATATGAAAAAAGAGGATAAACATATAAATACCAGCAGTTGCAAAAATGTTTGGGCGATGTCACTTCAAAGTCAGATTGACAAGTCAGTGACAAAATGAGTAATAGAAAACAATTTTCGGATCTTTTGCATCTACAAGCGAAAAAAATGGTATTAAATCTAATAAAATATTACGAAAATGAAAATTCATCGGCCAATACCCAGGAGACAGTAGCAAATTGTGCATGAAAAAAAAGCATAATTTACTACCGAAGATTAAGAAATGTACACGAAAAAAGCCAAAGGCAGAAGACCTTAAGTGACAATGTAAAAATGGATGTTCGTAATGTAATTTACGACTTACACACATCAAAAACTAATATAACCCTTCAAGTTTTAAAAGAAGCTTTAAAAAATCGAGGCATATTGGAAAATGAACTAAAATCGTTGTCAAAATTAATAAAAATGTTGGGTTTTCGATATAAGAAGGACTATAATCGAAGATTTTTATGCGAGTTGCCACATATAGCAAGTCAGGCTGGGGCAAAATCATATTATGAAAAACACGAGAACGATGGTCTTACATCAGATGAAGTGCAAATGGTTTGGCAAGATTCATTAAATTATATTACGCTGGAGTACTGGAAGAAATCTGTGGAACATACGGAGAAATTTATACGGGTTGGTGGAATCGAGAACGAGTTTTAGATGTCGAAATAGCACCAATGATCATTGCGCCATTTGAGGACGACTCATTTTAAGGGATGATGATATTTTTTAGTCTATAATATTAAAAAGTGTCTGAAGGATTATATTAGTCTTTGACGTGTATAAATCATAAATTGCATTATGAATATCCATTTTTGCAAAGTAACTTAAGTCTTTTGCTTTTGGATTTTTTCGTGCACATTTCTTAATCTTCTTCGGAAGTAAATTATGTTTTTTCTCATGCACAAGTTTCTGTACATTCCTTATACCGATTCTCAGAGCTTTTGCCACTTGCTCATGGATATTAGCCAGTAAAGGTTAATTTAAAAATTTTTTTATTATATTTGACACCATTTTTTTGCTTACTTTTTTAGTACATTTGTAATTTTGTAGGCAATAACTAAATAATTATAGAATACTTGTTCCAATTTTAAAGCGTGTTTAAAATAAGTACATTTTTTTATTAATTATATGACAAACTTTGATATATAAAAATCGGTAAAATCGCTTTATCAGAAACCAGAAAGAATATATCTATATATATATATATTTTGCTAATTATTTTCTTGGGCATAGGTTAACTCATTGAGAAGTAAAACTATAATTTAATCGACGTTTCGCTCATTATATTGAGCTTTCTCAAGATATTTATTTTCTACAATAAAAACACGTATAGTTAGTATTTAAATTTTTAAATTGGTTAAAACATTATTGAAAAAACATCACTCAAAAAAATATTACATTTAAAACAAACTATGATCATGAAAACAAAAATACATTTAAACCAACATTAATATTATATAGAGTACATACCTTGGAAACATGTCAGTTTTACGAATGTTTTGCGATTGCAATAATTTCGACACGTCTAGAATTCTGGTAGATAAAAACGAGACAAATGTTTTCTTTTTATTTATATTTACTTAGATTTTTATTGCTGTGCCGAGTTTGGGTTTATGATCTTTCGGAACTGTACAGGGTTTTATGTATTGAGTAGTTTTTTTATTTAGTTATTGATGTCTTTTTTATCGTTGACGGCATCTTTCTTTTTTTTAATTTGTATCATTTCTTTTATTGTGAGTTTTCGATACTTAGTTTCTTGCTCTAAAATTTTGGTTTGTTTAAAATCGAATTCATGTTTTTCTGTATGTTCGTGTTTGTGGAGTGCAGTAAATGCATTTTTTGTGTATTTGTGGCCGTTTAATCGACTATCTAAGTATTGTGTTGTCATTCCTATGTACCTTTTTGGGGAATTTAAACATGGAATTGAGTAAACTAGGTTTGATTTCTTTTTTTTTTATTACTTTGCTTTTCAAGGGAGTGAAAAGAGCGTTTAGTAAATTCTGTGCTTTATGACAGACAGTTATGTCGTGTTTAGACAAGATATGATTTATTCTTTCTGATAGACCGTCTGTGTAGAGCATTGCAACGTATTTAGTATTACCATTTTTTTCTTTTGTTGCTTTCTTTAAATTATTATAAAAAACATGAGTTCGTTGTTTAAAAACTCGTAGTATGTTTTTTTCCGGATAATGGTTATTATTTAAAGTCTCCTTAACCTTCTTTAAAATCTCAGGACGATATTCTGGGGAAGTAAGTGAGATGGCACGATCGGTTAGACCTATAATCGCTATTTTTTTGATTCTTGGGATGGTTGGAGTTAAAGTTTAAGTACCGCCCTGACCATGTTTTTTTTGTATAACAATTGGTTTTTATATTTTGATCTTTCTTGTTTCTAATTAGGGTTAACTCTAGAAAATTAATTTTGTTTTTATCTTCAGTTTCCATGGTAAATTTTAAATAGGGGTGAAAATTATTGAAAGCATTTAATAGGACATTAATATGGTTTTTTGAAACGGCAGTTAAACAATCGTCCACAAATCTTTTAAGAGCAAGAAACTAATTATTAAAAACTCACAATAAAAGAAATGATACAAATTAAAAAAGAGAAAGATGCCGTCAACGATAAAAAAGACATCAATAACTTAAGCCAAATTTATTATAATCTGATATCTAAATAAATTAATCTAAATAAATAAACTACTCCATACATAAAACCCTGTACATTTCAGTAAGATCATAAACCCAAACTCGGTACAGCAATAAAAATCTAAGTAAATATAAAAAAAAAGAAAAAATTTGTCTCGTTTTTATCTACCAGAATTCCAGACGTGTCGAAATTATTGCAATAGCAAAACATTCGTAAAACTGACATGTTTCCAAGGTACGTACTCTGTATAATATTAATGTTGTTTTAAATGTATTTTTGTTTTCATGATCATAGTTTGTTTTAAATGTAATGTTTTTTGATTGATGTTTTTTCAATAATGTTTGAAACAATTTAAAAATGTAAATACTAACTCTACATGTTTTTCTTGTAGAAAATAAATATCTTGAGGAAGGTCAATATAATGAGCGAAACGTCGATTGAATTATAGTTTTACTTCTCAATGAGGTAACCTATGCCCAAGAAAATAATTAGTAAAATATTTATATATGGTTAAAGAAAAAAAAATATATATATATATATATATATATATATATATATATATATATATATATATATATATATATATATATATATAGCCTGTATTTTTCGCATGCATGGCCCTTAATTTTAGACTGAAATTTGAAGAAATCGGACAAGTAGTTTTTTAGCTATGCCGCGAAAAGACAGACTGACGGACAGACAACATACCTACAACAGATGGAATTGAGAAAACATGTTTTCCGGTATCTAGGGACCCTTAAACGTAAAGATCTGAAAAAACCTCACGAGGGAAGTAATAACTAATTATCTTGTGTTTTTAACAAAAGTGTCTAATATTTTTGCAAAATAAAAATTTTTTGTTATCACAATATAAAAAGAAACAAGTTTTCTTTGCACAGGGGTGGACCGCATTTAAATAAATGACACTGTATAAGTGGTTAGATTTTTAGGTCAAACCAGGCTCATAATTTTTGGTGATTGGTAAAAAAATCTCACTTTCATTAAGTGGCTGTATAAACAGAACATATCCTGATTGTTCCACTGATTCGAACCGCCTTCCGACTTTATTAAGGTGCTTGGTATTTTGTGTATTTTTGTTTTTGACAACCAAAAAATTTTAACCAAATACATATTTAGCGAATTTTCTCATTTAGTCCCTCGGCATATAATATATAAAATAATATTAAGTGGCTATCTTAATAATATTGCGTAATAAAAAAAACTATTTTCTTTCTCCCTGTATATTTGTAAATAGCCCATCGAGATTTAATAGCTCGATAAAAGAATCACACAACATTTTGGTATTCACTGTGTTTTCTGATTTGATTCATAATGTTGGTGACCTTTGGACAAGCACGATAAGACCGCATTCGAATATATATTACTTTTATTTGGAGTATGTAAATATATTTTTAATATTTATCTTTTTTTAAGGTGTACCCAGAACTTATGTGTTTTGAATGCACAAATTGTTAACAAATAATAATGTTTAGGGTTTGTTAGGTAAAAGTTTAAATTTCGATACAATATACTACCACATTTAAGTTTTTACTTATGACTACAGCAATTTTTTGATTAAATTATTTTGACTATGAATTTGTAATTTAACAAGTTAGACTTGATCTACTCCTTCGTTGCTTTATGTATAATTACAAATAAGGATATTGGCATTTAAAGAGTAGCTGTAGTTGAAGAATTTTAAGTTGGAAGGTGAAAAATTACCCTTGTTATAGGCATAAACGAGTAAGGACAAGGCTCAGTGCGCTTAGGTCTATTTATTTATTTATTTTTAAACTCAACAAGATACCTTCATAATCAATTTATAGAGTGGGGCGGAAAATTTAAAGCTAGATTGATACAAACATTGTTTAAGAAATGTTAAACATTAATATTATAGGTGATTTGCTATAATTTGCATGGGCAGCATCAACATAAAAAGTTAAAGGTTTCTTAGTTCTATACGATGAAACACTGAACTTTAATGGCAAAATCTTTAACGTTGATTTTTTTGTTAATAGAAACGGAGATTAAAACACAAAATATTGGGTTTACACTCTTACAGGATCTTTTACGATGTTGACAAGAATCGTAAAAATCTAACAAAATTAATAAACCTAAAAAAAAACCAAATAATCAGAAACAGTTCCCGCCGCTTAACCTTACGATAAAACTAGGAATAAATAATATATGGAAATAAACAATCTAATTATTAAGTACACTTTATACGATGATCGAAACAGAAAATGGACTATTTTTGGTAAAATAGTTTTTAAACATTTTAATAATGCCTTGGTCGACGCAATGTGTCAAAACATGCAAATCTGGTGAAAAGGTAATAGAGTAATAGTTTTGTTAAAATAGTTAAACGTTATCTAACATTGATCTATCTTGATTAGGATAGGTATGCTGGCCTGACATTTGTTTAAATACTTTTTTTTGGATTTTTTTAACTATATTATATAAAAACTCCCGTTTTATCCACTATTGCATGATTCTAATGAAAACTTTAAATATATACATATGTATAGGTGTTCATTTTCCTTATATTTATATTTTATAAGCATACAAATACGTACCCGCCTGCGAGTTAAGCTAAATTCTTTGTTACAAGATTTGCAATGATTCGCTGTGCTATCACTTGCCCATGTACCCTCAGTTTTATTTTTATTAACTTCTTCTTTTAGCTCAGATATTTGTAATTTGGAATCCTTTAGCTTATCGCCTAATTCCTCTAAAGTGTGTTCTTGTTCCAAACAATTATCCTTCAGATTATAGTATTCTTCTTGAAGACTCGCGTATTTCTGAAAATGGAAGAATTTGCTTCTATATAACATTTAATACAATTAAATAAATTAATTTAATTCCATACAGAAGGTTTTTTTTTTATATTTTTGTTAGTGCAGAAGAATTTATCGTCAGGTTATTAAAAAAGCAAAAGAAAATTTCTATAAGGTTCCTCTTGAGAACTCTAATAATAAAATAATAAAGTGGATCAATAATGATCTGAGAGGTGTAAATGCTTCCCTACCTGAACAGGTAAGGATGGATTCAAATATTTTGAATAGCTTTCACTGTAATGTGACTTTTAATACCACTTCCAAGCTTACATGTGATACGGATCTCCTTAATTACTTGCAACATATCTCTGTTTGGAATTCGTATTTTTTTAAGTGAGAGTTATAAAGTGGCTCATAATATCCCTTCCAAGCTTACACGTGATATAGATCTCCTTAATTACTTGCGACATATCTCTGTTTTTGATTCGTTTTTAAGTGGGACTAACATTACTGAATTGAAAATTATAATATCAGATATGAAAAGCAAAAATTAATCTAATTCTAAATTACTGGTGAGCTATATTCAGAGAGATTTATTACAGGTCAAAAAATGATGTGGATTCTAACTATTTAGGCTTCAATACAAAAAAAAAACACTTACATTTAAGTTTCCATTTGCTGATTTATGGTTACAGAACATTTTTGTTGAAAAATATGACTTATGCGAAATTCCTGGGTGGTTTAATTGATGACAAGCTTAAATTTAGAGACCATGTCCTTGCTCTGAATAAAAAGCTAGTATTAGGGTGGTTACGCTGTGAGAGTTGTCTCGAAAAAATTAGTGATATGGACATTGGACAGGACTGTTTACTTTTCTTTGATTTGGGATCATTCTGTGGTCTAGAATAAAATTGTTAAGCTCTATTCTAGTAGTGCAAAAAGGACCGTTAGATACCTGTCTGGTGTAAGATTTAGAGATCTTTGCAAAACACTTTTATAAGAAACAATGCTAACTGTAATAGGTGTTTTCATTCTAGAAACTGTTTGCTTCACACACAAGAAAAATATATAAATTGCAGTTAATATAATAGGTATGCGTAATATCTGCGACTTCCCTCTTCCAATACTGAAGACTGTTTACAAAACATTCTGTGATATTAGAATGTTTAGTACGTGTTCTGGGTTTTCCTTTTCGTAAACGACACTCTTTTAACGACTTTGCATTTACATTGTTTTGCAGGGTTTTATTTAGTTAATATTTCTTTTTCATATGTATTCATGGTAATGTTGTGTTGACTTATTTTTTAGGAAAAATCTGAGTATTAAATTGCAAAATTAGGTAAAGTTTGAATTTTACTTAAATTTTTATACTATTTATTGTTACTATTAACTACCGTTGTTTAAAGAAGCTATTACTATTGCTAAAAATAATAAAATGTTTTGAAATATTTTACCATCCCCCAGCTCATATATTGTATTACTAATATATTGGATATATGGGATATAATAAGGCAGGTCTCGTACCCGCAAAAAATTTCGAAAAATATAAATTAAGTTTTTCGACGTTTTAGAGTCTTTACAATACAATAAACATATTTTCAGAAAAAAATTATGTCTGTACGGCTGTAAATGTGCGCGAGCTGATAATACGAACCATATTACTGTTGCAAAATCACTTTGATTGTCATTTCGAAGGACCACTAGAACTCCTGAATTAAAACAAAAAGTATTTATTTTTTTCTTAAATATATACGGAAATTGGTAGTGTTACTTCTCATAACTAATTTGGTTAGGTCAGTAAATAGTCTCAATCGAGAGTCACTATCAGGGCACGTCATTATCCGTGAACGTCACAAACCGGAAAAAAATTTAATCAAATGTCAATATTCAAAAAAATTACTTTGATTTACAAATACAAACGGAGTTTTTTACATTCAGTTACACATTTATATTCGCTACAACAATGAACATTCTACCACTACACATTGCTTGGTCAAATAACTTATATTCTGAACTTCTTTAGAAGTCAGAAATGATTACAATAATGTCATTGGCGCAGATACTTCTTTTTTGATTATATATATTTTAAAATAAAATATTTTACCACTGTACAGGGTTCTTCAAATTTCTTTTATCATTTTGAAAATAAAAACATATTTTTCCCACTATACAAGAGAGCCCTTGAAGGATGAAACAGCCCCTGAACGATGAAGCACGTCAAATTTCTTATACTTTTTACATTTTTCCCACTATACTCCTAGAGATAAGCAAAAGACCTCAAAAAACGAAAATATATTTTTATTTTAAAGTAGTTGATTTAATAGGTTTCCAGAGGATAGTTCTGGTTCATTTTACATTTTGGTTGAACACAAATATTTAAATATATGTATATATATATATATATATATATATATATATATATATATATATATATATATATATATATATATATATATATAAAAATATATATATATATATATATATATATATATATATATATATATATATAATATATATATATATATATATATATATATAATATATATATATATATATAAAAAATATATATATATATATACACGAGTACATTTTTGAGATTTGCAAAAAAGAAAACATTTCCTCATTGGACGATATAATGGATATAACTTTACAGTTATATCAGTTTCACGTTCTATAGTTCCTTAAAATTTATGTAAAATGATTTGCGATGCCAGTAATGTTGAGTAATGGATAATTGAATTAAAAGTTGTAAATAATGGAATTAAAAAAAATTGTCAAGTTGTTAATCATGTCAATGTAAAAACTCATAATACTCTGGAAAGAATAAAGAAAAATGTATTTTTATATATTTACTTTAGTTTATTAAATCGTAAAGAACGTCTTACTTAATATATGTTAAATGTTTTATATTTTTATGGCAATGAATAAATATCGTGTTGGCAAAATTGTAATATTCGCCCTTCAATAATATTTCTTTGGTCCAGGGGCGTGCAATGAAATTTTAAGAAAGGGAAGCAATTTTTAGAAACTTACCTATTTGTAATGTAATTCGATTCTTCGATCATTTTATGCAAATTCGTCAAAGACGTCATCATAAAAACGTCGATGCTCCGACATATTTTGGAGAATGTATGCGAAAGTCTCTCCTGCCCCGTTGAATTTCGCACGAAACTTTTTATACGTTTAAGTGTTGAAAAATTGCGTTCTACTGATGAACTTGTGGCAGGTATTGGCAATACTAATTCACACAATTTCGACACTTCGGTGTAGGAATCTTCCAGCTCCTTTCCAGTCTTTTAAAAATTGCATTAGTTCCTTAGCGTTATTTTTTGCGCTAATGTCATCAGTTTCGTAAATCACTTTTAGTTCAGAACGCAGTAACAATCGGTCGAAGAACTGGCCATAATGAAGAAGAAGAGATTTAAACGCATCTTCTGGAAAAGTGTTTCCTTTAAATGCATCAAAATTGCAGAGCTCGAGGAATTTAAAATCATTTAAACCGTTAAATCTATAGTTTATTTGTTGCTGAATTTGATCGATTCACCTAGTCTGTTCGAAGACGCTTGGCTTGTGGCTCTACATTTAACGTCATCGTTTTCTCCCAAAATGGGTCAAAGTTATCTCTTTTTTGGCTTAACATGGACTTAAAATCATCCACTTTGTTTTAGTTTGTAATATATTAAAAACATTGTCCGAGAATGGAAATATTTCTGAAAATATGTTCAACAAATAATTAAAATTAAAATCTCGTTTCAAACAGTCCAAAAACCCCCTCGAACTATTTATTGCTTCTGAGTCCCACGTTTCATTATTTTCTATTATATTCTCAAATAGTTCAATCAGTGATTCACGATTTTCAGATACTGTTAACATAAGTCTTCCATTATAGTTCCACCTAGTAGGAGCTACTTTAGGCAATCGTTTGTGGACAATGGAGTCCAAAGCTTGTGTACGTTTTCTTGACTTTGAAAAAAAAGCAGCCATGCCACTTAAAGCAACGAAAAATACTTTACACTCTTTAATGTGATTAATGGACTGGAATAAAACTAAATTTAATTTATGATCAAAACAATGGACAAACACAGCACTTGGGACAGTTTCTCGAACTTTAGCTCGCAGACCCCCTAATTGTCTTGCCATCACTGCAGTTCCATCATAACATTGAGCAACAATTTTTTTCTCTCCATTAATTTCTTTAGTAACGTTATAAACTACGGTATATAATGCATCTGCTGTACGATTTTCGAACACATTCTTAAAACCTAAAAATGTCTAATACAGTTTTTCATTTTTGTGGTTAAATTTTTCATAGGCGGTTTTGCCCCTCCTTTGGAAATTATTTGATGCTTATCAGCGAAGTTTAATGTTGAAAATCCCTTTATTATTAAGACACACACCACACATTTACACACACTCTTCTTACTAAATTTTCCAACATTTTCAACGTTATTACCGACAGCCGAAGTTGACCGTATTTGCATATCCACGTCCGTATTATTGTCTTCCATATCGCACCATGCACGACGCGACGTACGTATCACACAACACACGGATAGCCATTCAAACAAAGAACCTACTCCAACGATAGCTTCCGCCACCACTTAAACCACGCGACTGAAATGCAAAATTTGCAAACAGCCGGTGGAAAGTTCAATAACCTCTGGCTCGATTCACAGGAAATCAAGCATACAAGACTTGGCTGCAGAGAAGCTAGCGGCCCACATAGGTTCTATTCGATATTCTATTGTGGCTGGGTCGGAGTCAAAGCCGTATTTATTATGGGCTTGAAATTAAGATAATATTTTAGCATTTTTAATATAAACTAAATTAATGGTTTCCTATTTCAAAAAATACATTTTAGAAGATGTTTTGTAATTTTTTTTGGGGAAGCACTGCTTCCCTTGCTTTCATGGACTGCTCGCCCCTGCTTCGGTCCGTCTCGGTGTGCAACAAATTAAGTAACATTATCAGTCTATCACTCTGATATATACTAAGAATAATATACCAGAACATTGAAATTCTGAATTGAAGCACTCCAACAAATTGTAAATAAATATTTAGCGTTCTACAAAGAACAAATACTGTAAGATTATTACTCTTTATAATTTTTCCCTTAAATAAGTTCAACACTCGGTATTAATAGAATTTTTTGCGAAGCTAGATTTGGTGTATACCAAAATTCAATAAAAAGTAAATTTAAAAATTTTTGAATTTTCCTGTATTCTATAATTCAATGTTAAAGGAAAAATATCGACTGAATCGATTCGTGACATACTCTGTAGATAACCATTTATTACTAAATAAATAAAATGTATCTTCTATTTTAAAGCGATGACAAAAAAAAAGAAAACTTACATCTGCCACAATTTTAAGTTGACTATTTTCATGTTGCAATTTTGATATACGCTCTCTATCTTGTTGCATGATTTCTTGCAAAGACATTCTCCATTCTCGTTCCACTTTTAATTCTTCTTCTACAGTGTTAGCCTGTTCTTCAACTTGGGCCGCTTGTTGATGAAGTTCGCGTTTTACCTGCTCCATAGACAATCGACTATCTTCGCATTGCTTCAGCCTTAAAAAATAGTCATTACTATAAGCACGATAAAACCTTAATTTAAATCACATATTTAATATAAGATACTTCATTCTTGGAATTTTGTTGAATTATTTAATTTCGGACCGACAATGGCGACTCTAGATTAACATAAACTAGCTGAGTTTTGAATAATTATATGAGGTAAACTTGCATATACATTAACCAATGATCAATTATTGTTTAGGTTCACATTTTATATCACATACAGGTGTTCTCTTTATATTTTAACGGGATCTACAAGCTTTCTTTTAAAATATGTTAAATATAGAATATTTAAGGGTTTATCTACACGGCCATATGGACCCACTTATCCATAATATTCAATGTGCGTAAACCAAACTCGATGGTACCTTGCCTGTAAATAGAAAACTCTATACATTTAAGATTTTTTTAAATCCCGCATGACGATACAAGTTTAGAACTAAACTATTAAGGTAAAATTTTGTAACATTCGTGAATTCCGGTTGGACTAGAAGTGGGGAACTATTTTATCCTAAACGGGGCATACTTCAGTTCCTTATACAGTTCTAAATTTTTTTTGTAATACAAACCCAACCTTACCTCTACCTATTTTTGAGATATTTACGATGTAATAAAAAAATTGACGGATGTACTAATTAACAAGCGATATTTTAAGAACCGCATCACCTAATGAAAATAATAAGGGCCATATTACAATTATATTTTATAGAGGGTGTATCAAAATTAGTATGGGGTTAACCGATTTTTCTTTTTACAATATCTTTCTTTTTACAATTTTTCAAACTGAATGTATAAGTAATTCGTTAGGCAATGTTTTTCAAAGTATTCTCATTTCCAAAAATAATAATGTTGCGCATTCATGTTTTTGAGCGAGAACATAATAAATGTGCCTAAAATTTGTAAAACTTTATAAATACGATTAAGTTTGTTAAAATAATTCGCAATAAATATTATTTTAAATGCCTTTAAACGATGCCGTTAAGAATACTGCACATAAAACGGAACCATTGGATTTTAAGCATTTCAAAATACAATTTCAACTCAATTTTAATTTCTTGATCGAAATACTTCCTATAAAGGACGTCCCAAATTCGATCAAATACATGGGGATTTTGGAAACCGAGAAAGATACGTAGCCAGTTAAATTAGGGCAAAGTTGTTAATTTATGGGATGAATTGATTGCCCCTTACAAATTTAAAAAAAATCGAGTAAAAACCCGAATATATTTTTTTTATTTATTTTGTTTTTGGCTTTGAGAATATGTCATTTAACCACGAATATTTTATAAGTTAACCCAATAAAATTAAATTCTACTTAACGAGAAACTAAACCTAAAAAAACACTTCTCGCCTTAAGGCCAACTAAGGACGTTTTATATTATTCAATGTTCACATCACAGGGTGGGTCCGGATAGGTAGGATGAAATGCATATGTAAAAATATTTCTACATTAATGCCTAATGCAATTTTATACATAAAATGTGCGTAATTCATAAGGAGATGATTTAACTTGCCTAAATTAGAGAGCAAATAAGACACTATGATGTTATGGCTGCAGACACAAAGTCTGAGATTCAAATCGTCTGTTTCTATTTCACTACATGAACAAAGTGGGCTTTCAGCTAGTTTAACTTTAAAAAGGTGTTTGTTAAATTTTTCATGACCAACCAAAAATCTAAAGTAGAATACAAGTATGTATTATGGAATTGTTTCTCTACGAATGAGGTTGTTTATTTGAATTAGAAAATAAATATAGATTTGTAAAAATTAGATTTGCTCGCGTAATTTTATTATACAAGTCAATCCAAAGATCTAACGACTTTTTTTGAATATTTGAGTATGTCTCTGTTGCGAATATATTCTATTGATATACTTGATGTAACTGCATCCTTTTAATACGTATTTTTTACCATGAAGGTTAGACACAATGCTTAATATATGTGCGATAATGGGATGCTTGTAATTGTCATTATTTTGTAAAGATTATTTAACAATTTTGGTCACATTGTTAACCATAGAAACATTTTGGTCACATTGTTAACCATAGAAACATATTCTAGTGCTTTTAGGATACTAAATGTTTCAGCAGAAAATATTGACGTTATACATTTGAATTTATATGTAATTTTATTTCTGATATTGCAAAGGCGCAACCCACTTTGTCCTGAGGCCTTGATCCATCAGTATAAATTTTATAGAAATATTTGTCACCCTTTAAAACACTTTTTTAGAATATTTGAGTTTACTGCTGGGAATTCGGTTAATTTTGGAAACATAACTTCCAAATGAACCTACCCTTCGTCCTTGATAATTTTTTTATGGTAATTCCATCTTAAAATATAAACTTCTGCCAAAGACGGACTATTATTAGTTGACCAAAATTTTACTGCTAAATTTGAAATAGCCAATTTTATCAACTAAATTGTTATTTTTATACTGTACCTTTTTCCCAAAAATTTTTTCTGCCAAAAATGTACTTCTCACATCTAGTGGTATTCACTACACTCTGTTCTAATTGTACCTGTTACTTGCCTTAATGCTATATATTGAACTCTCTCAGCTCAAAAACTCTCTTTTTCTATGTATTGCGAGCAGAACCATATAGATAGAGATAGAGCCATACTCTAGCAACGACCTTGTAAAAACTTGAAAAAACACAAGGAATGTTTTGGGTTCGACATCCGATGACCTAGCCGCCGATCTGAGAATATTTAATTTTTTTTTCAGATTTATCTATATTATTTATATGTTCATTCCAAGTTATTTTGATCTAGGATGATGCCCGACTAATTAAATCTATGCCTGGATAGCACTACGGCAGATTTTTTCGTTAGAAATATCGCCCTTTAACATTGCCACATTTTGTCCTCTACAAGACAACCTAATAAAATTAAATATCCCGTCTTTAAAGAACCATCATCAGGTGCATTTTTTTAGGACAGCCATGGATTTGTAATCTCACTTTTAAACAACCCTTGATCTCTCCAAATTACAGATGTTTCACATATTATATTAGGACTAAAAAAGGAAATCAGTGCATTTTTTACTTCAATACGGCTCTGTTTAAATTAACAGAATATTAGACATTATCTTTAAAACAATTAAATACTATAAAGATAAATAAAAAAATTATTCAACTATCATACATATACATTTTTTACAAATAATTACAATATGACGTTTTACTTCAACTGAAATTATCAGATCTACTAAAACCTAACTACAAAATATATTTAAATAGATTTCCTTCTGCTTCCATCCATGTATTAATTATTCTTGGCAGTTTAGTTATCAAGCGTTGGATAGCCCGGTCAGGTCCATCATCATACAGGAACAACAGTCAAGAAAATTACAAGTGATTACATTAAAACAACACTAAAACAATGAAATAAGACAAACATACTGAAGACTGAAGGCAACGACCTTCTACAAATACTTTATATGAATTTCTGTGTCGGTGTCCATCTATGTTATAATTTTTAAGGTTTATTGAATTTACCATAAACTACTTAATAAAAAATTATTCGCTAAAAAAACAGGGCAGAACTGAAAGAAAAACAAAGTAATTTAATGTAATGATGATGTAATTTAAGTATTAATGATAAATTGTTGCTT
The DNA here is from genome assembly GCA_030620095.1 of Kuschelorhynchus macadamiae. Taxonomy (NCBI): domain Eukaryota; kingdom Metazoa; phylum Arthropoda; class Insecta; order Coleoptera; family Curculionidae; genus Kuschelorhynchus; species Kuschelorhynchus macadamiae. The sequence continues at coordinate 958,074 of JAUTXW010005338.1, forward strand.
TGGGGAGCTTAAGAGCTGTTTTAAAGCGAGGTTACTAATCCAAGAGAGCCAGAAAAAATTTCGATTTTCGATTATTTCGAAAATACTTGATGTGTCTTAAATTTTTAAACAGCAATCAATTTTCCCCAAAATACGCAACTTTGATATAATTTAATCGATTTCGTATCTCTTACGGTTTCCGAAATCCCATGTATTTAGACGAATGTGAGACCTAACCCTTAACCCTTCTTTGAAAGGAACTGACGGTTAGTACCACTGCTATAAGTTCTCAGCAAAAGTACTTAAAGTAACCAGTATTTTGCAAAAGTACTATGAATATAAAGAAATTTTCATTTTTGGGGTACTTCAGTTTCCTAACACTAAACTTAAAGGCGATTTATAAACATTCACTTGAATCCATACCTACAAGATTAATGACTAATGCTTAAATGTTAATAAATAATATTCAATTTTAGACTAAGACTAGTTAAAATACGTGCCCTCACGACGTGCCCTGAAGTACGTGCCCCTAATAGTGTTGTGTAGAATTTATAAAAATAAAATATTCTCTGGAAATATATTGAAAAATGTATAGAAGATTTTGAGATTATATCAAATGAAATTTTGAGAATATTGACAAAGTTAGGAAATTTATGAAATATATAGGTTTGCAATCATTGAATTTGGGGCATGAGTTTGACACCTTAAGTCACTTTTTATACCTTTTAGTAAATGATCTTTATGAGATCTATATGTTTTAAATAATAATCAAATGATTTCAGAAATATTTTATATTTTCATAGCTTCTCTACTTTCGATAAATATGCCAGTTATAATATGACACTTTATATACGGAGGATAAAAGAGGAATTCACGACATAAAAATATCGTTTTTTAGTTTTTTTTTATCAAAATCTATAATTTTTTATGTAGCTGAGTTTTAAATATTTGACTGCGTTTTTGATTAGCCGTGGTTAGGCCTTTTTTGGGTTGACGTAAAAAAAGTGTGTCTATATTACAACAAAAAAATATATATCAATGTTTTACTTAAAAAGGAAAAAAACATTATGTATTTGCGTTATTTAAACGTCGAGTTTATAAGGTTTTTCTCTAAAAATATTATCTATTATCTGAATTTTTAAAGCTTGAATAACACCACCCTTATTCTCATCCAGCTCAGACAAAATTTTGCCACACATCCTGCTCTGAAAGCACTATTCTATAATTTAACTGTCTATTTTATTATCTAATTTCGCAAATAATTCATTAACTGCTGGACCCTCAGATAATTAACCATGAAGGTGTATTAAATTAGGAATATTAATAGCGATTTGCGATTTGCTGATATGAAATGCCAAACATTTTTCTAATTACCAGATGTCCTTCTAAATTGAAAACAAGCGTGTAGGATAGTCCCTCCCGATAAGTTCCTTTGTTAATTATATCAGTCAGCACCTCCTCCCTCACGCTTTTCGCTGGCACTCATTTCACGATCACGACGAAACACAATGAAATTATCATTAAACACTTCATTAGAAAAGATTGAAGAATTTAACCGTGTTTCAGTAAAAAAGAATAAGTCATATTCATTGTTGGTTACATTTAACTTAAAGTCCACCGTTTTTGTTCGTAAGCCCTGCACATTTCGAGCATAAATTGATAATTCGGAAGCCATTGAAAAATATGCATTGTCGTAATGATTAATTTATATGCTAATATTAATATTTATAGACGATCTAAGTCGTCTTCCGATTGATTGAAGGTGTAAGACCTTAGAACCGTCACCCTTTCTCGCATTCTCGCTTTTTTTTTATAACATTTTGTTTTCAGGGGAGAGATGTTCATTAACAAAGATGGGATCTGCCAAACCTTCGATATTTAGTTCGTGATTTGGGATAGATATTCCTAGGATTATATAATAACTATTAACACTTCGTCCCTAAATTTTCGCGATGAGTATCTTACTACGATATTTTTCGCCAAGTTTGGATTAAAAGATTGAACACTTTGAATAGATTCAATTTTCTCTGGACAATGGGTTAGCTTTAGAACCCCAGGAATTTTTTGAACTATTTTTGGGAGGTTTTCATTAGCCTTTTCTCTGATACCCTAGATTTCAATGTTGTTGGCACGAGAATATTGTTTCAAGTCGCTTACTTTTCTCTTTATGAATTTTACGTGCTGCTGTAGGTTTATGTTATCCTGTTTTAGAATAACAATAATATCATTTTAGTTCTCTCATAAAGTCTTGCAAGTGCTATTTGCAAAGTCGTTTTGTTTAATCTTGAAATCACTTTCAAAACCTGAAGAATTTCCTGTTGAGCAACTGGTTCGTGAAAATCTAAATTCGCCTGACTGGCCAACGATGCTGGCGTTAGCGTATTGGAACTTTTAAGACAGACGTGGCAAAGCATCTGTTATCACAAATGAATTAGCTAGTCAGCTGTAAGGCCGACGCATTTCCCGTGATAAGACAAATGGCCTTGACACTGCAGACCCGAAGGACTTTTTACTTATTGATATTGAACAAACTTTACACAATTTTCACTAGGAATGTTTTATATCTCTTCCTAAAAGTAACACAGTATTGGGTTCATTCATAAAATTACGAAAAAATTACTTTATACTACTTAAAAAGCAGATATATCGAACTAAGTAAAACAGACGTGACCACATGGAATATACGAATAAAAACTCCCAAATCGTTTTCATTACTATTTTTACGTAAAAAATGTACCTATAGACTCAAAACCTACAATTGCCATAATGATATCTGAAAACCCTATTTAACGCAAAACGCTGATTTTTATAAGAAAGCGGTGAACCAATGCTAACATGGACAATTTACCTGAAATTCTTCAAAAAAGCAGCGTAGAATGAAGATTGTCATGGGAGTTTAGGATTTATAATTCCGCATAAAAAATAATTAATATACTTTTCCAGATGAAAACTATATACCTAATTTAATTAAATCAACTACAGGGTTTGCCAAACTCAATGACTTATTAGAAGTACCTCGAGAACCAGTTAATATAGGGATGTTGCCATCGGTTAAGAGCAAAACGGAAGGATCGCACATTTAAAAATAATTTTAGAAAGAAAGTATATGTTTACCTTTGGCCAGAGTCAAATCTTCGCACCCTGTATAGTAATATGCATATATTAAAAAATATACAAATCGGTAAATTGTCATTTAGCCGGAACTTTTCCCGTAACGAAACCGACCGCATACAGACAACACAGTTTATATATGCATATGGTTATTTGCTAATAACTTTAAACAAATTACATTAATTTCAATACATTTTACTTTTCTTGATAAAAGTAAAGTATCAACATAAGGAAAGCTCTGTAAAAAGACCTTTAACTGATTTTTTAGTGAAATTTCTCTTTTTTTTCAATTTATATAATATATGTTTCAAGTTATTACTAAATAACTATATGCATATAACTATGTTATCTATGTAGAATATTTTTTTGAGATGAGTGAAAAATTCTAAACACAGTTATGTGCTAAACCTAAAGTCAACTATTTTTGAGAAAATAGCATATCACAATTGGCATTTTGGACCACCAGAGTCCCCTATTATCCAAATGACATGTACTTTCGCATGCTAATTTTTTAAGCTCTATTGGACACTATCAGCTTCCGGTTTAGCAGAAAATGTCAAGATTCTACACGAAGTCGTAGTGAAGGGAATACTACGTTGGACAATGTAAGAAATCGAAGAAGAAATACGATGATGCCCAAATGAACGTAACAGTGACCGAGAAATCTGTACCTTATAAAGCAGACGTCATTTCAAGGCCTTACGGAATCGTTGTCATGTAGGCTGGTTATAGCAATTTGCGATTCGATAATGAAAATGTTACAGGGGACACGCCAACACCATCTTAATGGTATTGGACAAGTCGAACAAATGTCAATATAAAAAAGGCCATCCGAAAAAAAAACTGGGTTTGTTAATAATACTGACATAGAATATCTTGCCAGACTAGTTTAATGTTAGAGATGCTAACGCCTGCAACACAATGGAGCTCCCGTATTCGTTTTATGTAAAAACTAACTTAAAACTGGGTGATAATTTTAACGTTGGAACTAAATATAAACGTTTATAACCTATATTTCAAAAAAGCATCTAACAAAACACCGAAAGTGCAGAAAGAAAAATAAAGTTTGACGTAAATATACGGAAACGAATGACGTATATTGCTTTACAACAAAAATATATATAACACGACAGTCAATCCCCCTGCAAAAGGACAGTTCGAGCGTTACAATCATGCGATTGTAACTCTCTTCCATTGGGGATTAGATTCTACAGTTGTTATGTTACTTAAAATATTTCTTAAACTTCTGTAAGTTTTTTTCTGGCTATATAAAAGATTTTCAAAATGTTCCAAAAATAACACTACATCTTTTTTGTTAATGGTTTCACACCAATTAAATATCCATAATGTAAATTAGTAATCAGGCATTATATTTGATCGCCTTTAATTTGTGTAAAATTTTACATTTTACAATGGTTTGGGTAATATACACAACCTTAAAACTTGTAAATCTTCGTCAACGTGTAAGCAATAAACGGCATCATTCATTGTTAGTTTTCTGAAACGTAAATTCGTCAAATTCTCAAATTTTACCAATTAATGACGCTATAAATTTACCATCAGTTTAAAATATTGGTACCATTTTTTCGTCTGGTCCTAATCAGAGAATGGTGTCTAATAAAACTCGGGTTTTACAGCCCGAGATTTCAAATAATATTTTAGAAGCTACCGGGGTAGATGGTAATTGCTTTCTACAGTGCTCGTTATTGTTGATAATCGACGAAGGCCTTTTAGATGTAATTTATATTCCGAAAGTATGACGTCATTTATTTCGTTAAATCTGCAAATCGTTTTTTATTATTTAGAAATACTTGACAATAGGTATACTATTAACCCAAAGCTGTGTACCATTTTGATGTTTTAAATACAAAAGTATATTTTTTTTATAGTTCTTAGAATTTTGCCTGTACCTATTTTCGTACTATTATGTATTTGTACACATCTGCGAAGGATAATGCTAAAATAAAAAAATTCTTTATTAAAATAATGTGATGCCTTAAATGTAAGTTTTTGAATTTCAGTACCATCAGTTTAGTTTTAGTATGTGTACACTATTTGAAGAACACTAAAAACTGTTTGATAATGCCATGCAGATTCAAGCAGGTGTGGATATGTTTTAAGGGGTTAAATTTATTTCGCGAAAAGTACCGGAAGCTTTCGCATTTACGTTGAAAATAATTTAGAACGCTACTTTAAAGTCGTTTTGGGAAAACGAATTGGTCACCAAAGTTTTTTCTCTTTCGCCTGACGACAATTCATGTGAGAAAATTTTTGTTGAAACGCATACACGCGATAATTTGGAAGGTATATCGTTTCGCTTCCTTTTAAAAAACGATCGGAAAAATTAATGTTTTTCTCAAGTAAAAATTACTAGAAGTTGCATAAATTCTGAGATTCAACGTTTCAGAGTGAAATTCACCACGCAATAGTCTTAACGTTAAATTAAATTCGGCTAATAAGGTCGTCAGTACTCAAATTGTGGCAGTGTATTTGTGGCTGTTGTAAAAAGATAACTAAAGAATCTGCATGTTCTATTGAATGCACCGAGTGCCATACGTGGTATCATAAAGGCTGCTCTACCCTGCCAAATAGATTTCAATGAAATCTTCGTCAAAACTAAAAAAAAAAAACCAAGTCCTACACCTGGGTATGTCCGCACACGAAGGATTGGGGCATCAGAGTCTACTCCTCGACCTCAATTTTCTTGGACAATGGCGACAGATCCTTAAATTGATTCATTAATTTCTGTTTTATCAAAGAAGAGGAATATCTATCTTAGTGATGTGATAACGCTAATGACATCAATGTTCATGGTAATTATGAAGCAGAAGGATGAAACTAGAGCCTGCCTTCATGAGATTAGAGAGACTAAAGATAAATGAACAAACAAATTGCATGAAATGGAAAATAACATAGTTAGCTTAGAAAGAGAGATAGTTAGCTTAGAAAGATTCAAGGGCGTAATGAAAGATTAAAAAATATCATAATTTACATAGTTGATAAAAATAAATCGATGTACCAACAAGGGTAGCATATGACATGGAGAAGGTTAACAGTATCTTACAAAATATTAAAGTTAAATCTTATGATTACAAAAGCTGGACCAAGACCACGGCCACTTAAGTTATTGAGTGATGCAGCTTGTCTGAAAATGTCTACGGAACCGAAAAAACTGATAGACTCACTTATTAAAATAAATGCTGATTTTACTCCACTACAGTGTGATCATTTCAGAATTATTCAACATGAACTTGCAGGGCGTAAAAAAAGGGGAGAAACTGATTTCGGACTAGTATATATACCAAAAGTAAAGAAATTTAATACTTACCAGGAAAAAACTAAAGCATACCCCATTACAGTTCTACAGTCTGTTCAGAAAATGTTGGAAGATTGAGAAGTAGGTTATTTGAGCCAAAGTCTGGAGGATTAAGTTCTAATTATGATATTATTATTCTCATTGAGCCCTGGCTCTTAAAGGATATATTTCAATCGGAGTCCACTTTTCGTGGATATAATGTATTCAGATGAGATAGGGATTTAACAATAACCAAAAAAAAAGAGGGGTGGTAGTGTTCTCATTGCCACTAGAAATAATTTTCAAAAAAAATACAATCTACAAACAATTTGTCGGATCAATTGTTGATTGAGTTGCAGTTAGGTGGATGTAAGTTTTTAATTGGTGCTGTGTACATCCCCATTGGATCTGGTCCCGAGGCTCATAAGGCTGCTAATTATAGGAGAGTGTATCTGACCTACTATTTAGTCATATTGGTAATATAGATGTTATATTTTTTTCTATGTTAACTTGTCCTTTCAGGATTATCTGAGGCATGATGAACATTATTATGACTTTATGACGGCAGATTAAATCTCAATGACTTTTTAGCAACCACTCTAGACAGATATAAGCTAAGATTTATATAAAACTCTAGGAGACTAGTGAAACAGGAGTTATACGCGAGGAAGCCGAGGTTAGTTTACAAGTTGCCCCTAATAGGTTTTGGAAATTCATCAATGATAATAAAAGAGGTTCTGGACTTCCTGCATGTATGTTCCTAGGTCCAGAAGTGGCAAGTTTACAAGTTGCCCCTAATAGGTTTTGGAAATTCATCAATGATAATAAAAGAGGTTCTGGACTTCCTGCATGTATGTTCCTAGGTCCAGAAGTGGCAAATAAGTTCAGGAAACATATGAACTGTTTGCACGGTATTTCTCGACTGTGTATGTGCCAAGGAGTAGAGTGGTACCTGTTTTGATTGTGATTTCAACTATGATACCAATGCATCTCCTATTTCTGTGTGTGATATTTTTAATGCAATTAGTAAATCGGCTAATAGGCTTACAGTGGGCCGGATGGCATCCCCAACATAATTTGTGTGTGTACCTTAACGAGTCCTTTATGTCATCTATTTAATATGTCACTAGAAACTGCAGAATTCCCTTCAATATGGAAAAATACTTTTATTGTTCCAATTTTCAAAAGCGGTAATAAACAAGACAGTTAATTATAGAAGTGAGTGTAACTAGTGACCTATACCTAAAATCTTTGAGTCTTGTCTGTGACCAACTGACATGGAAATGTAAATGTTTTTTGGGTGAGGTCTAGCATGGTTCTAAAGAAAGATCAACTGTGACAAACCTAGCTGCATATGAAACGACCTTGTTCGAGGTCTTGGAGAATGGAGGATAGGTGGATTCCATCTACACTGATTTCTCAAGGACCTTTCACAAGCTCAATCTTGATATTTTAGTGACTAAATTAAGAGCCACTGGTTTTCCAACGCGTTGCGAATGGGTTACTTACCTGAAACAATTTGAAGCTGCCGCAACTGGGGACAAATGGGATTCCACCGAAAAGGCCCGGGCACTGGTTTGTTCCTCGAGTGGTGAGGCGATGGAGGTGCTAAGGTATAACATATAAACATAAAGAACTTTGGGACACTTTGAGTAAGCCATGTGTTACGGGGAAGCACATCTAGAGCAGGTTTATAAAGTATAACTTTAAAGTCGAAAGCAAAAATATAACGAATATCTCCAAAAGTATGAGGCATATATTGTGCGGCTAATCAATTTGACATACCCATACAGGAGAAATTAAGCAGAAACTAGCAGTTAGTAGTTTTATTGAAGGCCTTCGTGACCCTGATACCAACCAGGCATTAAGAATGGATAGATTAAAGAAGATATCTGAAGCTCTCGCATGTGACCTTCAATAAGAAACTGCGAAACGAACAACTAGGAGTCAATGAAAAGTACGAAGACTACAGTACACTCCAGAAAACCTAACTACAAATAAAAATACTTCGAACATTTTAAAAGAACTGCAAAAGATTCTTCTTAAACACCAGAAAATGGAAAACAAAAATTTAACTTTCCGACCAAGAAAAGGCATCCGTTGTTAGAAATGTGGTAAAAAGGGACATGTGCAAAGCCGCAGTATCGACATCAGTAACATCAGTAAGAATAAAAGTATTCCGGCTGCAGAATAATAGCTCTAGCTTGGTATGGTATGGAAATGGTGGTGGATGCCGGCTCAACACATATCATCGTGAGGCCAGACATTATAGCTCCTTGTAGAATAGAAAACCCATACAAAAACTATGTTTTGAAAACCGCCAACGGTGAAATTATACTTGTGAAAGGCATAAATGAAACTGAAATAACCCTAGGGAACATTACCTTTACACCAGGGACGTGCAGTCCATGGAAGCAAGGGAAGCAGTGCTTCCCCAAAAAAAATTACAAAACATCTTCCAAAATGTAATTTTTGAAATAGGAAACCATTAATTTCGTTTATATTAAAAATGCTAAAACATTATCTTAATTATCAAGCCCATAATAAATGCGGCCTTGTATGCTTGATTTCCTGTGAATCGAGCCAGAGGTTATTGAAATTTCCACCGGCTGTTTGCAATTTTAGCATTTCAGTCACGTGCTTTACGTGGGGGCGGAAGCTATCGTTGAAGTAGGTTCTTTGTTTGAACGGCTATCCGTGTGTTGTGTGATACGTACGTCGCATCATGCATGGTGCGATATGGAAGATAATAATACGGACGTGGATATGCAAATACCGTCAACTTCGGCTGTCGGTAATAACGTTGACAATTTTGGAGAATTTAGTAAGAAGAGTGTGTGCGAATGTGTGGTGTCTTAATAATAAAGGGATTTTCAACATTAATCTTCGTTGATAAGCTTCAAATTATTTTGTTGGCCATGTTTACTTTTAGAAAATGAGAAAGGTCTCTGGAATAAAACTGGTTTTTCCGATTTAAACAATTTTCATAAAGCTGTAAAAAGACACATTATGTCCAAACCGCATTTGCAGGCCATCATAAAAGAAAAAGTCTTCGGCAGAACCAGAATTGAACACGCACTTAATAAACAGTTAGAAATTAGTCACCGCCAACACAATGAACTAGTCGATAAAAATAGGCAAATATTAAGAAGACTTATCGATGTTGTTTGTTTTCTCGGACAGCACGAATTGGGATTTAGAGGTCATGACGAAACAAGGGTTTCTTCAAATAGAGGAAATTTTCAAGATTTACTTAGTTTAATGGCTAAATATGATGATGGCTTAAAAAATCATTTAGAACAGTCTAGCGTTTTTCGCGGAAAGTCGAATCGAATCCAGAATGATTTAATTTCCGCTGTTGCAACCATTATTCTAAAAAGAATTAAGCAGGAGATTGGCGAGGCGCGGTTCATTGCTATTGAACAACAAACGAAACAACTGATATCACTAATTTTAGCCAATTATTTGTAGTAATACGCTACGTTAAAACAGACGGAAGTATTCAAGAGCGATTTTTAGGTTTTAAGAATGTGTTCGAAAATCGTACAGCAGATGCATTATATACCGTAGTTTAAAACGTTACTAAAAAAATTAATGGAGAGAAAAAATTAGTTGCTCAAAGCTATGATGAAGCTGCAGTGATGGCAGGACAATTAGGGGGTCTGCAAGCTAGAGTTCGAGAAACTTTCCCAAATGCTGTTTGTCCATTGTTTTGCTCATAAATTAAATTTAGTTTTATCCCAGTCCATCAATCACATTAAAGAGTCTGAAGTATTTTTCGTTACTTTAAGTGGCATGGCTGCTTTTTTTTCCAAGTCAACAAAACCTACACAAGCTTTGGACTCCATTGTCCACAAACGATTGCCCAAAGTAGCTCCTACTAAGTGGAACTATAATGGAAGACTTCTGTTAACTGTATCTGAAAATCGTGAATCACTGATTGTACTATTTGAGAATATAATAGAAAATAATGAAACGTGGGACTCAGAAGCAATAAATAGTTCGAGGGGGTTTTTGGACTGTTGAAACGAGATTTTAATTTTAATTATTTGTTGAACATATTTTCAGAAATATTTCCATTCTCGGACAATGTTTTTAATATATTACAAACTAAAACAAATGATATTGCTTTTTGCCTAAAAAAAGTGGATGATTTTAAATTTATGTTAAGCCAAAAAAGAGATGACTTTAACCTATTTTGGGAGAAAACTATGACGTTAAATGTAGAGCCACAAGCCAAGCGTCTTCAAACAGACAAGGTGGGAGATGTTCAAATATCATACAGACGCCTCTTTTATGAAATAATCGATCAAATTCAGCAACAAATAAACTATAGATTTAACGGTTTAAATGATTGAAGGAAAAACTTTTCCAGAAGATGCGTTTCTTCTTCTTCATTATAGCCAGTTCTTCGACCGAGTGTTACTGCGATCTGATTTAAAAGTGATTTACGAAACTGATGACATTAGGGCAAAAAATAACGCTAAGGAACTAATGCAATTTTTAAAAGCCAAGGAGCTGGAAGATGCCTGTGTGTGAATTAGTATTGACATACCTGCCACAAGTTCATCAGTAGAGCGCAATTTTTCAACACTTAAACGTATAAAAAATTTCGTGTTTCAACGGGGCAGGAGAGACTTTCGCATATATCGCTGTTATCCATTGAAAATAAACTTCTCCAAAATATGTCGGAGCATCGACGTTTTTATGATGACGTCATTGACGAATTTTCAAAAAATGATCGAAGAATCGAATTACGTTACAAATAGGTAAGTTTATAAAAATCGCTTCCCTTTCTTAAAATTTCACCGCACGCCCCTGCTTCACACACGATCTGTTATGAACCAACATACTTTTGCCCTTGTCATACCATAACGAGTCCGCCATACGAAAAATGAAGAAATAGTTATGAACCTGCCACGAAGAAATAATTTCACTATCCGAGAAGTGTTTTTGCTAGAAGATGCTACCTTACGTGCCTGTTCGAAATGTGTAGTGAAAGCGAAGCTTATTGACCTTGAGGAAGAGGTAATTTTATTCTAACCAGTTCAAGACTGTCCACTATATGCACAGGGAATTTTACCAGAAAGAACCTTAACTCGATGCAGAGGAAACATGATGGTTGTAAAAATGATGAATCTAAAAGGTCATCTCAGCATTTAAAAAAAAAGGCGACAAGATTGGAACCTGCCAACCTGCCAGTACCAAATTTACCTGTACTACCCTCGGGACTTGCAAATATTCTAACTAAGGTTCTCCAAACTTCAACAAATTTTTGCATCTATTTTACGTTTTATTTACAACTTGAAAGATAATCACGAAAAAAAACTATAACCGGTCTTGTTCAGTGAACTACATGATCATTAATATTGGTAAAATATTATCAAGAAATATCTTTCGAAGACGCAATTAATAATAATAATTTTTCGTTGTTGACTCGGTTGGTATTTTACGATAATGGCCGCTTAAAATGTTTTCGTCTAGTTATTCCAAAATTATACTTGACAAGGCTTTTAATTAGTTTTTATCATAAAAAATATGTGCACGCAATTTTTTTGAATTTATCTCCAAAACGAACACTAAATCCAGTTATTTGCAAATGCCTAACTTGCTCGAAAAATAACCCAAAACCATATTACAACCCTCTATGGGTAACCTGCAGCCCTCGCGAATTTGATAACCAAAAAGTTTCTTACTTTCGGTCGTCATCTGGAAGCAAAAACTTGTAAGGCAACAAAGACCACTGACTTGGAATTGACCAGCGATATGTCATGCGAGACATTTTTAGCCGCTCTGCAGCGTTTTATACTGCGTCGAGGTACTTGTTAAACTTTATTTAGTGACCAAGGTACTAATTTTAGCGCTGCTTCGAACGAGATTGATCTTTTCCTGCAACAAGCAGCTGTTAGTGAGGGAATTCGGTGGAGCTTTTCGCCTCAGTACGCTTCGCGCTTTGGCGTTTTATGGAAATCAGGTGTCAAAGCTGTCAAACCTCACCTCAATGTTATAATAGAAAACCAAATTCTCACATAGGAGGAGTCCTACATGCTTCTAACTATGATACAAGTAAATTCGCGCCCCTTAACAGCAATAAGTTTCGATTTTAATGATGTAATCGCTTTGATTCATTTTTTTACTATAGAACCCCTGACGGCTTTACCCCTATATGTGACAAGAAGTCACATATAGAGTACAATAAACAATCACATTACATGACTAGCCGGATATCGAAACAGGTTGAAACGAAATATGGTCAAATGTATGTCTAAAAAACTTTCTTGAATTTTAAATATAAATTCAAGAAATTTATATTTTTAATTTCTATATTAAGAAAATAAAAATAAGTTTACCATCGGCGAGGATTAAACTCATGTCTCTCGTGTGAAAGTCGGCAGTAATATCCTCATCACTGTTCGGGATTACACTGAAAATTTGTGTCCAGGTGGTTAGTTATTAGGTAAATTATTAAAGATGAGATTTGGTTTAAAGCTAAAAATATCCCTGACACAACACAAAACGCTGTGCTTATTTCCATCTCCTCCAATAGGTCCAATTTTCTATATTTTCTGCACTCATGGATAAATGTTATTCGATGTAGAAAACTGCTGGCCGTAGAAGAAAATAGCTGTCATTGAACTCTGGTTGAGATCTTCCTTCCTGACTATCCTATATATGTGGCAGGACACTCCCAACACTTCAAAGATGTTTCATTTTATATTTTATTCGACTAAATATTTGTAAATAAATATCTAGTAAACTGTATTACTATATTATGTATCTGACTATTAAATATGTAGGAAATTATTCCGTTAATAATAGATTTACTATATTAGTCTATATTATTTAAACCTTAAACATTTATTTGTATGATCTCACATAGTATAGTGGTTAACATTGCCAATTCACAGTGAGAATCTATAGATCGAATCGCAGAGTCTTTTTTACTTTTATACATAAAATTATTACATAAAAGGCATGGTATCTGTAATGTAATAAACCCGGTAAAACAGTTTTCTAAAAAAAGTAAGCGTAATTAGGATAGGCTAGCTTGTACTTAGACCGCTGGCGCTAATATCACTCAAAATAATTTACACAAATATCGTAACTTAGACGTAGTAAAACTGGTAAAGTAGATTTTTCCAAAAGACAAACGACTTGAATTTAAGAAATATCGTCATATTATTAGTAGTTCGACGAGTAACGCTAAACTAACCAAAAATATTATATTATAAATGACCAATTACAAGCGAACGAGTTACTGTGACATCAGAAAAGGCGGGGTTTGAACGGGTAGGAGTCAGGACGCCTCAGGACCACAATACCTACTGCCTGCTTTTTATGTTTCTTTCAAACCTTAATATTTTCTTTAATAAAGTTTTACCTTTAAGCCATATATCTTTAAATATTTTTAGTTACAGAAAAACATCCCAATAAAGAAAAACTAAAATTATTTTTTTCTTCTGATAGATGATTGTTTGGTATTGTGTAACGGCACTCCAAATATAACGAATCTCTCAGAAAAGAAAACTAAAACTAAACAGCATACTCTTACTGACGAGATTTGTAGTAAGTTGGGTAGTTCTCACTATGTGGCAAAACATTTAACAAACTATTTTCTTGTGCTTATATCATTATATCTTAAACTGTGCCCATTTGTTGAAAAATATACCATCTGAATAATTTTGCAGTTTATCCAATACAGTTATAAAAGAATTCGTTTCGAAATCCTAAAATTTTATCAATTATGATCATTTTATTTTGGAATTACGTGCCTAGACGTGCCGATTAGATGGGTCAGCCCATTGTTACAACAATCGCATGGTGTAACTATTGCTGTCAAATAGTCTTGGTCAGTATTTTATCGCAAGACATTTTTAAATCTAAAATGGTTAAGAACTGTTAACTCATCAAGACTTTAGTAAAAAATAATAAAAAAATATAATAATATACGTTTAAGAAAAATGTTTGTTAATCATCATTTAACCGACTAATATTAATTTTGCCGATTTAACCGACTAAGATTAATTTTGCGTCCTATGTTCTGGACTTGTCGTTTATCACATTTAGCATCATTTTGAGTTATTCTTTTTTACCTAGAAATATTCTTGAAGCCTATATTCACGTGAAATGTGACCTTATGGTGTCGTCCACGATTAAAAATAACCCATATAATGTCTCAGGCTTTGCGATGGTCTATAAATGCCAGATAAGTAGGAATATTATATTCAGTTGTTCTTTTAATTAGTGCTCTAGTGTTTTGCAATTGATCGATAGTCCCAAAATTTTTTCGAGTCCCGCGTTTTCTACTGGATATGATTATATTAATATTTTTATTAGCATTGCAAAAAGCTATTTAAACCAATATAACCTACGAATAATAAATTTGCTAATATGCTAAACAATTTATTTAAAGAGTTATCATGTCGTACTCAAGTTACTCAAATAAATGCATGCGCGAAACGATGAAAGAACATGTCATTTAATATCCGCTTCAGGGATTATTGGCGTCCTATTAGAGCCGTACAATTTTGCAGTATTCGTTACTTCAAATATACTGCTTTTTTAGTCCTTCTTTCACCCTAAATATGTTAGTAATGTGTAATTTTGTTTTAAAAAACCTTTGAAATAATAAAATAAAAAGCAAAAATGAAAGGAATGCTGTCTACAAAACTAATGGCAAACCAACAATACAGCAACTTAAAATGCAACAAAAATATATTAAATATGTATGTATTTCAGAAGGGGGCTGACAAAAAAAAACACAAATCAATTTCCCACTATATTTATTAAGCATATTTTAGTCTTTATGTCACATATAAGAATATTCACTGGATTATACAATGCCAAAATACATCGCGGTTCAAAATACGCATTACTCTTAATAAATAATGCTAAAATCTCACTATATTGTTTGTTATTAAACCTAAAACTAATTAGATGGACACGTAATATTCAACATGTTTAATATCAATTTTAAAACAGCTGCCGTAGTGAAGGTTTGCCAACAGTTTCAAATTACATTGACATCATAATAACTATTACTATAAGCACATATGTCTATATATATATATATATATATATATATATATATATATATATATATATATATATATATATATATATATATATATATATATATATATATATATATATATATATATATATATATATATATATATATATATATATATATATATATAAATTATAAGATAAGATAAAAAGGAATATTTAGGAAATATTCGCAATTATCTAATGGGTAGCTCTGCATAATTTGTGCTTCAAAATTTACTAATATATACAGGTATTATTGGCTCAACTCAACATGTAACTTCTTGATTCACTACCCTAACTTTATGTTATTATACCGCAAATTAAAAAAAAACTAAATGAAACCAATCAAGACATTATTAAATAAATTGCGAGTCCACCGTACCTTGCATTTATGGGAACTCGAGCAGAGAACGAAATCAATTTCAATTACTCTATACCTTCCTTTAATTGCTACCTAATAATTTCAACGTAAATTATTAATGACACAAAGCAACCAAACCATTTAAATGCGGTAAGAAAACGCTACTAAAAAGTAATGTTATATTAATTAATAAAGCTTTTAAATGAAAATCTATCGTTAAAAAATCAGTAATTTTAATATTTAAACAATTACATCTCATTAGTATATTCGGTATAACGAAAACTACGTGTCCTGTAAAAAACCCAACCTAGAATCATTAAAAAAAAATAAAAAAAGAAGTGTACCTACTTAGCCTCGAGAGAATGTACGGTATCTGTCATAGTTTGTGCCTTAGCTTCTAGCCTGCTTACTAACTCCGTTTTATGATTTAAAGACGCCTCACAGTCCTGAAATAAGCCAATTCTCAGTTTTACACATCACGCAAAACTTTATCAATTTATAACTGAAAGTAATACATTCTGAAATAAAAATTAATATGAAGGTCTGAAATATAAAATTACTTGAGCATTATATGGAAGGATTATCCATTTCAGTATTCCATGAAAATAAAGGACTCCCACGATTTTTAGGAGAAACGACTTTTTATCGATTTTTTTCAATTTTCTAATGTCTTGTAAGTTCAACTTGTAAAATATATTAAATAGCATTTCCAGGTATACAATCTATTTCAGTTATTGGACCCCTCACGAATAACGACATAATATTATTTTTAAACGTTTATTGTGAGTATGTATAGATTTTTCCAGGACTTAACAACCCGTAAACAGGAAGTTATGAATTTAAAAATGTAATTCCTTTCCAAAAGCTAGATATAACAATTGGCAATATTCCTGAGAAAAATTAAATGTTGACAAAACTATCTTAACAATAATTTACGATCCCGATTTAATAGAATGTCAGGTGCTACGTCAAGAAATAAAGTTCGAGCAAGCAAAGAACGAAGTTTTTGAATGTTTTTTATTTTTGCATTTCGTGGTTGTTAGTAATTGTTTTAGTGTAAATTCGTAAAGAATGACGTAAATTTTAACATAATTAACATATGACTTCCAAAACGCGAAAAATCGAACGGCACAACACCGAATTTAACTAGATTTTATGTTTTCTCGTAAAAATTTTACATAATAAACTTGTGTTTTTAAATTCTTAATTCTTCTGAATTAAATGTCCAATAATTCCTGATAAAATCAAACGATCTTAAAAAAGAAATCGGTAAACAAGTGTTAACACCTTTTGCAGATCAGGTTTACTCAATTACACGGAAGTTTCCTAAGCAAAGTGAAAGATCACACACAGATTATATATATATATATATATATATATATATATATATATATATATATGTACATATTACTAAATAGTTACACACAAAACTAAATTATCTCCCACTACATTTTTTCTTGATGAGATATTTATAACGAGGGAGTTCCGAGCAAAGTCAATTTTGGGATTTATTTATTTCAAGGTTTGCAAGTTTTGTCTACAGTATGATGTAAATTATTCTATGTTGTTTAAATGAAAAAATCCTATATCGAAAACCCTATTAAAGGGTAATTAAAATACGTCAAAATTGGTATTTTTAAAACATTCATAAAAATTGTACAAAAACTATTAATTAAAGAGTTGCTTTTAAGAAAGATTTTGATAAATTCTTCATGGTAGGAAATAAAAAATAATAATACAATACATTTCAAAAACCTAAAACATAATTTAAAACGTTCACTTCTAAAACATGTTCTTGATGTTTCGATACCTACCTAACTCTACATTTAACTGTTTCAAAATTGTATTTTACTTTTTTCTGCGATCTTGAGTGTTAGAGGACATATGTCGAAATCAATTTATTCTAGTAGTACAGGCAGCAGTGCTCGTACCGATACGTTTTCCGGAAATAATAATAATAATACACTTTTTTCATATAAAGCCAACATTAGGGACACTGTATATAGTATATAGTAATATAGTAATTAAAACTTTTAATAAAAATTGGAGTGCTAGTGCACAAAGTGCGAGTGAAATGAAATAAAAACGTCCGCTACTAGAAGATTGCTAAGGGTGTGTATGTTTATTTTATCGATTAAGCAAATATATTACACACAACTGACTGGTTTGAACACATGTTGGGTGTTTAAAAGCATAAAAAGCAAAACTTCTGCATTAAATTTACAAACCTTAAAATTCCCAATTTAGCACCTTCTCTATCGAAAATTACTAATTACTAACTGAGTTGTGCCCATGGAGGTTTTTTGTCAGGAGGTCCAACACTGAAAACCATTTATCATAAAGAAAAGTGCAAGGTTAATTTAGCGATTATGCGAATTGCTAGTACAGATTTTAGCTATAAGTTGTTGTTGATTTTGGTTCGAAATGATATGATGACATAATGACAAACAAATATTTCTGATATTTAAATGACATAATGAAAATAAACTGCTCAAATAATCCGTATTACTGAGTAAAGAAAGACAGTAGGGAACATTTATTTCCATTTATTTGACGTTTTGAATAGTGACTAGGTTATTTCGGTAGCAAGAAATGTTATATTATATAATTGGGGTATTCGATAAGAAAATATATGAACGGAAAATAATTATTTAAAAATTTTGGCAACAGTCTGGTAACGGCGGTATAAAAAAGGTAGACGATTTATGCAGCACAGCAAGAAGATATGTTGGACATGGCTGTTATGAATTTATATAATATAGCTATCATATGGAGTATAGGCTAGTAAAATAATAATAATAATCATAAGTAATATGAGACAAGCAAAGTTGAGAAAAGCAAAAACTAGTTAGGATATGATCATTAAACCGAATCACTCGACCTTATAAAAATTGATAATTCCCTTACATAATATTTATTAAACTAAAAACTGTAAAATTAAATAGTGCTTATCTCTACTTACTAAAGAAAGTAACAAAAATAAGTACATTTAATTATCAATCGCTCCGTGTTCTTGCTAAGATTTTGTAAGACAAATCGTTACCAGCTCTGTTTTTTTAAGATCAATTACAAATGGTGTATGAAATTAAAATGTATTTGCTTTTTAATTCAAAGCAAATAAATTAAGATAATAAACTTTTATTTAATGTTACTCTAATTATAATATTCGTGTTGTTAGTAAGGATAGCCTGGCATGTTTTAGGTTTAATTGCAAGAAAGCCTTAGCCTCAATATGATTACAAAACACTTCTTTTTTTATTTATAAAAAAGTACAAAGCATAAATTCTTATTAATTTAACCTTACTAGCTTTGACACAGCGGTGAGGATACTGAATCCACAACTTATTCCTAAACTAACAACATTTTTGAATTTGAAAATGAAAAACACTACCATAACATTGCGGGGAAAAATGTAATTATAGAACGAGCGGCGGCTTAAAATGTTTTTAACAATTAAAAAGAAAATATCATTTTAGGGTGAAATTAATAAAACCATCATCATTCACTTACCTATAAAATTTTACGTTAATAAAACATAGAACAAGTGCTCTAAAGTGCACACTGGACAAACTGGTAATGTGGAAATCGATTACCAGAGGTGTGTGATGGTCTCCAATGTCACAAAGTTATACAGTATCATTCATTTTATTATACATCGGCTTATCACTTAAATTATGGCAAATTACCCAATAAAATAACCCACAAATAAAAATCCAAAAAGCAAATGTGTGACACAAGTGATGTTTGATGATAGCATTCCAAATACTCATTATCATAAATAGATAAATAATACGTTCATGTTTAAATACGGTTCGAAGCCTCGGTTAGATACGGTTAACAAGCAAAAACTTCTAGACATTGTTTGTTTCTCAAAAGACGAATGTAAACAAACTAAGCAATTTGTATTCAGTTCATTCTAAAAAAATGTTTTCGTTTAATTTGATCTGATAACCATAAAAACAAAATTTTGGTGTGCAGCGAGCCCTCTAATTTATTATTTACAAAAGGAACGTCTAACTACTAAAAAAAGTTAATTAAAACAAATCATAATTTTAAATATATGTGTGAACTTTAGAAAGGACAGACATATAGCCAACTTTACTGAAAGTAAAGAAAGAAATATACTAATAAGAATAACATAAACTCTCATTAATTGAACCATTATTGTTTAATTTATTCTATTAATTAATTATTTAATGTTTCAAAAATAAAGGGTTCAGAAACTCAATTTCTGAGAATACACTGAGGTTTTCATTTTATCACCAGGTGACGTGAAGATGTTGGCGAAGCCCTGAGTTTATCCTAATTTAACAGAAAGACGAACAATGTTGTTCCACGTGGCCAGTGGTATATCCAATAACAGTTCTTATTATAGTAATATTGGCTGAGATTTATCATTGTGGTTCGAAAATATAGATATTCCATACTCAATTATATTGGGAATTTCATTCGAATATTACATAAGCAAAAGTAATGCTTGCTAGGACGCTTAACTAATTTAACCATAAAATGTATAAAAATATTTTTCAGGAAACCAAATTTTCAGATCTATCTATATTTACGTACCTTTGTATATTAAATATGTTTAAGCAATTGTAAACATGGTATTGGATGAAAATTGTGTTAGAGAACGATAAAACTTTCTTTCAATATAACCACACAGAAATAGCAAAAATACTAACAAAGTTACCAATGAAGAAAAGAATAAGACCATTTCTTCAAAAATTAACGAGTTCACGCTCTAAGCGCAACTTTTCTCTTCAGAATCTAAATCAAGTTTCACAAATGAATCTGTGGAGTCGGAAGAAAACCTGGCTTCATCAACCGACTCGTCAGGTTTAATCCCTTCTTTAGAAACACTAGCAGCGTTTGTTTTATTTACAGTTTTATCTTTAGGAATACTACCTTTATAACTTTCCGTCGAAGGCTCTTTATATTCTTTGTTAGTATCTTTACTATTTTCTACAATA
Source organism: Kuschelorhynchus macadamiae (assembly GCA_030620095.1). NCBI lineage: Eukaryota > Metazoa > Arthropoda > Insecta > Coleoptera > Curculionidae > Kuschelorhynchus > Kuschelorhynchus macadamiae. The sequence goes on from JAUTXW010005338.1 coordinate 978,841, forward strand.
ACATTTTTTGGGATATTTTCCTTATTATCGATTTTTGGGCATGGTCGTTTCTCAAATCTTTTGTCGAACGATTTCTTCTCGTCTTTCTGAAAGTGATTATACTTTTCAAGATTATTTAGTATTTTCCCAATTTGACCAGCCTTGGCTTGAAGGCGGCTGACCATCTCTCCTTTTTGAGTCAGCTCCATTTCACACTCCTATAATTATCCAGAGAGTTTAATAACGAAATTACTACAAAATTACCTAAATTTGTATATATATATATATATCTATATATATATACATATATAATGTGTTTCCATTCCGGGTGTACATCCGTTCATTACTGTCGTTCTGAAAAGAACAGTTTTGCTGACGTTTCGCCAAAATCACATTTGGCATTGTCGAAGCTTTCTTTCTCGCGTCCGAATAGAGCAGTTTCTATTCGGACGCGAGAAAGAAAGCTTCGAAAATGCCAAATGTGATTTTGGCGAAACGTCAGCAAAACTGTTCTTTTCAGAACGACAGTAGTGAACGGATGTACACCCGGAATGAAAACACATTGTATTTTTCCATCCGTGAAGGAGTAAAAATCAACAATATACATATATATATATATATATATATATATATATATATATATATATATATATATATATATATATATATATATATATATATATATATATATATATATATATATATATATATATATATATATATATATATATATATATATATATATATATATATATATATATATATATATATATATATATATATATATATATATATATATATATATATATATATATATATATATATATATATATATATATATATATATATATATATATATATATATATATATATATATATATATATATATATATCTGTATCGGTCTACGCGTTCCCCACGTGTTACCAAGACCTCTAAAAATGAAGCCGACACTTTAGCAATAAATTCTATGATTGTAAGCATAGTAACCTATTTTCAATTGTAACCTTTATTACACCGTAAAAAAAATAATTTTTCGTATTCTTCTAGTGACCACAAATAATTCTTACTTCTTCTCGAATCTATTTTTAATTTATACACCTCTAGAACTAAGCCTATATTCGAAGCATAATTATATAAAATTTGTGAACAAAAAAAATTAAAATATACTAAGTATTCCCTACAGTCTTTTGAATCAAAGGTTCAAAATTGGGCCACCATCCTAAGTAAGGAACTTTTTTTCACAAGTTGCGCTATAAAAAAAATTGTAAAATTATCATACATAATTATGGAGGGAGCAAATTTTCAAATATTTGCAAATACTGCCAGTATTACTTGGACCACATGATAAATACCATATAGAAATTATAAGGTGCAATTATTTATCAATTTAAGAGAATCAAAAATCATTAGATTGTCAAGGATAGAATACGTATATCGTAACAAAATATTTTAAGTAAATTACATTACTTTCTACTTTTGCGTAACTCACAAAAGGGTGTTTTCTAATTCTTCACTACAATTTTTTTATATCTTTTCTGCCTAAACTTAGTTAATCTTTTGATGTTATATTTATAAAAAAAAGCTTATTTGATACAGAACAATTTAAGCCATGTTTACGAAGAATGTTTACCTTTATATCAAAAATTATTATTGCGTAAGCTATTAGTAAACCTTGAGGGAATTAATAAAAAAATATTTTGAAGATGGTTTTACATACAATCCGTTGATTGACCCAGTTTTAATTACGCCCCTGATGAAAGAAAAAAATCTTTACAATAGTCATTACAAATATTAATAATAATATATATATATATATATATATATATATATATATATATATATATATATATATATATATATATATATATATATATATATATATAAGGGTAGAATACATATATCGTAAACATTTTTTAATAAATTATATTATTTTGTGCTTTTTAGTCCTCTACTGACAAAACATTTTTTTTAGTTTTTTGTAAACTATAATAATTTTTACAATTTAATCTTTAAATATCTTTAACATATTACTGGTAATGTATTAGACTCGCCAAACCAAACCAGATGAGTCCAAACTCGAAGGGTATACTAACTGGTACTATCGGTACAATTTGGTACCATTGAGCTGATTAGAGCAGCTAAATGGTATCAAATCATGTATTAGATTCGTCAAAACAGCGAGCTGATAAGACCAACTCAATGGTAACAAATAATTGCATTTTCATCCTAATTACATAATAATTGGGTTACGAATAAACTAGCCGAACTACTACACTTCCAAAATTTCAAATCGATACGATAATTACATGACAAGCAGGTTAAAACCGAACTGTACCCTTTGGTACTAAACTGATCAGCTCGATGGTATTAAATTATTTTATCATCCGAATTACATATATTTGCAAAGTTTCAAATCGATACGGTAATTAGAAGTAGGTTAAAAATCGAAAACGTAGATTTGCTTACATTTTTTGTTAGTTACATACAAGTGAAGCTAATAAAAGCGTGTTAAAATTGGAGAGAAGCTCTGAAAATAAAGGTAGAATCTATAAATCAATATTGTCAATCTCGCTGTCAAATGAATTGTTAACCTTTCCTGAGAATGAAGCAAGATAAAAAAGAGGCAAGTACTTTAGATAGATGAAAAAATCAAGATGTGCATCTTGCTCTTTAAAACGCAATAAAATAACTTATTTTATTGCTTGTTGAAAATGTAAAAGATGGTTTTGTTAAAGTAAAACAGAATGAATGTGTGGAAATTGTTTAATCAACGAATATCCAATATAATAACAATTTAAAAGAAGAAAATTATGAACTAAAAGAACATATTGGGTTTTAAACAGATATAATGCATACAATTTTTTTTTTAAATCTTAGTTATAAAATTGACCATCTGACTGCTAAAATAAAAATATTTGAAAAATGAGAAATTGATAAAAAAAGATCACGGAAGACAAATTTAAGTTGTTATTAAGCAATAAAGAGGAACTGCAACAACCTACACGAATTTTGATAAAGTCATATTCACATGCAGTAAATGCATTTAAAAGTATAGAAGTTCCAAAAGAAAATATTCCAGCAAACATTGTAAAACCAAAAATACTGCAGAACACTAAACAAACAAATATTGGTGCAAAACAAAAAGTGAAAACCAAAGTAAATCACATGAATGGGTTAAAAATGGTGGAATTAGAATTAAACCAAATTTAAAAGAGTCTTATAAAAATAAGTGAAAACAAAAATTATACAGTCTGTTTCAAAAATAAAAAGTCCAAAATCAGTTGCAACAGGTGTAACAAGAAAGTATCACGAAAATGAAATTTTAGAAGAACTTCTTGCTTCAGGCGTTTTAAATAAAGATGACAAACCACACATAAAACAAATAAGGCAATCAAAAATATTGAAAAAATATATTGTATATTTAATGTCCGATTACTTCATTATTTGATAAATAATGACATTAAGTCAACGACAGTTAAATAAAAAATAACACATTAGGGCATTATTATAGAAAAATAACGCTCTAGGGCATTAGAAATAGTAATTTGGTTTATTATTATTAAAACTAGATTATAAAATATTTTACTTAGGCGGACATTAAACGTTGAAGGCACCACGGGTGTTATAAGAAATAACACTGAGTCGACCTCAAGCGTTATTACCCTTTTAATACCCTTGATACCTTAATACCTTAATAACTAATTGCCAACAATTGGTATACCAAAATATTTTTCTCGGCCGGGAAAAATGTAAACTTTTTGAAGGATTGTTCAAATAAACAAGTTTGCTCTCTTTTGTGTTGAATATTGGACATGCAAGGAAAAATATAGAAATTCTATTAATTGTAAGACTACAAACACCAATATATAAAATAAATTATAATATGCTGAATCAATTGTTGTTTAATTTTAGTTTAATTGAAGTACTACTGAAAAACGGATATTCATTCTTCAAATAATTTTATATTATATAATAGTGAAGTACCAACAAGGATAATGAGTAAAAGTGCTACCCTAATTGACCATGACATAACAAATCCAGAAAGGAATGCCAAAATAAATTTTAAAGTCCAGTAATTAATGAAGCTTCTGAATTAAAATACAAAAATATAATAAATACGAAATTTGGCATGGACAGATTAAAAAGGGAGTTGTTTATTTTAAAGAAATCTACATCTATTTAGAAACCCCAATGAATTATAGGATAAAATAGTAAGTATCTTCGATGTTTGTTCTTATGAGTCTACTTTAAAACTAAGACAAAACTGTAAATTACGGCAGAAATAGCAAACATAATTAAAATAAGAGATAAATAATATTTAAAGGAAATAGCTACAGGCAATCAAAAAGTAATATGGAGGAACATACATTTAATTTTAATAAGGACAGGATAGGAGAGGAGGTTCAGATCTTGTCAGGTGTGTCTAGTTGTCGATTCTTGGATCGCTTCAGATATTTTAAAATGTTTACAACATTGTAGCTGTCAGGCGTACCCAGATGAGACTCAAATTTACTATCGTATTAGTCATGAAGACCACTTAAACGTATCAAACATAATAAATGGAGATTTAAGTATGTTAAAAAAACCTTTCTTTTGACCATAACTTGAAATTAAACCGTTCAAAATCAATTTTAATTATTTTTGGTCCAAGAAACTACAGATATTTTTTAAAACAAAATCTTAAGGCTGGACTGCACACAGCAAACGAAATATCAGCGACAAGGTCAAGTCACGTTCAAAGTAATATGAAAAGGTAGGTAATATGATGGCGTGTTGGAAAATACAAATATAACACTGAAAGAAACTGCGGCTAACAGAATAAATTACAATTTTATTATTATTTGAGCGGCGGCGCCTACTTGCTTATGCCTATCTGTAAGATAATGTCGTGGGAGGGGGGCGAAATTATTTTAATTTGTATAAAGTGACGACTTTTTTTTGGTTGTTGAATTTTATTATGATAATTGAACATGTAAAACAGATTAAGGGAGGATCTATAGATCTCGTTCAGGGGGAGGGGTCGAATTACTATTTTCAACTGATACAGTGCTTTCGTTTATACATAACATTGTATGCGGTGCACCTTTCGCCCCCTCTAAATCCGCCAGTGAATTTATCAGCTTTGATTTCGATGTGCGGATCATTATTCGTTATTCCCTCGTTCGATTTTCGTTTGATTTTTGATCTGCGATTTGCGAATTTATAATAAAATTTATCAGTGTTTTTGTGATTTTTGCTTCCCTCATAAAAGAGAGGTATTGTAATCGTGAAAAATTTAACCTCCAAAATTTTTGCACTCTTCACCTAACCGTAAAAACATATTTTCTTCATTCCGTCGGTCTGTCTGTCTGTTCGACGCATAGCTAAAAAATTACTCACCCTATTGACTTGTTGACAAGTGTTGGTCAAAAATTAAGGGTCAATGGAGATGACTTGGTAACATTTTGGTATGGTATGGCGGAAGAAAATGGCAGCTTAGCGTTAAAAAAATTGTTGCTAAAAAAATAACTAACGAAACAAAATGGCGGCCCAATAAAATATTAAAAATATCAGCCTGGAAAAACTACTTATTGGTTTGATTTCCAATTTTGTGCGAGAATTAAGTGTGATATAGAGTGAATAGTTAAAATTGTGGTACGAATTCAATATGGCGGAAGCAAATGGCGGCCAAATGTGTTTATAATTGTGAAAATATCACCCTCCCAGGTTTTACATATCTTCATGTTTTGGCTTCCCTAGATTCCAAAAATTATGTTTGCTTTATTCCGTCGGACTATTGGTCGGTATATCTGTCAGTTCGCAGCATAGTTAAAAGCCACTTAACCCGTTGACTTCAGGTAGTCAAACATTAAGGATAATATGGAAATGACCTAATAACATCCTGTTAAAATTCCAATATGGCCGAAGAAAATGGCGCTTTAGTGAAATGTTAAAAAAAATTAAAATTACTTATATAATTTACCTCAAACTGTTCACAAAATGAAGTGTGTGAACTGTTAACATTTTAGTCTAAATCAAAGTTACAAAAACAAAATGGCGGCCTAATAAAATATTTAAAAAATCAGCATAATAAAATTACTTATTAGATTTAATTCAAAATTTATGCAAGCATTAAATGTGATTTAGACATAAACTGGTAAAATTGTGGTACATATTCAAGATGGCGGAACAAAATGGCGGCCAAATAAAATATTTAATAAACATATTCATATTTAACTGGCTACAAATTTTGCACAAAAATTAAATGTAATATAGGGAAAAACTGATCGAATTCAAGAAGATGGGACAAAATTGCGGTCTTAAAAAAATCAGTGTAAAAACTACTTCAATTTATTTGAGATTTTGTTCAAAAATCAAGGGTGGCACAGGTAGAAACTGATTGGTACCCATCCAATATGGAACAATACAAATGTTTGAACATACAGTATATATGTGTTAATAATTAACTATGTGTGGAACTAAATTGGGTCACATTTCATTATTCCTAATAAAAGAAAAGATTTATAAAGAGCAAAGTTACGAGTAAAGGAAATTTACCGATGTTTATAATCATGCCATGCCACGTAAATATTCTAACTGAAAGCTACGCCTGGAAGTATACGAAAAAGTTTAAAACGAAAAATGAATATACTAAAGCAAGTACCTAATATGTATTATATTATGGTAGAATATTAGATGTACATCAGGGTTACCGGTTTTCGATGGTTTTATGGCGTAATTCCCTTATTAGTGATGAGAGAGAATTGCGGATTTACTTTTTTGTAAAATGAAAGACGCCAAAAACAAACTTTTCATAGCCCTCTTCGATTCTCAGATACAGGGTGAAATTAAAATCATTGCAACTTGAGACCTCCCTTATTTTTCGATTATGCAATATTTAAAAAAATAAAAGCTATATTATGTTATACAGTTTCTTAAGGGTTTTTTGCAATATATAACCCTTATAAGGGTAAAATATGTCTATATATTTTTACAATATCCCTTTACCTAAAAAATATTTAACGACGATTACAGTATATGGCTACAGGCAATGGCTTTTAAAAATAATTATCCAAATATAAATTTCAGAATTTTTTAAAATTCCACTCTTAATCGAATAAAAAGGAGTTATTTTTATTGCCCCATATAACAGCTAATAGTCCTAGCGGTACAAGGCTATTCTCAAGATTATACTGCACTTTATGATACAAGCAAGCGTAGTTCTTAAAATTTTATCCCTTAGGATTCCGATTTTGAGGGGGAGGGGGTGAATTTACGAATAAAATATTAAAATACGTAAATAAGCCCAATAATGCATTTTTAGAGTTGCCACAGCATTATTTTGACCTCGTCAAGGTAATGACAACTTCATATTCCGCGTACATGAACCAAAAATCCAGCTATGCCGCCATTTTTAAAAATGGCTCTGAAAATATAACACTTTTTGTCAACCCCGAATGTTCATGTGTTGGGTATCATTTGACAGGTTTTTAAGGTCGCTGAACACGTCTGTAATCTCAGAAATACGATTAAACGCACCCTACGGCCGTTATTATATAAGAAATGTTATCTACGATTGATATTGCAGGAAAATCGGGTAGCTGCAAAACTGTATATCACACCTAATTTAAGTTCTTATAGTCCTAATATTCGCAAAAATCTGCATTGTTTGCAAAAGTTTGCATTGTTCTTTTCCAACCTTTCGCAACTGTAACGAAATGTAAAAAGAACTAGCAACATCGCTCTTTAGACGCTAGTGGTCCGTGGCCGTGGTGTGGTACTGTGGTCCGACAGTCTGGAGTTTCTGCGGCCGAAGTAAGGTCGTTGCTCTATTTAATTACGTGTTGTCGGTTATTTTCTACGCGTTTTTTAAGATTGAAATCAACGTGTTCAGTTTTAGTTCATTTATATAAGGTAAGTTCTTTTCATAATCGTACCGTACGAGCAATAGATGTATGTTGAAGTGGTGTTGGTTTAATCAAAAGTAGTTGCGTGGGAATATCTGGGGTCTGGGGTTTGTTGGGTTTGTAAACCTTTTGTGTACAATAATTTACACAGGAATAATAATTGGGGTATTACTATGTATTCTATTAACCACATTTTAGAAAAATAATATTGCCTGGTTATAATTGTGTCCTTTTAATTCAGTCCTTTATAAAATGAAGTTTGTGATTTTATAGCTAAAATTCAAAAATGTAAATTAAAAAATTGAATTAAATTGAATTTTGAATCTTTTAAATATTATTATTATAGAGAGCTGGCCATTCGAACTGCATAATTTTCGAACAGTATAATATAAGGATATTGAGCAACCCAACATCGCAACCCTCGTTTCAATTAATCATGCCGTTTTTAAAATATCGCATTTTAAAATTACCCCAAAAAATTACCTTATGCAGTTCGAATGACCAGCACTTTATATTATGCAGGTCATGTCGGACAAAAAACTGGTGGTGGTGGTTCCTGCCCCTCTTGATAATCTCCCTTCTCCTCCCTTACACTGGAATTTGTGTTGTATTTGCCAGATAGGTGGTGGTGTTTTAACTTGTCCCTTAAATAATCCGGTGGTGGCGAAAAGAAGTTTGGGCTATGCATCCCTTGCGTCAAACCTGGAAAAGCTGAAGAAATTCAAGTACAGACTTCCCTGTGGGTTTGACGTGAACACTTTAGATGAAGGTGACGGAATACTTGCCCCTTTTTTGAAAAATAGTGCGAAATGGCACAAAAATTGCACTTTGAAATTTTTAAGTCCAAAATTTGACGAACTTCTTGTTCAAATATCATCTGTGAAAATGCAAGGGGAGGATGCTGGTGGCCACCGTGGCACTAGATCAGGTAAAGCACAAATTAAAACCAAAGACGCTATATGTTTTTTGTGTAATGGTCCGGAGACGTGGAAAAAGTCTCTGAGACGATGCGAAACCAAAGACTTGCATAAAAACGTAAAGCGCTGTGCTCAGATCCTGAATGATACAAACCTCTTAGCGCTGTTGGAAGTGAGTGGTGACCTGGTGGCGCAAGAAGCCAAATATCACTGTCTTTGTTTGACTCAGCTGTACAATCGTAGTCGCCGAGCCCACTGCACCAGTGAGGGTGAACAGAATGATGTTCTGTGCGAAGGTATTGCTTTCGTAGACCTTCTCATCTTCATACAAAACAAAATATCAATTTCTTCAAAATATGTGTTCCGCATGGGAGAATTAACGAAAATATATTCAACACGAGTTGCTCAGTTGCGAGGAGTCTCTGCGACTGACATGTCTACGGAGCACACTACGCGCTTAAGAGAGAAAATTTTGTCACACTTTCCCAATCTGAAGGCAGAGAAGTCAGGCAAAGAGTACATCCTTTTTGCTCATGGTGTGAATATTTTAAAAAACATGGTTGACGAAGACCAGGATGAGGATGCACTTGCGTTTCACCGTTTTGTCCTCAATTTGAGGAGATGTATGTCAAATGATCCAATATCTTTTAAAGGTGATTTTCAAGAGAAATGCGAGGAGAAGTCCATTGCAGGGCCATTACTAGCTGCCGTATGCACACTACTGTATGGATCTTCCTCGATACCTGAATGTGGTGCCACAAAACCAGCTATCACAATATGTCAGCTCATTATGATTAATCAGCTTTCAAGTACGCCTACTGGTGAAGTGGTGCGACACAAGAAACGGTTTGAACCCCCGCTGCCTCTTTACATGGGTCTGTCTTGCTATGGAAGAAGCAGGGATAAGGAATGGATCGACACAATGCACCGTAGAGGAGTGAGCGTGTCTTCCAACCGCGTGACTGAAGTCACCTCGCAACTGTGCCGAATGGTTGTACAGAGAGCAAAGGAAGAGGGAGTAGTATGCCCGTCGCCCCTAAAAAAAGGTCTATTCACAGTGGCAGCACTGGATAACATTGACCACAAGACGACCAGCAGTACAAGTCAGGGTGAGTTTCATGGCACAGGCATCTCCGTATTTCAGTGTCCAATGAAAGGCGACGAGGGGGAGGGCAGGACCTTCCAGACGTCCTTCGCTGATGTGGCGAATGATGGAGAACGAAGTGTTCCTGATCTTCCTGATTTTTACGCAGGAGTTCCAGACTGTGTCTTGCCGAACAAACAGCCTCTAAGTACAGGATGCAGTGCCGAGATCAGTGGTCTTTTGTTATCTGCAGGTAAGCTTTCTCCTTACAGTAGAATCGTTTAACCACCCCTATTATCCCAGTACTAATACAATCATTTTAATTGTAGTTTCTAGTGTACAACAGTGGCGAGAAGAAGAGCCATGGCTAAGGCACATTCAGGAGAACCTTTCTGATTCCATATCGGATGCCATATCCGACGTGTCATGGTCCGCCTATCATGCTAGTAGAGAGGGAGAGACCTCTGCTATGCCAGCCGTAAGCAGTCTCCTTCCTCTTTTCCATGAGAAGTCCACATCTCCCGCGATGATAAAACATGGCATGGACATTATTCGTGGCATTACCAGTTATTTGGCTAAGAAGCAAGTACCTGTCATGTGCGTTGACCAGCCCCTTTTTGCTCTCGCGAAGACCATCCAGTGGAATTGGCCCCAAGTATATGGCGAGGACAAGTTTGTTACCTTACTCGGGCCGTTACACATTGAAATGTCATTCATGCGAACAATAGGACAATTCATGGAAGGTTGCGGCTGGGTTTCTATCGCAGCAAATTCTGGAATTATAAATGCCGGCACTGCAGAGGCTCTTTTGAAGGTACTAGTAGTACAGTATATAGAATGATCTTGGTTATAGTCTCTGCAAATATATATGTATATATATTGCGTGAAGGTAGACTATTTGTCTAATAATAGCCCTACTTGTCAAGGTGGCTATTATTAGACAAATAATTTACCCTCACTGACCCCTGCTAGTGCTCTTGGCTAAGACTCGGGCCCTGGCAGTAGCAAAACACCACAAATAAATGTGTAAATTAAAAAAATATATGTATGTATTAATCTTTTCACTTTCTATTGCAGGTGACCCATGTGAAAAGAGCTAGAGAAATTCACCAGGTCACTGCTGCAGTGCTTCACACTCTACTGCAGGAAGAATATGCTCGAGAACAACCTGGGACATCCCTGGATGACTGGATCACAGAGAGAGCAAAGAGTTCCCCAACATTCTTCTACTGGCTTACAGTCCTAAATCTGGAAATACTGTTGCTCACTTTTGTTCGCGCAATTAGGCAAGGACTCTTCAACATATTTAAAGAATGTCTTAAACGTATGCTACCATGGTATTTCCTTTTGGATCATCACAACTATGCACGATGGCTTACCGTACATTTAAAGGACCTGGAGGAACTGCCAGAGAAAGCACCTGTTGTTCACCAGGAATTTATGTCTGGTAGGTTTTTATTTAAGTGCTGTTGTCAGATTTCATGAAAATTCCGTTCATTGTAGGTAAATTTGTCGTACGTAAAACGACCAGGCCATTTTCAGCATTGGGAATAGATCATGCGCACGAACAGCATAACGCCGTTGTGAAGGGTAGCGGTGGCGCAATAGGATTAACACAAGATCCATTAGCTCTAAGGCGATGGACTATCGGCGGGCCTGAAGTGAGCAGGCTCCTAGAAGATTTTGAATCTCATAGCGACACAGGTGCCGAAATCAAGAACAGTCATCATGAGCAGATAAAATCCTACCAGGAAAAGTTCTTTGGAAAGTGCGCAGCGCTTAGAGACAGTTTCTTGGAGTGTGAAAATCCATTTAGTGTAGCAGGAAAGGAACTCATAGTCTTGGATACGCGGGTAGTTATTCACGAAGAGGGTGTTTGTGCTCTGTATGCAGGAGAAGAGAAAGGCTTTTCTCGATACAGCGATTTTGTGACGGAAAGACTTGTAAATAAATCAAAACCCATACAAGATCCAATTAAAAAGTGCCAAACTAAAATTTTTGCGGCCAAGAAAAAAACCGCTCAAAACAACTCGGTTGTCAAAGCTCTGAAATCTGATGTGCAGCTTTTCTCCAGGATGTTCATAGTCAGCACTGCTCGAGATCTAAATCTAAACAGTTTTTTTGCTCATGAAAACCAGATGTGCCCTCCATCACTGTCGCAAAACGGAAGTATGAGAAGTGGAGACAAAGCCCAACTTGTGCAACTCCTTGAGAAACTAGCTCCTCAAACAACAGCTCCAGATGTTTGTGACGGATTGGTATTCGATGGTGCTGTTCTGGTCCACACTGTTAAGCCACGTTCTGGCATGAAGAGTTTTAAGGACTATGTCGAGCAGCTGCAGCACCACATTAAAAATTTTGCCAAACATGTAGGAGCGAAGCGTGTTGACATTGCATGGGACATGTATTCGAAAACAAGCCTTAAAAGCGCTGTGCGCGACAGCAGAGGTTCTGGTGTTCGTCGTCAGGATCTCCCAACCAAAGGTAAGGTCAACATCAGCTTTTTTCCTTATAATATGTAAAGCAACTTTTTTCTAGGTACCTTGCCGAGTAATTGGGATGATTACCTCCGTAATGACATGAACAAAGTGGAATTATTTCGTTACCTAGGCCAAGCTCTCCTGAACAGTTTTGATGATATTTACATTGTGACAAATGTAAGCGACAAATTATTATCTTCAAATCTTTGTCCCAGCAGTCTACACGATGTTTCATGTACCCACATGGAGGAAGCAGATGGCCGCCTTATTCTTCATACCAAGGACATGGTGGTGCACGGTGCTAAACGTGTGGTGATTCGGAGCAGTGACACTGATGTCCTAGTCCTGGCAGTTTCTTTCTTCTTCGAAATGAAAGAGAAGGGACTTAGGGAATTGTTTGTCGATACATCAGTATCCATGCCATTGCAGAAGGTCTAGGAGAAACAAAATCAGTCGCCTTGAGAGGTTTTCATGCATTTACTGGTTGCGATACGGTGTCTTTCTTTGCAGGCAAAGGAAAGCGTTCAGCGTGGACTGCATGGCAGGACGAAACAGCCACGGTTGCATTCGGCAGGCTTGCCTGGCCATTGGCAAACGAACCAGACGAAGACCTCATGCAAGCTCTGGAAAAATACATAGTTGCGTTGTACGGTGTACGGGATGGGACTTGTGATGGTGTGGATCAGGCGCGGAAGCATTTATTTGCAACGCAGAATAAGCACGTGGCCGCAATTCCTCCAACACGAGGTGCACTTATTCAACACACCAAGCGCTCTGCATACCAGGCAGGACACATCTGGGGCAGATCTACTGAGGAGAGATTAGATTGTCCTCCTTCACCAGCAATGTGGGGCTGGACCAAGGAAAAGCATGAATGGAAACCTCTCTGGACACTTCTTCCAGAGATCTGGTCTGCATGTAGGGCCTTGGACAAGTGTAGCTGCACTAAGGGCTGCGAGACACAAAGATGTAGTTGTCGCCGGTACCAGCTACCCTGCACCTTAGCATGCAAAAATTGCAAAGGCGAATGTTCTAACCAGAGGTTTGTAAACATGATCAATATTCTTCGAAAATAATGTGAATTAATGAGTAACGCTTAACGCATCATTTTACAGTTTTTTTCTATTTTCAGCTGCAAGTACAGTGGACCAGAGGCAGAAACTGATGTGGAGAAAGTGTAAATTTTCTCCTCAAATAAAAAATTACTATTTGAATATACCGAGGGTAGTAAAAAAATATGAATATATGTTTCAATTGACAATACAGTCGAATTCTTAATGCCATCATTAGCTTAAACAGAGATTTAGGGACATTAGTTTTGAACGTACATCTATAAGATGTGTTAAATCGTATTTTTGATGTTACAGACGTGTTCAGCGACCTCAAAAACCTATAAAATGATACCCAACACATGAACATTCAAAATTGTCAAGAAGTGTTGTATTTTCAACAGCCATTTTATAAAATGGCGGCTCACCCCGACTTCCGATAGTTGATCACGAACTTTCACCTTGACAAATGCCTTTATGAAGTTATAATAGTAAGGTAACAAGTCCAAACACGCCTTTCTAAGTTTATTTAGGCATTTTGAAATTTTACTTTTGAAATCTACCCCCTCCCCTTCAAAATCCGAATCCTAAGGGATGAAATTTTAGGAACTACGGGTCAAATTATTCTATTAGGTTTATACAACACCTGTGCCAAGCCGTTTGCTTGTATCATAAAGTGCAGTATATTTTGGCGTGCCGCCTGCACTATAATATATTGTATCATTAATACACTATGGACGCTATACAGACTAAGTATTAAATTAGCAAAATATTTTTCTAAAAAATATTGGGGGTTTAATTCGAGTCCCTAGAATACGAAAAATATATTTTTAGAAAAAAATTTTAAAGTAGTCTGGGTTAGTGTCTCGCGGGGATTAAATTTTGGGTATCATGGACGTAGATTTTCGACATTTTTAGGGGTATAAAAATAAAAAAACATATAACATGAGAACGCAACAGTCAAATTGAAAACTATGAATAGTTGGGTTTAATTGAAAAATTGTGTTTGTGTCAAAAAATGACGAAACACGTCAATTTTTTTATGTGCAAAATAATGTTTTGTCCATTATACAGGGTAGTTCTGTAAACAAGATACATTATGCAAAAATCGGTGTAACATGTCAAACTTCTTTTTTTTCCTTAGTAGATGTTTAGGCTTTGAAAGAAACCTCGTTAATAATTTTATTTTTTGACAATGTATATTGCTGATTTTCTATAAAAACTTTTTGAGTCAATAAAGACAGCAAATAGACATTATACTCATGGTACTAGATTCAAGACACGCATACATATGTCTTGTGCAGTAATGAAAAATTAGTTAGCCGCCGACTTCAAAAAGCCAAATTTTTAAGATGGAATAAAATATTTTTTACTTTTTATTTTTTTAGGTCAGTTTAATTTTTTTATATTTTTTTACATAACATAATAAATTAATCCTTTGTTTAGCATTTTGCTAGTTTAGAAAAAAATGTCGCTTATGAATCCAAAACTCTCCCGCGTAGTAGTCGTAGTATATATCTATATATATATATATATATATATATATATATATATATATATATATATATATATATATATATATATATATATATATATATATATATATATATATATATATATATATATATATATATATATATATATATATATATATATATATATATATATATATATATATATATATCTATATATATCTATATATCTATCTAAGGTGTTTCAAAAAGGTCTGCCAAAATTTCTAGGACATATAGTACATCAAAAAATAAGTGTAGTTTACTCTATAAACCTATGTCCGAAAATGCACCCCTAGGGAGTTACAGCCCCTCGAAGATGACACGCGAAAATAGTTTTTTGGCATTTTCTTTAAAACTATTAAAGAGAAGTTAATGAAATGTTGCATAGGGGCCTACTTTTTAATGAGAAATGTAACCAATTTGTCAGATTTGTCATATTTATTCAGGGGCGTGACTTACGAGGGGGCTGAAATGCCCTAATGACCATATTTTTTTTGTGGGTTGTATTTTCTAAAAAATACATCAAAAATATCAAATTCTGATTAATTTTACATAAAAAGGTACTCTTGTTAAAATGTTTTAAAGTCGATAGTTTTCGAGTAATTTACAGTTAAATGTTGAAGTGTTTTCCCAAGTTTTTCAAATTGCTTGTACAAGATATCTTAGAAACCCTTTTAAGTAGGCCGTGGTATGATTTAAACAAATGAGCGCATTCTTAGAAAATAAAACTCAAAGTATTCCTAGATAAAAGTTTATTGAATAAAATTTTTAAAAAATAAATAACACTAGTGAACTATACCAAAATTATAACAGATGCTCAAAATGTCCTCCGTTTTCTTGAATGCATACATTTATTCTTCGGTTTAAATTATTTATTAAATTTAAGCTTTGACCATTATTTTGAAGAAGTGTACATTCATGAATTATTTTGTCTCTCAATTCTTCAACCGTGTTAATTTCATTTTCATATATACTTTTAAAGCAGTGTATTCTTAGCAGGCCAGTGAATTGGAGCATCTGCACCGCGTCCGATCCATTTGTTTGGAAAATGATTATTTAACCACTGTCGCGCTCTTCTACTAAAATGTGGGGGTGCGCCATCATGCATAAAAACAATGTCCCTTCTAAGATTTAACGGTACATTTTCTAATATTTCAAATAGATTATTTTCTAAAAAATCAGCATACATATCTCCGTTTAAATTACCATTAAAAATATGAAACCCTATAAATTTATTTCCCAAAGTAGCTGCCCAAACATTGATTTTAAATTCATGTTGATAGTGGGACACTCTAGTGACTCTTGGATTTTCTTCAGCCCAGAAATGCGAGTTATGATAATTAAAAACGCCCGCCCTTGTGAAGGTTGCTTCGTCCGTAAATAAGATTTTATTGAAAAAATTTGGATCAATACGTTCTCGTTCAAGCAGTACTTCACAAAAATCGGCCCTTAATGGCCTATCCTCTGGTTGTAAATGTTGCACTTGTCTAAAGTGGTAGGGGTGGAGTTGCTGTTCTTTTAGAACTCTGAACGCACTTGAATGGGAAGTATTCGTTCTTAACGCCAATCTGCGTGAACTAATTGTAGACTCACGAAAACCGGTTTCTAAAACTTGTTCCTCAACTTCTACCGTTCGCGCATTTCTGGGACGTCCATTATCTGTGTTTTTTATTGTCAGTGAACCATTTTCTCGTAACCTCTGCTCTATTGCCAAAAATGTTCTGCGATTCGGTACATTTCTACCAGGATATTTTTCTGAATATCTTCTAACTGCTAAGTTTGAATTTCCGAAACACTCACCCAAGGTTAAAATCATATCAACTTGTTCGGAAAATGTATAATTTGCCATTTTTTAAAAGTAAATGAAGTAATTAATAAATAACAGAATTCCATCAAAAGTCAACTTGACGTACAGCTCATTTGTTTAAATCATACCACGGCCTACTTAAAAGGGTTTCTAAGATATCTTGTACAAGTAAAATGAAAACCTTAGGAAAACACTTCAACATTTAACTGTAAATTACTCGAAAACTATCGACTTTAAAACATTTTAACAAGAGTACCTTTTTTATGTAAAATTAATCAGAATTTGATATTTTTGATGTATTTTTTAGAAAATACAACCCACAAAAAAATATGGTCATTAGAGCATTTCAGCCCCCTCGTAAGTTACGCCCCTGAATAAATATGACAAATCTGACAAATTGGTTACATTTCTCATTAAAAATTAGGCACCTATGCAAAATTTCATTAACTTCTCTTTGATAGTTTTAAAGAAAATGCCAAAAAACTATTTTCGCGTGTCATCTTCGAGGGGCTGTAACTCCCTAGGGGTGCATTTTCGGACATAGGTTTATAGAGTAAACTACACTTATTTTTTGATGTACTATATGTCCTAGAAATTTTGGCAGACCTTTTTGAAACACCTTGTATATCTATATATATATATATATATATATATATATATATATATATATATATATATATATATATATATATATATATATATATATATATATATATATATATATATATATATATATATATATATATATATATATATATATATATATATATATATATATATATATATATGTTGATTTTTACTCCTTCACGGATGGAAAAATACAATGTGTTTTCATTCCGGGTGTACATCCGTTCACTACTGTCGCTCTGAAAAGAACAGTTTTGCTGACGCTTCGCCAAAATCACATTTGGCATTTTCGAAGCTTTCTTTCTCGCGTCCGAATAGAGACTGCGAAGCGTCAGCAAAACTGTTATTTTCAGAGCGACAGTAGTGAACGGATGTACACCCGGAATGAAAACACATATATATATATATATATATATATATATATATATATATATATATATATATATATATATATATATATATATATATATATATATATATATATATATATATATATATATATATATATATATATATATATATATATATATATATATATATATATATATATATATATATATATATATATATATATATATATATATATATATATATATATATATATATATATATATATATATATATATATATATATATATATAATCTAATATCGGGTATGCGGTCTGTAGGTCAAATAAATAACTAATTTACTTCTGACATCCTCTATATTTCGTCATTTATTTATGACTTCTTCAGGAGGAAACGCTAAAATACACCACAGATTAAAATGATATCAAACTAAAACAAAAAACAGTTAAGACTTACAAGTGAAGTTACAAATAGCTTAATAGTTCCTCCGTTTTGGTGATATAATCTTTTTTGTTCATAGCTACGGTACTAATACCCTTATCGGCCTGTAAGATATAAATATTAGGATTATCATTAAGAAATTGTTTAGTTTTTTTATATAATTGTTGTAACGGCGTAATTTTATTTGTACTCAAGTGTGTTCGATAATTAGTTATATTGTTAGTAACTTGAGCTCTTAAAATATTTTTGTTATTATCAGGCGCATCATAAATAATATCTTCAACATCAGCAAGAAATTTTTTAACATTTAGTTGATCATTCCTTTTCCTCCTGATGAAGTCATAAATAAAAGACGAAATATAGAGGATGTCAGAAGTAAATTAGTTATTTATTTGACCTACAGACCGCATACCCGATATTAGATTCCTTATTTATATATATATATATATATATATATATATATATATATATATATATATATATATAATATATATATAATATATGTAATATACACAGGCGTCTCCCCAACTTTTTTAAATTTCAATGTTTCCCACATTGTGTTCACAGGTACGTACCTCGAAAATAAATTTGATGACATTAAAAATAAAATTATAAATAGCACAAAGGTAAAAATTTTAAATCTGTGTATAACTGAAACAACGAAAGTTATAAATAAATTAAATAATCTCCTTCAACAAAAAATTAACGCAGTTAAATTAATAATTCCAATTGAGGTTTTTAATAAATTCATGAGGTTTGAAAACATTAAATATGAAAAATTATTCAATTCTATTAAACAAAAAAATAAAAAAAAAACTTTCTAAATTAATATCGGTCACTGAAAAAAATGACATACAAATAAATACATCCTCATTCATAGACAACATCTCTAACACAGATATTCCTATCGATGTCGCAGAAGTTCTTGCTTTAGGCGAAAACTTCTCGCTTTCTGTACAGAACGAAAAAAACTTGCCTTTAACAGAATATATATCCTGCGTAGAAACAGCTATACAAGATAAACCAAATGAAATAAAAGATAGCATAAGGCCAGACGTAGCAAATATAATTACCAATCATAAAATAAAAATGAAACATAAAAAAAATAAAATTACCAATTTTCAAAAACGAATACAGACACAACATAATAAAACGAGGCAATTCATTAAAGATAATCCTCAAATAACCATACTTAAACCAGATAAATGCAGTAAAACCGTTATAACGAATACTACTGATTATGACACAAAAATGAATCAGCTCTTAAAAGATACCAGTACTTATAAACTTTTAAAGAATGACCCAACTAACATCTTTCAAAACATAAATAATACTTTTGTAAAAAAGCTCTTATACAAAAATCTATTAACTGACGCGGAAGCTAAAAATTTGTCAATTCGTAATGCAGTCACGCCTAAAATATATGGCCTACCCAAATTGCATAAACCTAACATTCCCCTCAGGCCTATAGTTTCATGTATTCAATCTCCTTTCTACAAGCTCTCAAAGTATTTGTCAAAACGTTTGTCAAATATCACAGGTAAAAACACTTATTACATAAAAGACTCATTTACATTTAAACATTTTCTAGATACATTAACAATACCACCAAATTCAAAGTTAATATCACTAGATGTAATTTCTTTGTATACTAATATACCAAATGAACTCATAGTTAGTGCTATAAAAGGCAAATGGAATATTTTAAAACATTTTACAAGTCTAACTCAGCCTGAATTCTTAGAAGCCTTACATCTAATAATGTCAAATAATTATTTTCAATACAAAAACCAATTTTATTAACAATATTAACTTGATGGATGTGCTATGGGCTCACCTATTTCCTCTAAAATCGCACAAAAAGTTATGGAATACCTAGAAGTTCTCGAAAAATTGAATTTTAATATTACTTTTTTTAAGAGATATGTGGATGATTGTTTAGCATCAGTTCCAGAAAATAAAATAGAAGAACTACTTTTCGCATTCAATAATTTCCTACCGAAACTTCAGTTCACTCTTGAAGTTGAAACAGAAAACAAAATAAATTTTCTCGACCTTACTATAATAAGACAAAAAGAAAATAATTTAAAAACTAAATGGTTTACAAAAGAAACTTGGTCTGGACGATATCTTAATTTCAATTCCCACCATCCATACAAACAAAAACGTGTAATCTCATAGGCGAGGCACCCGCAAGTGATAGGAAAAGGCATAATTTGTTTTTTTCAACCAATATATCACAGACGATATATGCTTTAAAAAGACTTACTTGTAACTTTCTATACATTTCCAAATTTATCATTTTAATATCATCTAGCTGTCTTCTTAACGAAACAATAGTGTCCTGTTTTTCGTGGATATCTTTCTCTAACAGTTTCATGGCTACTTCCATTTCAGCTTTTAAACACATCTAAAATAATAAATCAGATAATAAAATAAGTCAACTAAACTTATAAAACGAATTATGTATTTATTATGTTTTTATTATGTTTATTTAAATATATGGAGAATAAGATTAGCACAATCACAGAGTTTACATTATTTATTGTTGATAATTTAACGACAAAATTGAAATAATTGTCTAATTATTCCTACAATTTTCCTTCATAGTGGTTAGTTAAATCCGACAACATGTGAAACGGTTTTACAAATGCATTGAAGAATTAAAATCAAGAACTTTATTTACGGGTTCTACAACTAAAAGAATATAATAAATTAATTTTAACCCTCACAAACTTAAGACAAAATATAAAAAATACACTGCAAAGCTCTGGGTAAAACAGTAAAACGAAATACAGCGTAACAATCGCAATCTGATCAACCCATTTTAACTCTAGCCTTATGTTACCTGATAAGCTCAATAAATAGACTTTCTGAAGTGGAAGCTAAACATTAATGTCACAGTATTATAGGCACATACTAGGAATTTTACTGTTATTTAACTTATTTGCATTTTAAATACGATATCTTAATTACAATCAAACACCAGTTCTGACTGTTACAAAACTGATTTTTATTTTTTTAAAATTTCAAATTGACAAATAATCAAAAAAATGCAAATAATAACGATAACCTTAAACGCTAACATCCCTGTTTCTAAAGGATCTAAAGATCAAGCTCCTTGGGTTCTTTAATATGTCTCCCTGAGGCAGATATCTTATGTGTACCTGATAATATTATGTTAGAGGCTGAATCTTTAGATTTTTCAATTTCTGGAGAAAGTAGTATAGCAAGTTTAATGCTATCGTATTCACTATTACCATTTCCGTTCGTGACTCGGCATCTATATTACCTTCCCTTCTTATCTACATATTAACTATCACAATTTCCACTCAATCCATCATTTTACCATTTTACTCATATAATTATCGCCCGATTCTAAAATATGTAATAATGTATAGCATTTTTCGAAGAATAGTTCTGATTTCCTTTATACCAATGCTTAATAAATGATCCATTTCTACTTAAAATGGAACCATTATTCATTTTAATTCTATAAACTCTATCTTTGACCTTTTCTAATAATAATGTCAGGTAACTAGACAGAGTTTGGTTTGGTTTGTACATATACGTTTGTTCTATGTTCTGAATCTAACAATTTTTTTACACCCCTACTATCATAATATTTTTTATCAGTTTTCTGTCTATTTTTTATAAAACTATTATATTTAGAAGTATTAGTAACAAGATCCTATCTTGCGTGCCATAAGTATTTTCGCATGGGAATACTCCCTATCTACTTTCATAATCCGAAGTAAAGCCAAGAAAATCTTTTTTCTCTTCAAATAATTTCTTAAAAATACTTTTTGCAGTTTGTATGCTACCTTAGCTCATACCGTTCGACTGTGCATAGGTGGGTAAGAAAGTCACAACCTACTTGATTACGTGGTAATTTAGGAATATCATAGCTTATTAACGGTTCTGATGGTTGTGATTTGGAGTATTTAATACATAACTCACAGCCAAACATTTGCCTTGTCATTCGATATATTTAGCCGATTCTTGGACAAGAGTTAAGCATTCGTTTATGTCCATATGGTTATGACGTTCCCTAGAAAGCACTTCATTTTCTAAAGACTTTGGAACTATAAGTGCTCTGCCTTTAAAATTATGCCATTCGCAACTGAAAGTTCACTTCTGAACTTGAAATATTTTTTAACCCTGTCATCTAATCTTTTGTTGTTGTCTGGTCACCTTAGACTATAGAACACAGGATAGACTCACCATTTCATTCATAAATAGTTTCGAAAGTTGGATCTATTATTGTTTTTCGCGTACTATGGGTGCGAGAGAAAACATATATCTTCCTCTTCGTCGACGGTCCCAAAAATGACAACCCTGTTGGCTGTCACTGTAGACTGAACCAGTGGTGGCTCGTTTCTCTTTAATTTAATATATGTTTATAGCAAGCAATTTAAAGTAGTTTTGCCAAATTTAAGTATCTTTCAGACGCGTAGTCAGAAAGCAGGTGATATAATTATTTTGCGATTCCTTTTTTTACTTTCCTTGTAAGAGGAAAGTAAAGAGGAGTCATTCCTCCATTCCTCAATTCCTCCTTCCATCATCAGGTTTCTGAAGAAATATCAGCATCAAACACCCTAGGATCGTCATTAGTAATAATGACATCAATGAGTGTTGCACCTGTGGATGTTACTCTTGTTGGCGAAGTAATGTGCTGGCAACATGCGTGACCTTTTACCAAATCATGAAAATTTCTCGACGTAGGAGAGTCAACTAATAGGTCTATATTTCACGTCACCCAAAAAAATAAAACTGTGAATATTTACACTAATTAAGTACATTATTAAGTCAAACAAAAAAAAAACATTTAAATAACTTTGAACGGGGGCTCTATAGAATACCACTAGGGCGCAAGATACATTATTAAACACTAAGATGACATTTAGAAATTCAATTTCAGAGTAATTAAGAAATGGTTCATCTATTATTTTACATTTAATCGACTCATGCAAGTATAGGCAGACGCCACCTCCTCTTGATACCCTATCCCTTCGGAGGATAGAGTAGCCCTCAATAGACACATGACCATCCGAAACATCAGGCAAAAACCATGTTTTACTTACTGCGAGGGTCGCAACAGGCAGATGTGATTCAAGTACAAAGAACTTTAACTTATCTAACTTATGATACAGAGATCGCGCATTTAAACAACATAATAAAATTTAGTTAAGTTATATTCACAGTTAAGTTGAGCACGACAGCAATCGACGGGTTCGTGGAAAACTTTTACACGAACTGACAAATAGTTCAAGTCAATTTCCTGGGCATTTGTACTTTGGCGATATTGCACAATATCTTCACTAGCCTCTGAACTACCCACAAGGGCAGACCTTGTGTCATCAATCACGTTAATATCCAAAGTAGTAGCATCAGACAACTTTCTTCCAGTACCAACAGTCACCCCAGTGCACTCAATACAGTGTTCATGAATGTCCTCAGCATAAAAGCGGATTGACCAACTTATGACCTCCACTGGAACTCAGCTCAGACCATCCATCAGAAGACGAATCGAAAATCATAATCAAGCAAGAATTTGTTAATGTCTATGGATTCAGTCTTAAAGGTTGATAATCGATGAGAACGATGCAAGCTCAATATAGATGTGATGACTTCTTCTATGCATTCGTCCACCATTGGCTGACAGTGGCATCTAGGAGCAGATATTAAAATTACATTGGTCAACGCTGCAGTAATGATAACCTTATTAAGCTCAACTCGAGCAGGACAGATCCTCCTCAGTGCATCAGTTAAGCCACCCTGAATAATCAGGAAATCTCTGCTAGTAAAATCAAAACACAAACAATCTATATTCTCTATCAATGCGATAAGAGATGCATTCGACTTTCTGATAGTGGTGATCTCAAAGTAATCACTCAAACGACTCTGCAGAGCATACGGCCAGCCACCAACAAGACCATCCGTTAGGATCAATATTCTAGGATTTGGCAACTCAACAACCCTTTTTCCGATAAACAAAAATCTTTTTTGGATTTTTCGCAACTGAATAAAAATATTTAACTTTAAATTGATTGAAGCAAATATTTAATAAAATTACATATCTCAACATATAGACTGGTCTGTCTACGGAATGTTTCGATACATAATATAAACGAAGTTATTTAAGCAAGCATAAGAAATTATGTTATTTACCTTAAGTTTTATAGACACATAGTAGTTGTACAAATACTTTCATCCTATCGGGGCTCGTCAGTATGCCGATCGTAAGAGAGAAACATTAAATAATAGAAAAGAATTGATTTCAAAATTTTAAAATGTCAGTTTGTTTGACATGTAACTTAGATATGAAAAAAATAAAAAAAAAATCATTTTGTGGAAACGGTTTTGTTCTAATTTAAACCGTTTAGTTTAGACTCTACAGCTGTTCAAAATTGAAAATCCCAGTTTTTAAATGTCAATATCTCGAAAACAATTAAACTTAGGCCTCTGGACAATATATGAAGTAGACGTAGAATGTTAGATAAAATTCAAATATGTAATAAAATATAGGGTGTTTCATATATGAAAAACTATTTAAATAGGTATATAAGTCATCATATATACTAATATTTATAGTTAAAAGTTTTTCTCTATCTCTAACCATTATTACCAAAACCGAGAACACACTACTGGGACACCTTATATAAAAAAATGTACATTTTCTAAAGTTATTCAAATATTTGTCATGTTAAAACATGAATATTTTTTTGAGACTTTAAAAATACATCATATTTTTTCAAATACGATGCGAACTTTTTGAAATGCACTCAGCAAAAAAACTTGGTTAAAATTTGAACCAACATCGCTAAACATAAGTTTAAAATTATAATAAACTAAGGCTGCATTTTATTGTAACAAAAAAGTTTCAATTTTGAACAAAAAAGGTTCAATTTTGAACAAAAAAAAAAGCTAATATATGTAATTAAACACATAGAAGAGATATGGATAATGCCGTGCTAAAGCAAGCCGGTCGCCGAGTGACGTAGATTGCTCACACTGCGTTGAGATAGGTCAAGTCGATCGAGGCAACCTATAGAGTTAATGGGTCTTGTATATGTATTATGTATGTATGTGTGTTAGAAAAATAATTTTTAAATAATCAGGACAATGTTCTAGGCCCGGGACATCCACATGACAAATTCCACCACACACATTGTATTTGTAATTTCTTATAAGGTAAGACTTGGGTACTTGGGTTCAAAAATTAGTCCTTTTAACATAACCTTTCTAGTAATAAAATATTTACACATATTGACATTTATATAATGTGTTAATTTATTACAGAATAAACTATATGGATATAAAATATGTTATGTGTGTGTGTGGTGAAATCCATTACGAGGAAAGTTCCGGGTAAAAGGAAATGAATCGATCTTTTAAATAATGCAACAAAATGTTAAAAGGTTTTTATATTCTTTCATGAATTTTCAATTAGTTTTGTGTCAAATATTGCAAGCAGTTGTTGATTTGGGCGACAAAATAATAATAATAATAGTTTTACTAGGAACTGAACAGGTATGTATTCTACTAGCATATACCATTGACACTGTCGACTGAAATATATAACGAAACACATTTAAAGAAGATTTTCTTTGTGCAGTGTATAACTATAAAACAAGAGTGCTATAATGATTGCTATCAATGAATAGTTGTAAAACTACTCCTAAGGGACGTAAATTTGGCGTAGCGTCGTTACCAGTTCAATTTGGTAATATTTTTATTATTACATTTTTGTAATTTTTTAAAGAACTTAGTTAATTACTTAGACAATAAAACAATATTTTATAGTCTAAGGTTAATTATTGTGTGTAGTATTTTAATATACATAGAAATGTGTTATGAAAATATATAAACATATTAAAGTAATTCGATAAAACTAGGCTTAGAATATTTGACAATTTTTAAAATGTGACAACAACCTACACCTATCGATGTAGTGGAGAGGGAAAAAATTCAATCTATGACCCCGTGTTAAATGTAAATAGTTGGATCTCTCTTGTTTTCATAGTCTAAGCTGGCCACCCATCTTGAAAGACAGTTGAAATTTTACAATATTCTCTTTTTATAACTTGATTCAAATTGTAGCAAGGATTTAAATAAATACGCAATGTATTGTTGGGCTTCCTAATAGGGACAAGAGCATTTACCCTCTGATTGGGAAACTTCAATTTTTTCAATAATTTTTTGTTTTTGTAATTCCGTTAGGCTGTATTTCAAGACGTTCATTAGAGGTAAAGCAACTTTTCTTGTAGGATGTACGACTGGTTTTGCATTTTTGCCAATATTAATATGACAAGATTTGTCTATATTTGTGACCATATAAATTTGAGTTCAGTGAGTCAATTTTGACAATTAAATTTAGTTTGATACTTGATCTAAAACCAACAACGCCTTATTCACGGTTCTGATTGTTTTGATTTGGAATATTTAGTACACAACTCACAGCCAAGAATTTTTTGCCTTATGTCATTCGATATATTTAGCCAAAAAAGCGATTAACAATAAAAAAATCTAATTTGTAATTTTCATTATGTTTTTTTGCAAGTTAGTGTACAGTCGGGTGCATATAAAAGTCGTACATCGATTAGAAGCTATTATAAATCCACCTTGTCAGTGTAATATATAGAGAAAACACCCTATATAAAATGTATTGTATCAAATTCAACTTGTTGCAATAATGGGCAACCACGCAATAACCTGTTTTGCTATGTCAGCAGGTCAACCACCTTCCCGAGCGTATATGGCAATTAGATTGCATTTTAAAAAAGATTGAGAATATACTTTGGGTAATGTTAAGGTGAACATGTAGTTTCATTTTTCTACCCTTTGTTTCAACACTAAGTATTACATGGCGATCCTGCCACTTGACGATTTTTTTGTGAAGTTATTAAGATGGGTAATGCCAAGTCCAAAGAAGAGATTGTAATTAATCAGGCCTCCAATGGCGATGCAAGGGGTGAAATAGTTGACCAAAATAAGGGATTAAGCTTAGCAGAGATTTTGCTTATAATTTTGGTTGTGGCAACGGCAATTGTTGCAGTAGTATGGGCCATTAGACATGTTCAAAGGAAACTAAGGCAGACAATTAGAAGAGAAATTTATAAAAATGAGCTGCGAAAATCCAAGGATGATTTAAAGATGGAAGAAACTTAAAATTTTTTTTTAGGGCGGTATTTTTCTTGTAGGAAAAAAAAAAAAAAAAAAGAAGAAAGAAAAAGTAAAGACAATTATAAATGGAGTTAGAAAATTTGTTATGTGTTAATGTAACTGAAAATGTAAATAATAATGCAGGCATGTAAGTTTAATTATTATAATATTATGTTATTGTTTTATAATTATAATCGCAAAAATATGGACCCAATTAGCAAGTTTAATAAGTGAATTAAATTTTTAATTTCATGGGAGACAAACTTATTGAAATTTTACATTCATTTAAATATATTCGAACAAATTTGGTAAAATTAAATAGCGAAAGACGAAAAAGCCCTATTGTCGAATCAAAAGTTAAAGTGGCAAAAACTTTATATTCTCAGTTAGGTAAGGAAATTACTGATTTAAACGTAAAAATAGAAAAGTCTGAAATAGACAAAGAAGATATTTTGACTTTTAATAACATAATAACAGAAATTAAAAAACTTTATAAGGAAATTTTAGAGTTTGGAAATAAAAATATTAATAAAGATAAATTAAAAATGTCTTCTTTTGATCTAAAAATAGCTACAAACCTTTTACCGGTCATGGATGATACAGAATCTACAACTTCTAAATTAATAGAGGCTTTAGATTTTTATTCGTCAACGCTTGATAATGATAGTCAACCTTCTTTAATTAAATTTGTTTTGAAAACGCGTATTTCTAACAACGCCAAATTACGATTAGGTTTGACTTATAATTCTGTAAATAATTTAATTCTAGATATGAAAAAACATCTCTTAACTAAAAAATCAGATACGGCCCTTCAGGCACGCTTGTTCTCTGCTAAACAGGGTGAAAAATGTATAACGGATTTTGGTAAAGAGTTAGAGGATATTTTTGTAAATTTAACCATTACGCAAGCAGACGGAAATGCCAATGCTTTTGATATTCTAAGACCTATTAACGAAAAGGTTGCAATAAAAAGGTTTGCATGCGGACTTAAAAATCAAAGGCTGGGCACAATTATATCTTCCAGAAATTTTGAATTCTTAAAGGACGCAATAAGGGCAGCTCAAGATGAAGAGCTGGGTAATCAAAATAATTCAGGACACATTTTTAATTTTTCTCACAGAGGAAGGGGAAATTTTAGAAATTTTTCCAGAAGACCAAATAATAGAACAGGAAATTCTGGTAGATATAATAATTATCAGAATTTTAATAACGGAGGAAATAACAATTCAAATTGTCGACGAAACGCTTCAACTAATCAAGGTAATTTTAATAATCAGCGGTTTTCTAGAAATCACGGTGGTCGTACATTTACGAGCGGTAATAGGAGAGGATCTCGGGCAGTAGGTCACCGAATGCATTTTGCGGAGCACACCGGAAATTCAGAACAATCCTCAGCTGATATACAAGATTCAACATTTTTTCGTGCCTAAAAATACTAAAAATAAACAGTTTAATAATATTTTTACCTATTCAAAAAACTACTCGAATGCTGTTTCTTTTTGTGTCAATGGTAAAAGCTTAAAATTTTTGGTAGATACGGGTGCATCATTAAGTGCCCTTAAATTAAGTTGTTTAAATTCAAAAATACAGTTACACAAAGAAAATATTGAAATTAAAGGCATAGGAGGTAATTTAATATCTGTGGGATATGTTTATTTAGATCTTTGTATAGAAAATGCGATATTTAAGCAAAAATTTTATATTTTTAATAATTTACCATGTCAAAGTGATGGCATAATTGGAGAAAATTTTTTGAAAACTTTTAAGGCTAAATTAGATTACGAAGAAAATACCTTAACTATTTTAAATCAGTATAATAAAATAAATACATTAAAATTAAATGCGGATAGTGAGAATATATTAAGTGTTCCCCCTAGGTGCGAAATTATACAGTATGTTCCTACAGGGTTAGAGGATGAATGTGTACTTATGCAAGGTGAATTATGTGAGGGTGTGTTCATGGCTGGTGTAATTGCACAACCGATAAATGGTAAAGTACCAATTAAAATTTTGAATACAAGAGAGACAGAGGTACATTTGAGAAATTTTTCGCCAAAAGCGGAAAGTTTAAGCAATTATGAGTGTCATCAATTTAACAGCCAAGAAAACTCGGCTACTCGAGTTAAAGAACTATTTAAAATTCTTAAGCTTAATCATCTAAACCGCGAGGAACGAGATTCTATAGAGCAAATTTGTGCCAAATTCTCAAATATATTTCATATGCCAGGAGATAAGCTTACAGTTACTAATTTATATAAACAGTCAATTCAAGTTAAACCAGATACTCAGCCGGTCTATAGAAAGCCATATAGGTTACCTCAAGTACATAAAGAGGAAATAAATAGGCAAATTTCTCAAATGTGTCAGGATGGAATAATTGAGAGTGCGCAGAGTGAGTGGTCTTCACCTTTGTTGCTTGTACCAAAGAAAAGCGATACGAATGAGGGAAGAGCTAGGTTAGTATTGGACTACAGATTTTTGAACCCATATATATTAGATATCAAATTTCCGATTGCGAGTGTAGTCGATATTTTAGACTCCCTAGCAGGTGCACTTTATTTTTCACATCTAGATCTTAGCCAGGGCTATTATCAGGTCGAATTAGAGGAAGAAAGCAGAAAATACACAGCTTTCACTACAGATCGCGGTCAGTGGCAAATGCGAAGGTTACCAATGGGGTTAAAAATTAGCCCTAGTGCCTTTTCAAGGTTAATGACCATAGCGATGGCGGGCTTAAATTACGAAAAGTGCTTTGTTTATCTTGATGATCTTATAGTATTTGACAGAAACCTTAATGAACACAATAAAAATCTAATAGATATTTTTTCTAGATTGCGAAAAGTAAACCTAAAATTAAATCCTGCTAAATGCGATTTTTTGAAAAAAGAAATTCTGTATCTGGGTCATATAATAAGTTCTGAAGGAATATCACCTGACCCTGATAAAATAAAAGCTTTAAAAGATTATCCTATTCCAAAAAAGGCAGATGAAGTTAAACGCTTCGTGGCTTTTGCCAATTATTATCGAAAATTTATACCACATTTTTCAGAAATTACAGTTCCTCTAAATAAATTATGTAAAAAATACGCTAGGTTTGAGTGGACGGACGAATGTGATAAAGCTTTTAATTGTCTTAAAAATTCGCTGATTAAGCATCCGGTGTTAGATTATCCCGATTTTTCGAATGAAAATGAATTTATTTTGCAAACAGATGCGTCTGCTTTTGCTATAGGAGCAGTGTTATCAAATAAAAATAATAAACCAGTGGCGTTCACTAGTCGTAGTTTAAATAAAGCAGAAATTAACTACCCTACTATACATAAAGAACTTTTAGCAATTTATTGGGCTGTAAAGCATTTTCGACCATATCTGTATGGCCGTCGTTTCAAAATTTTAACCGATCACAAACCATTAATTTATCTTTTTACGCAAAAAGACCCTGGTAGCAGATTGACAAAATTTCGTTTGTGTCTAGAAGAATATGACTTTTATATCGAATATATCAAAGGAAAAGATGATGTTACAGCCGATGCTTTATCGAGAATAATCTTGTCCTCAAACGAATTAAAAGATATGAATGAAGGTATGATTGCAGTTTTAACCAGAGCACAGAGTAAACGTAGAGACGGACAGGAAGACGAGTTAATTAAGAAAAGTACTGAAAATATTTGGCTTGATCACCCGAATATTGTGGAAATTCTTAAGCAACCCACTAACTGTACCGAATTAATTATAATACCATCCTTAAAAATTAAAAAATTGTCAAAAGATGTCACTCAACAAGTGGGAGACTTTTATTATATTCCATTACATTTTACCTTATACTTAGACCAAAAAGCTTTATCACCATTGGCGCGAGACGAAATGGTGAAAGATTTGGTAGAAATAAGTAAAAAGGCTGAAATTAAAGAATTAGTTATTAATAAAAATAATGATAATACAGAGTTTATTAAATTTATTGGTAGTAAAATAAAAAATTATACTAATTGGAGGGGCCCCCGTATAAATGTTGTAAAAGGTATTAAAAAAGTAATGGACAAAGACGAAAAAAGAGTAATCCTTAATGATTTTCATTTACTACCAACCAGTGGTCACGCTGGAATAAATAGAATGACAAATAATATTAAAAAGTATTATTTTTGGCCAGGTCTGGATAGTGATGTTCGAAATTTTGTAAAAAGGTGTGACATGTGTCAAAGACAAAAACATTCGAATCATTATACTAGAGAGCCAATGGTAATAACTACTACAGCTGAAACAGCTTTTCAAAAAATATATTTAGATATTGTTGGTCCACTTCCGGTAGACGTAAATGGATTTGTTTATATTTTAACACTTCAGTGTGAGTTAACAAAATATGTAGAGGCCTACCCTCTTAAAAACAAGGATTCCGTATCTGTGGCAAGATCTTTGGTGGATAACTTTATCTTAAGATATGGTATCCCTCAGGAAATTGCTTCAGATAGGGGTACCGAGTTTATTTCTCACACTATGGCAGAAACATGTAACTTGTTAGGTATAAAACAGATTCATTCTACGGCGTATCATCACGAGAGTATCGGGAGTTTAGAGGCCTCTCACAAAGTTCTAGGTGCTTATTTGAGAATTCAAACTCAAAACCATGATTCTGCATGGAGCACATGGCTTCCGTACTGGTGTTTTTCTTATAATACTGCAGTACATACGGAAACCAAATACTCTCCCTTTGAACTAGTTTTTGGAAAAAAATGCCAATTACCAAATAATTTAAATAATGAAGTTGATCCTATTTATAATTTTGATAACTACCCCATTGAATTAAAATATAGGTTACAAACAGCTCAAAATGATGCAAGAAATAACTTAATACTTTCTAAATCTAAAAGAAAAGAAAATTTTGATTTAAAAGTAAACCCCATGCAGTATAAAAAGGGCGATAGAGTTTTAATCAAAAACGAAACTGGTGATAAAATTACCAGCACTTGCTTCCTGGGGCCATATTTAGTGGTAGAAGATGTTGCACCAAATGTAAAAATAATTAAAGATAAGAAACATATTTTAGTCCATAAAAATAGAACTAAGTTGTATAATAGCTAATTAAAATTAAGTTATAATAATAAGGGCTCTATATTACTATACTATTGCATGTATTTTCTAATAACCTTTTTCTAAAAGACCTATCTATTTTCTTTCCTACTTTCACTATATGACGCTATTTTCCTTCTCTTATATCTGAGTTTTTATTTTTCTTTTCATATATTTAGATAAATAAGATAATATATATATAAAAAAAAAAAAAAAATGGTTTAAATAGTGTATTGTAACATTTGTCTCTAATAATTGTATTTTATTTACGAATTTCAAATTTTGAAAATAAATTGAAATTCTTTTAATTGCCCGGGGAGGTGTAATATATAGAGAAAACACCCTATATAAAATGTATTGTATCAAATTCAACTTGTTGCAATAATGGGCAACCACGCAATAACCTGTTTTGCTATGTCAGCAGGTCAACCACCTTCCCGAGCCTATATGGCAATTAGATTGCATTTTAAAAAAGATTGAGAATATACTTTGGGTAATGTTAAGGTGAACATGTAGTTTCATTTTTCTACCCTTTGTTTCAACACTAAGTATTACATCAGTTTGAACACAATGATTGACAAAACTCTCAAAATAATAATCATAGTTATTAAACGCGCAGTTGCTTGCCATACGGTTTTTTATAAATAGTACAATGCCTCAGCTCGATTATTTAAAAAAGGCCCAAATAATCATTTGTGTCTAAGATGGTTTTCCTATAATAGATATAGCCTATATTATAAATGTAAATAAGAAGACCGTGTTGAATATTAAGCGCAGATGAGAAACTGGACACGTGGATAAAAAGAAGCCAACCGGAAGACCTAAAATAACTGCTCAGGAAGAAGAAAATGCACTTTCGCAGTATTTGGAAAATAATCAATTCGAAGTAGCACGAAATGCGTTTTATCAAACAAATTTTCCTGCATCAAGATCCAAGCATTTCTGCATCCAGCAAGCCGCAGAATAAAAAAAATCGCGAATAAAAAACTGTGCCACTGCCAATAAAATGATCCTAGGAAACGAAAACAAATAGGCAAGGATTATTTTCGTTTTAAATAACATTTTACGTGAAAATTGGTTGTTTTTACCAAGGAAAGTGTTCCAGTGGCATTCTAGTGGATAAGAGTGTACAAGCCTCAAGGAACAAGGTTTAATGAATAATCCTGAAGATTTTCTGTGAATGTATGGGCGGGATCAGTTCTCGAGACCTGGGAATGTGCTGAATTATAAATGAAAGATTTAAAATGATTACCTACATGAATATATTGCAAAATATTCTGCTGCCTAGTGTATTAAATCATTTTGCTAACCAAAATTTCATATATCAACAGGATAACTGCCCGGTCCCTAATGCAGCGATAATAATAGAATGGTTTAACCAAAACAGTTTAGAAACTCTAGTGTGGCCGGCAAAGAGTCCCGACATAAATATACTAGAAAATATATGGGGTTTTATGCCAAGAAATTATCCACTGTGAACTTTAAACCTAACAATAGGGACGATTTGATTGAGATCATCGAGGACTTAGTTTCTGAAACTACTTATTGTAAATGGTCAATGATCGAAACTTTGATTCCTCAATAATATGACAGAGCTCAACTGCTTTTTCCAAAGTGAGATTATCTTCCTGTAGAAGTCGTTCACGAACCGAATCATTACTAATCCTACAGGTAATCATGGTGACTACATTTTCTAGTTTACATGTACTAGCACTTTTCTACAATAAAATCACCTGTAGCTTGATTAGCTTTTTGTCTATATGAAATGAATTTGTATCTTTCATATGCAGTCTTCTCTTTACCTACAAAATCTGTTTCAAACTTGGACAACACAGAAAGCTTATCTTTTTCATTCATTTTCAACTTAAACGTAGTATATATTTTAAACCCTTCGTTGCCTATGTAATGAAGAAATTGTGAACACTGTGTTTTTTCATCATTATATATTACTTCAGATGCAACAAGATAATTTTAAAATCTCGCTCGCCACAACTTCTAATTTTCTGCCAGTTTACCTGGTGGTAAAACACCCTGAAAAGTCTGCCATCATAAAGCTAATCTTGTTTATTAAATCGAGCCTATTATCTCCTTCTCAAGATAAAATTATGTGAAATAGGAATGCCTCTCTTAGACCGAGTGCGCCATGTTAATTGGCATATTTGAATTTTAAATAAGATATCTGAAGCGTAAACGATTTCAATCTTAGATACGACCTATAAGAGTGAAAACAAATTTTTTATAATATATTTTCTAATTTCGAAGGATTATGTTTAACCTTATCTTTATTTGTTGAGATTAATAATTAAACAAAAACAACTCGTAGGTTGGTATTACCATAGGTGCCGATTCTGTATAGTTAATTTGCCTTTTTGTAAAATCAATTAAATATTTATTTTATCAATAAAACTCAGCGTTCCCAAAAAAACTAACGATATATTGAATCAGTTCCATGTAAATTGATACATGAAAACAAATAAAATTCTGAGGAATTAAAACTAATTAATTTTAACAATGAATAATCAACAATAAGTAAATTCCCTCAAGTCACACTAAATAGAATTAGAAAAGATCTTACTCTGGATCTGCTTTACTAACAACGTCTTTTTTTTCACGGTACTTCACTAAAGCCCTAAGTTATTTACGGTTGAACAAGAAAAAAGTTATAAATAACTTGACTAGTAGAATAAATCTCAAATGGATTATAACACCAGCAATGTACTTAATATTTACCTAGATCCAATGGAAAACAACACACTTGTGTTTTTATCTAAAAATTGTGCATCACTGTATACATCAGAAATATTGATAAAATATTTTTATAGGAAAGGTAAAGACTGATACTTGTTAGCTTCAGAGGCATATAGCTTGTGTTAAATAAAAAACTAATATGCACACCATACTTCTGGCATTAAAAGACTAAATGATTTCAATAAAGAAATAGAAATTCAAGGCGGTTCAGGTGTCAACGATATTGATCACAGACAGCGAGGTTTACCTGGGTACTTTGTTAACTTTTTAGCGATGACTAGGCTAAACGAGCGACGAGTTCAATGCCTAAAACTCAACTATTAACTGTTAATTAATTACATTAATAAACGATTTCGTTTTTAAGAAAGATGCGGAGGACCAGCCAGCCGAGCGACGAACTGTAATGTTCAACTTAATACTTTTACACCTTAGATACATTTATTTCCCACCTCTCGTTTCTATTGGTGTGGCTAACTGGTTGCCAAGGCACGAATAATGTGACATGCGATGTTGTGATGGTTATATACATATTTGTTAAAAAGAACATAGATGAGATATAAAGTTTAATTTTTGCTTGAATTGTGTTGACCAATAAATATGTTAGAGGAAGATATATTTGATTATATATCTTGGAAAATGCAAACATAGAGACATTGATGTAGGCCTTTTAAATCGTTTTTTATACTAGCGGTCTCTTTTGACATGTGTTTAGCGGCTTTATGTTTGCTGTTGAATGTGATTTAAAAACATTCTTTTATATATAGATGTTTCTTAGACGGCTCTACGGTGCCATTTGGCGTAATTTCGTGGAAATTAAATTGAATACTTTTGCTTAGAAAATTGATTTAGCGGACTTCGGGAACACTTATAATTCGGCCATCAGGAGAGAAAATCAAGTTATTTTCCGCTTCCGAAGATCTGACCTTATAGATGCAGAGTAGTAACTGATTACAACGAAGAATGAGGAGTCTAGGAACTGCTCCACATAACCACATAAACTGTCTCTGCTTTTCAGAGAGAGTCCAGCATTTGTTGCAACACGAGCGTCCGAAGCGACAACACTAGCCCGACCAAATTCTACTTTGGCAACTGCATGCTTCCGCTTTACTGATGGTGTTTTCGACGAACCTGATGCTAGACTAACAAGCCAGATCCACCTAAGAGTATAGATTTTGTTAAACAAATTATTATTTTAATATAGATACACTTTTTTACACCGCCTCAAAAACAGACCTAACCAGGCCTAAGCAAAATGCAATTTTTAAAACACAACTACATAATAAATTATGAGTTTGGTTAAAAAAACTTAAAAAAAGTAATTACCCGAACTGGGATTGGCATACAAATCCCTTTCAATGCAACTGCAGAATCCTACCACTGAGAAACGAGGCTCGTACCGAAAATTTAACGAACTTGTTTATATCCAAACGAATGACCAATAGCGCGTGCAGAAGCACACGTTACCGGATTACTATAGTAAAAATGGCCAGGCTAGACGCTTCTGTAGAAGTCGCCTTTGTGCTGAGACGCCAGGACCAGTTCTACTTAGGAAAAGTAATGGAGATACTGGACCTCCTGGACGACACTCTAAACAAACTGGTCCGCTGACAACGTGAATGTTTTTGAATTTTGATCATCGCTAGAATATATTCCGTACAAGGCGCATCTTTCAACGACGAAGAGCTAATTAATATTGGAACGTACATTAGAGTGTCGGACATTCCTCAGATATTAGTTGCAAAGCAATCGCGCTCAGTGCCATCTGGAGTACCGCGCAAGAGGCGCGGAATGCTGGAATATAAATGTAGGAAAGCTGAGATCGCAAACTTAAATGCGGAACATAACAATAAAAAATTACATGAATAAGATAGAAAACTTGAGAATCTAAGGATAGGTCGATGTCCGTGATGGGTTTGTTCTGAGACTGATTATTACCAGATATACATGCCACTTAGCCGAAACTAAGGCAGACTATCAGACTCTCAAGGTTGGTCAACTCTTATGCTTGGCGAATAGAATAATTAAAAAGAGAGGACGATACATCTCCTATTTTCCTGGAGACGAGTTAGAGATTACACTATCCGAAGACACTAGATCATATAATTTTTAATGAAAAATGTTCAAAAGAGTATACATAAATGATAAAGAAGATACTGGAGAAGCT
Source organism: Kuschelorhynchus macadamiae (assembly GCA_030620095.1). Lineage (NCBI taxonomy): Eukaryota > Metazoa > Arthropoda > Insecta > Coleoptera > Curculionidae > Kuschelorhynchus > Kuschelorhynchus macadamiae. The sequence continues at coordinate 1,016,115 of JAUTXW010005338.1, forward strand.
TCACTGTATAAATATTAATAGTCATGGAAAAGGGAAAGGTCGTCGATAGAAACAACCATTCTGTACACTGCAGAGGAAAGACAATACCGAGAAAGGAGGTGGCGCTTGTGATATTCTTTGACTTCAAAGAAGCGTTGGATAAAGCGAGAAAAAACTGTATTGCAAAGTTATTCTGCAGTATATATTTGAAAGGATTCTGGCTCAAGACCGCGGTTCAAGAAGGAGGCTGTCCTCAGTGAGCTGCCTATCTTTACGTATTTGGTGTCTAGTTATGGATGGTCTTTTAGAGAGGCTGGATGGAGGTTTTTCTCGCAAACATAGGCAACAACAAAACGGTAATAGGCTGGTCCTAGTAATAGGAAATTTGTTGGCGTGGTGTGCGATCGCATGCACGTTGCATGTAGAATAATAAAAAGCTAGTGTGGGCAAGCAGAACTTTTAATAAACCCGTATAAAACTTTACTGGTGCTATAAAACAGTGATCCGACCAAGGCCGCTTACCAATTTATAATATGGTCTGCCACAGAGGAAAGTCATTAACGCCCAGAAATTAGCTAGACTCGAAAAAAGTAGTAATGACGAAGGATATATCCATCCTCTCATCCAGGGCGAGAGCATTACTGTTCTCCAGATGGAAGTCCTCGCAGCTCTCGAGGTGGCAACCAGGAAACAAAGGCTCTGACCCCCCTCCCACCCTTATTACTACTACTATTGCTGCTACTGCGACTTGTTATTTTAGCCTTTTTTTAAAGTCTTATAATTTCTGCTAAATACGACTTCCCACCATTATAAGGTATTTGATATATGTAATAATTCATCGTTCTGTTTTAACGTACTTATTCTTTATATACGGTAAGAATACTAGAAAGTTTGAATCTTATTTACATTGATAAAAGAAAGTGGTTGGTTGGAATCATTACTTTTAATTATTAGTTGAAGATAAGAGTAAATATATTTGTTACAACATATCAATTAACTGTACACATCTTCAAATATAAAGTATAATATGTTTATATTATTTTTGTTTACCTTATTGAACTTATCATAATCATTTATTTTTATAAAAAATAATTTACAATAAATGGCCTCTAGACATTTCGATATTTGAAGTAACATGATAAATCTATCTGCCAACATTTTAAAAGAAGAATGACACCTTATTTGAGTTCATTAGCATTGTTACCAAAAAAAGTAATACATTTCAATATAAATATACTTAAAGGCATTTTACCTTGAATAAACATATACATCCTATAATAAATCTATAAATCTTACTTATAAGCAGTATTATTTTTATTTTGTAGGAATCATCAGTTTTTCATAAAAGCAAATTCAATCCTATCAGATACATATTATATTAATTATTTTATAAACAATAAACATTACAATATACTTGTATCTATTAAATAACTTACCTGTATTTCTAATTCATGATCAGCTTCTTGCCTTAACTTCCTCTCTTCTTCTAACCTTTGTTTTAGTTCTTCTACTTCGCCGGTGACAATCTTGTTGTCTTTGTGACTCGAATGTACTATATTAACTCCACTAAGGCTCATACCATATCTGAAAGTTAAGAACCATTTCTTTCTAACACCTAACTGCTCTTATATAACCACCAAATCAAAAATCCTACAAATTTTGTTTATATACTTGTACCCGCCGGCCGCGGCGCCGGTGACAAACATGTTGTCTTAATCACCGAATGTACTATATTAACTCCTCTAAGGATAATACAGTATAAGAAAATTAAGAACCAATTCTTTATAATAACTGTTTATATATATATATATATATATATATATATATATATATATATATATAGGTATATATATATATATATATATATATATATATATATATATATATATATATATATATATATATATATATATATATATATATAAACATATATATCGGCCAAATGAAAAATCTATAAATATTGAATATATTCATGTAGTCATCACAACAATCGTTAATTCGTTAATAAGTTATGTCTGAAATATGAAATATAGGAAATTATACATTTTTGGAAATTCTTATTATAGCCTAAGGTATTTTTTGAACATGCGCGAAATAAAAATGTCACCAAAAAGTAAAAAAGCATAATTGCTAAATAACAAATAAAATTTAAAATGAGAATATATTGAAAAAAGTCCTGCCTCCCCATTTTCTGAAATCTGTGTGATGACAAAATAATCAAGAATTAGAATGCAATTACGTTTACACTCAAAAACAACTGATGTTAACATTTTAAAAACTTTGGGGGTGGCTCCTCCTCACACAACAGGAATAATACTTAGAATAACACTATTTATACATACAATAAAAATGTTAATTGAGTATTTTAATATTAGTGCCCAAAAGACAAATTAACAGAAACTATAATAATAATAACAAAATTGCTTGACAGAAGTGTCCACGCCCAAAACAATGGAAAATAAGTCCTGATGATATTTCATGAAATTTAAGTATGATATAGTTTATGATTAAAAACTGTCATTGACACAACTCAATATATGAGCCGTTTTCGGATAATTGAAATTTAAAGTTGGCAAAAAATAGCTAATATTACCAAAAGTTACTCTTTACGAATGCTTTTCACGAACCCCTTGTGTTAAAGTCTGTTGTCATAAATATTGTAATAACCTAACTGTTTAGTATAAATATAATTAAAAAATATGTAATAACAAATAAAATAATATAATATGCAGGGTTTATATTTTTGAAATTGTAAAGCCCAAAATGCTGTCTTTGTTGTTACGATACTGTGTATTATTTAGGCGACATTATTTTAATATAATAGCAGAATTGCTTTTTAAACATATCTTAGCTAATAATATAAGTCAGTCTGTACTGGAAATTGAACAAGCGTGTTTCATTTACAATAGGTTATGCGCCCAGGCCGTAACGAAGCCCACGATAACCTCCGAAATATGGTTTCGTATTTTTGTTAGTATAATTTCCGACTGATTGCATAAAAATGGCTGGTAATTATATGTCCCAAGGCTGAAAGGTCGAGAAAACTATGATGACTGGGCGTTTGCTGTGGAGACCTTCCTGATTTTAGAGGGCTTATCTAAGTGTATATCAGAAGTTGCAGCTGACGGTGACGCCAAAGCCAAGGAAAGGTTAATCTTAACCATCGACACGTCCCTGTATGTCCATATAAGAGATGCAAAAACGATTTAGAGTTCAGGTTTCGATATTAATGATGAGTGGATTGGTTCATTATTGTTAGCAGGATTGCCAGATAAGTTTCAACCTATGATTATGGCAATTAAGCACTCAGGAATTGCCATTACGACCTACTCAATAAAAACTAAACTATTGGACATGGAAATAGATGTCAACAGCAGTGGAAGTGCGTTCCCAAATAAGCAGGTTTGGCGTGACAACCGAAACGCTAATAAAAATCTGAAATCGGGCACCAACGTCAAGATAAAGTGTTACAAGTGTAAACAAATTGGACACTTTCAAAATAAATATGAATAATGTAAATAAGACACTGGTAAACAGAAAACTTCAAATGCTTTTAATGTGGTGTTTTTAAAGGGGTCATTTAGTAAACTAGATTGGTACATTGGCTCTGGTTCTAGTATACATCTGTCTGCAAATAAAGAGTGGCCGAAGAATATCGGAAGCTCAGCAAATATGGAACCCATTATGGTGGCTAATAAGACAAATGTTCCTGTTATTTGTTCGGGTAAGGCAAATTTAACGACTGTTGTCGGACATGATAAGTATGAAATAACTGTTAAAAATGTGTTGTGCGTGCCTGAATTGGCTACGAATCTGTTATTAGTAAGTCAGCTATATAGAATGGTAACACTGTTAAGTTTACTGCTGCCAAATTTATAATTAATTTTTATTTTATAATTAATCAAAACCATTTAGTCGGAACAGCTGATTTGAAGGCTGGGGTTTATAAGCTAAACTGATACGTGTTTATTGTCGGAGAAAACGGTTACTACAGGTGAGGTCTGGCACCGACGTTTTGGGCACCTTAACAGTACTTATCTGAATAAAATGAAGGATGATATCATCGAAGAACATAATTATTCAGGTGTTCTAGATATAGGACAGAAAAATTGCCAAATATGCTGCGAAGGTAAGCAACCTAGATTACCATTTAAAAATAAAGGGTACAGGGCTACAGATATTTTGGAAATAATACATACAGATGTATGTGGTCAAAGACAAAAGTGTTTTAAGAATTTTAAAAACATGGTCTCGAATCAAATAGGCAAAAGGATTAACATTTTTGAGATCAGACAATGGGGTTGAGTTTTGTAATAGGGAGTTCAAAAATTTTCTAGCAACTAATGGAATTATTCATGAAAAAACAAACCACTACACCCCTGGGCAGAACGAAATGTCTGAAAGAATAAACAGAACTGTAATTGAAAAATCTAAGTGTATGCTGTTTGATGCGACCTCGAAAAAAAGTTTTGGGCCGAAGCAGTTCACACTGCAGTCTACTTACGAAACCGGTCATTATCTTCTGGACTTGATAAAACTCCATATGAGATGTGGTCAGGCAGAAAGCCTGATGTGAAAAATCTTAGAATTTTCGGTAGCACAGTGATGATGTACATCATGAAAAAGCTGCCTTTGTTGTTACGCCACGTGTATTATTTAGGCGACATTATTTTAACACATTAGCAGAATTGCTTTTTAAACATTTCTTATATAGCTAATCATATAAGTCAGTCTGTACTGGAAATATAACAAGCGCGTTTCATTTCTAATATATATAAGAAACTAAAAACTTAGCTATCCTATTTATAACAATCCATAAAAAACATAAAATTTAAACTGGCTTGATGATTTCTGTAGACCTTAGTTCCTAATAATACTAAATAAATAATACAAGCATTTCCGTGGAATTGCTAAGTTTTAGCTAAGTAAGCACTTTTCCAATGTGAAGCTAAGTAATACACCTATTTCACACGCATTACGGATAAGATGAAAAAAACCCGAATCGAGCAATCTATTTTAGGAAAACTTTGGCCCACCATCGCAAAAAATCATATAGTATACTTGCCCTGCAGGATCTTTTCCACATTCTTCTCTGAGTTGTCGATTTTCCTCATAAAGAGCTAGAAGGTTATTTTTAGCAATCGCTAAATCTTCTTTCATTAGAGCATTTGTGGTTGTTAAAGTCTCCACCTTCGTTTGTAGATTTGTAATTGTTGCACTAAAAAATTAAATCGTATAGATCTGTCGATGCGCATAATACAGTTTTATATTGCAAACAAGGTGATTTAAAATATAAATAATGTTTTTCTTTTTTTTTGGTTTAATCGGCTAGACGTTTGATAGATTGCGTCGCCGCAATTTTTAAATCTCGACATTTCCAAAATTGCACTATCCACTATTTGAATATCAAAGGTATATTTCTTTATAAAAAAAACATGAAAAATTCCTTAAATTACTGCAATCAATATTGTAAAGTAAATACTTTCAAAAAATTATTTCTGTTTCATGTCTTTTTTAGCAATCGCTAAATGTCTTTTTGGCAGATATCGAATAAGTTAAAATAACACATTTTTTTATTGGCTAGAACGACTCGTGAAAAATTATCCGTGAAAAAGTTGCCACGGTGATATTCCAAATTGCACTTTTGGCTTATTTGGAAACCGTGAAATTAAGAGCTCGTGAGATTTTAAATATCACATCTCAGTTTGGCTCCGTTGCAAAGCGAATCGTTCTAGCCAGTAAGAAAATTGTCATTCTGACATATCTGCTAAAAAGACAGAGACACAGAACTAATTTCCCGTTTGTTGAATGTGTTAGTTTTGTAATATTGGATTGAGTAAATTATCGAGTTTTTTGTCATTCATTAGAAACAAAAATTAATGATGAGCAATGTAGCTTGTATTATTTACCACTTAATAGTAATGTGAAGTGCAGTATTGATGAAAATTTAACCAACCACCGTCTCCATTTGTAATGAACTTTTCTGCTAAGTCTCCAATAAATATGATTATCTATATGATTAAACCCAAAAGGGTATACAGGAGTTTCTCTAAAAAGGAGAGACTACCCGGATAAAGAACAGTTAATTTCTTTTGTTACTATAAAGGTAAACGTTAGTTCATTTTTTCACCATATTAGCCTTTTTTATATTATAAAAACATTTTTTTTCTGTAGAAAATATAGAAACATTTATTTTTTGCTTGTTGAAGGTTATGAGAAGATTTAATAAAATATACTACAAATCTCTAAACGACCGTTAATATAACGTAACTATTACTACAGTGTTTACAAATTTTTAGATACCTGAAACTAAATGTTTTATAAAGAACAGCCGTTCAATCTTTTGAGTACATAAATCATTGAACGGATACTATATTATTATTACATATAACCTTCTTAGAAAGTTAAGGGGCTATTCCTGTCTGTATTTCTGTATATTGGGTAAAAGTGAATATTCCTAGTATAAAATTTAATGAGCTTCTTTGCATTAGTTTGCATTTCTCGTTTGTTTAAATATGGCATGTGTTCTTAAAAACAAAAATTAATTGAAATATTTTTCTTTGTTGCAGATTTAAAGTCATAAGAAAAAGGATTATAGATGATGGAATAGAGCAAAAAAACGACTTTTGTAATTTACTGCGAATCAGAAACATGACGAGTAATCAATTTTGAATTCATATAATAGTTTAGTGTTTTCTTTTTCGTTACATGTACCCGCTGTTCAGAAGTGTATATGGAAATATGTTTTTATTGAAAGTCTGTATATAATTAAGTTTTCAATAATATTGAAGTTTTGAATATTGAAATCTGTGGAGTTTATATATTAGTTATTTTAACAAGGAAATGCAAAAGTGTTATTAATATTTATTCTAATATTCGATCTATCCTATTTTTACATTACTATAAAGTATTTTTTTCTTAAATAATGGTTTTGCGCATATTAAAGTTATATTTAGAATTTAAAATTAACATTCACACTTATATATATATATATATATATATATATATATATATATATATATATATATAATGCCTAATATTAAACATATATAAAGTAAATATAAAATATATATAAGAGCATATAAAAAAATAATTAGAAGTTATTACAAATAACAGCACTTCTCAAAGCTTTCCAAAGAACTAACGGTTTCTTTGTTTTAAATTATTTTCTCGAATTTATTAACCTTGCTTTTTTTAACTTCTAAGCGGGTATTCAATAAGTAGGACTTAAATGCCAATTTTTTTGCATGGATCTTGTATCTACTATGCATTTTGTACAATTCAATAATATAGGCATTGTAACGTCTAATTCTAGAGAAGCTATTCTCACCTTTCTACAACTTTTGTGTAAAAAAATGATATGACAATATAACTATTAGAAACATGTATCGATTATGAAATATGCTAAAAATAAATGAATTAAATTTCATTTAAAATTTCTTTTTTGGTGACCACATTATATTAAAATGGGTAAACATTAACGTTTCTAACAGAAGCAAAAAAATATTAAAAAAAATATAAAATTACGCCTGTAATATTTTTAAATAACGGGTTCGTGCAATTTTCCAAATCTTGTCGACGAGATTTGAAATTTGCGACGATATATGTTAAAATGGCAAGCTTTAAATACATTTTCTTATAGACTTGAACGATTCGCCTTACTGATTCTGCCAAACTGAGATGTGATAAAAAGGCAAATGTGCAATTTGAATTATTGCCGTCCCAATTTTTTCAGCGATAAATTTTACGGGTGACATTTTTGTGTGAGATTCAAATAAAGCCCTCCTGCAATTAATAGTTCAAATTCTAAATATTGCATTTACAAAAAAATATTCGATGAACCATTATTAAGAAAAACACATCTTATAAAATATTCAAATATGCACATACTTTATTTTTTGCTGCGACCAAACGTTTTGATATTTGATACAACAAAAAAAATTAATCATATAAAAGTAGTTTGCTAAAAGTCTTGATTACCCAAAATAAACTAGTAGTAACAGACTTTTTACAAAAATGTTTTATATTTACAAACCTAGTTGTTGTTTCAAACTTTGAAGATAATTACCTGATAATGTATGAATCTTTTTTTAAAGCAAAATTTGATTTTTTTGATAACTTGAATTTATATTTAACAATATTTTAACTCCATTCCGTTTATTATTATTAAATAATAATGGTCACACTACACAAACGTGAAACTGGCAGATATCAATTTTGTTTAATCGACGCAGACGGTTATACTGTAGAAGCAAAGCGTGAAATCGTCAACTACTAAACGTCCTACATTTGTGAGATTTCACGAACGCTTATTAGAAAGTGGTTCTTATATGTTCTTATGTAGCATGACCAGTATTAAGTTCCATTTCACACAAACCCTGACCGTCAGCAGTCAGCACTAACTTCTGAACGGCTTAACATTTTGAAAACGTTTTTCACAGTCACAGTTTTATGTAACTTTTAGCTACGTAATTTATTTTACAAAAATATTTTGACATCTGTCAAAAAACATTTCCCCGTAATTTCTGAACTGTTTTAAATTTTTAAAAACGGGTTTCTAAGTTCAAAGTAAGTTTTAATGAGTTAATTTTTAAAAAAATATTTTGACATTTGTCAAAAAAAATTGTTTTTTCCCCGTAACTTAAGAATTGTTTTAATATTTTGTTAGAAAAATATTTCAAAAGATGTCAAAAAAAGTCTATTCTCCCTAACTTATGAACAGCTAAAATTATCTTAATACGATTTTCACAGGTGGATGTAACTTTTGATAACGTATTTCATGAATTTTTTGACGGCTTTCAAAAAATAATTTTACCACGTTTATTAATTTCTTATTATAATTTTCTGAATCTTATTTATGTATATATCGTATTAGGCATATAGGTAGGTACTGAAATTTGTCATTTTAGCAACTCTCAATAATATAAAAACCATATAAGTGGGATAATACTAAGAGTATTTATAATTAGAATAGAAAAATAATGTAAGAAAGATGGAGAAAACATCACAACTTTACACATGGTTTCTTAATATCTAAAGAGATCATGGTGTATTTTTATTTTTATTATAAAAAGTTAGATTGTTAGCATCAAATATTATGATTGATTTTTGTTGTCTAATACAAAATGTGGCGATTTTGGTACATCGATTCAAGAATATTAAAAAACATAAACTTTTGAATCACGGCTTAAATCAACAACCAATAAATTACTTTAAATGACGGTTTAATTCCTCTATATAATTCTTCTGATCCAATACGGTCACCATATTGCCTTCTTGCTCATCATTACTAGAATCGTTTGATACATGATTTGGAGATCTCAAATACAGAGAAAAATCTATAACGCCTTGTGGGCAGTCCAAGTCCTCCTCCTGCAGAAAATGTAATTTAATAATTAACCAATGTTCTATAGAGAAAGAAACATCTTGATTAAGTACGTTTGAATATTCTACAATTTTGTATAGTTCAGTTTAAAAATGGATATACAAAATAAAGTATTCATCAAATGAAACAATAACAGCTTTCTTGGACAAATTTTACTAACTTTTATTACAAAGGCAACGTTTCGGCACCAGTTTGTGCCATCATCAGGCCTGGTAAATTCAAATTTGGTAGGTACTCCTCGGTAACATAAGTGGTGTTAACAATCAACCCAAAAAAGAAATAAAAAACAGGTCGAAGGTTATAATTTATATTTATAACCTTCGACCTTCTCAACAGCATCATATTCCTGCAGTTAAATTATTATCGCATGTTTGTTTTTTGGGTTGATTGCCAACACCACTTGCGTTACTGTGGAGTACCTTACAAATTTGAATTTACTAGCCCTGATGATGGCACAAATTGGTGCCGAAACGTTGGCTTTGTAATAAAAGTTTATAACATTTGTCCAAGAAAACTGTTATTGTTTCATTTGATGAATACAAATTTAGTGTACGATAAAACGAACCATAAAATAAAGGATCAATTGCCGGCATTTCGGATACAAATACGTCCTAAACGCACAATTTTTTAAGTTTTATTTGATCGTTTAAATACTAAAATAAACAAAATAGTCATTTAAACACACTAATCACCTTATATTCTCGTTCACGATATGCTTATATATTATGTCCTTCATTTGATTTCTCCTCAAAAAATATTTAGGTTCTTCAGATTGATTCCAGTTTAAATTAATTACTGAGGTGAATAAAGTAGCCATTGCTCTTGCTTAATTTACTTGAAAAAAATGTATACAGTTAAACATCAGAAAGAGTTAGCATTACAGCAAAAACATTTGCTACCCTTTATTCACGTCACCCAATAGTTAACCATAGATCTAACAAAACTACTTTACCTTAACACACAAATTACAGTCAATAACATTCAATCCAACCAACAATCCAATTATCACAATAGCTTCGTCGCTTAGCATTAAAGCATCAGGTTCGAAATATTCCACTAGAGCTTCATCTTTATTATCAATCAACACTTTTAGGTAATCAGCAAGTTTTTTCTGCATTAAAGCCAATCGCAACCAGGCGCGAGCGCGACCCATATGAGTCCTAAAATATTTTTGAGAAATTAAAACTTCTTTTAAAATGTAAAATGTATATTCTCTATTACTAAATAAATGAGTATGAATATATTAGTATTGTTTTCAAATCTTGTAATAAAAGATTACAATTGCAAAGATACAGTATTCTGTATCAACTGTAGAACAACGAGACTGTTTCACTTAATATCTCTTTCAGAGAGAGGGTGTCCCATTAAAAAAAGCTATGTTGGGTCCTCTACGCATTTTTAAGACATTATATATATACTAATTTTGTTTTTTCTTGGGTATTAACAGAAAAGATGAAATTAAACAACTTTATTTAATTTTTTTAGTGTTGATGTTGCTCTTTTTTATTTATTTATTCCACGTTTCGACCATTCAGAGTTGGTCTTCATCAGTAATCCTTTTTTTTGTGTCTGTAACAATAGAGAAATGGAGCTAAAAATATTTTTTCTAGGGAACTAGTATTAACATTATTAAGAAATAATTATATGTAGCTAAGGGTTACCAAGAGAAGGAATTTTCGTTCTACACAAATAATACTCTCCATTTCTCTATTGTTACAGACACAAAAAAAATATTACTGATGAAGACCAACCCTGAATGGTCGAAAAATTTCTTTTTTTTAAATAAAGTACTCTATATATCCTGAACCATTTTAACATTTTTCTGGTCCCACACCATCGCCCTTCGGCATACTACTTGCAAATTCTTAAGTTTTCATCTTCAATGGCAAGTATAGCTACTACTACAACTTTTCCACATTACAATTCTTCTCATTTATAACATTTACGCATTTATTACCAGCACTGGAATAACTTGATCGTATCATGTTCATTGTAATAATCGATTTTATTCAAACAATATTAATAATCCATACAAACCATTCTCTATACTGTCCCTTCCGTCCTTTCTGAATGGGTCTCTGCATGACCCGTGCAAACCCCACGGTCGTGGGATCCATATCTGCTTTCGGAAAGCGTCCTATTTCCTTAGCAGCCCACAAAGGGTACTAGTTTATTCAAACAATACTAATAATCCATACAAACCAGTCTCTATACTGTTCCTTACGTCCTTTCTGAATGGGTCTCTGCATGACCCGTGCAAACCTGTGGTCGTGGGATCCATATCTGCTTTCGGAAAGCGTCCTATTTCCTTAGCAGCCCACAAAGGGTACTAGTATCTTGTCGTGAAATCGTATCTCTTTGATGAAAAACGCACTATGAACTGTCCAAAGATACAAAAACCTCAGAATAACAATTTTTGGTCCAATTCTTAAACGCAAAAAAACTAGTCAACTTTTAAAAACAATTTAGAACAATATAATAAGGCCATAAGCCGACGTTGTCCACAAAAATATCAGGTAAAACTTTAAATTCAGTCTAATAACGTAGTAGGCAAGAAGAACCATTTTTGAGATTCACTTGGCGCTGAAATAATTCACTCAACATGCTTTCACAATAGTATTATACCATTTTGTGGTTAACTTGATTTAACCAGATATCATAAGCCCTTCAGGCAAATAAACAAGAGGCAAGTTGAATCGAATTTTTTCAAAACACTGCAACAATAAATGGATAAAATATAAATAAAAAGACCAGTCGACAATTTATATGAGTTCATTGTTTGTATTCAGGTGCGAGAATAACAGATGATATTAAAAAACCTTATTTTCGAATTTTAAAAGCTTATATGTAGGGCGATACGCGAAAAACGTCCATACGCGACAAAAATAACATCTTTAAGGCTACGGCAACGATGCTCATTTAAAATATACGTAGAACACTATTAAATAATATAATAATTTTGAGACAGATGCTCGACAAATAAATTGGGATAGTATATATTATTATTTCACTAGGGATATCAATGACAAACCTTAAATTTGCAATGGGTATATTTTGGACTTAATCAACAAACATGCTCCCATAAAACAACAAAAAATCAGGGTTAGACCTTTTATTCCATGGATTACGGATAATATTAAATTGCTGTATAACTGAGAGATAAAATTCATACAAATATTTAAAACATAAAAGACAAACTAGTCTACAATATTATCGTGAATTAAGAAATCATACAAAACACGCTATTGTTCGCGAAAAAAGTGCATATTTCAATTCATTGTCTAAGGAAAACGGTAGTAGGTTTTAGAAAAATGCAAAACGCTTAAAACTGATATCTAAACCAGTTGTAGAAATACCTCCTAAACTTTGTGATGCGACGGCTCTAAATGATTATTATGCGAAATGTTGTAAGGTTACTGATACTTCATCAAATGAACAGCAAAGTTTTTATAAACATAACAAACTCGTTAATGTTACATTAGAATTAAATTTTGAATTAATTGAAGAAACTTCTCTGTTTAAAATAATAAATTCAATAAATACAAATGCTGTTGGCGACGATCAATTGTCAATTAAGAACTTAAAGCTTTGTTTGCCATGTTGTAAAAATTCATTAATAAATATTATAAACACTTGTATTTTGTTTATCGGGACCAATGCAAAAAAGCAATAATAAAACCGTTGTCAAAAGTGCCTGATCCTGAAGAATATAAAGATTTACGGCCTATAAGCATTTTGTTCGCTGTGTCAAAGATTATTGAAAAACATGTTTACAGTCAACTTTTTTCCTTTGCATTGTCCAATAAATATAATACCTGACTGTCAACTAGTTGCCTTACTAAACTCATAAATGATATACGAGTCAATGAAGAAAATGAGGAAATTACATATTTAGGGCTTTTGGACTTCTGTAAAGCTTTCGACACTCTTAGTCACGATTTGTTGATGGCGAAACTTACTTCGGGTTGTCGGTCAAATCACTTTTCTCGTCTTATCTTAGAAGTAGATCACATTGTGTGGTTGACGAGTTGTACCTATTTCTAGAAGAATTGGAGTTCCCCCAACTTGTTGCAACTACTAAACACTGGCCGAATCTAAACGAACCCTTTTATGTGGGGAGATATTCCACAATAGCTAGATATGACAGAAATAACTCAGCTCATGTAGGAACACTGATTCTTTCTCTAAATGAAAATTTCGTCTCGGTAACTAAATATGACCATGTGTTAGCGGATAACTTTTTTGAATTTTCTATAGTATATAATCAAAACCTTAATCTCTATGTAATCCGTATTTATAGATCACCAAATTCAAAATCTTTCTTTAATTATCTGCTAACTTTGCTAGATAGTCTACCAGTAAAAGGCAGGAAAATTCTATGCGGGGACCTTAATATTGACTATACTACTGTTCGTGCCACCCAGAAATATTTCATTTCTATATTCGACTCTTTCGGTCTTGCAATGCATGTATCGCCTCCAATTAGAATTTCAAAATACTCTTCTTTTATCATTGATTACGTAGCGTCTGATTTTTCTCCATCAGAGGTTCAATCTCAGGTTTGTAATACAGGTCTTTCCGATCACGAAGCAACAAATTTAGTATTCCTGTTCCTGGCCCTTACAGAGACCTCGCCATAGGGGTAGAATTTTCTCGGCCGCCAATTTTTCATATGCTTAAACACCGACTGGAATTTTGAATATGTTAACTCAAATTGTAGAGCTTTCTTAAATAAAATTTTAAGTGCTTTTAATAGGGCCTTCCCGCTTAAGACTATCAAACCTAAGCGTCATAAACCGTGGACCACGAAAGGACTACGCATTTCTGATAAAAATATGCCTTCTCTCTTCTATATAAAAAAATCACCGACACCACTCTTATTCTCGACTATATCTCTAATTATGGGAGGATTTATATTAAACTAATCAAGTCAGCAAAAAATATATACTATCAAAAACGTCTAACAAACTCTAAAAACGTTTCAAAGGAAACCTGGTCCATTATCAATGACCTCAGAAACAAATCAAACCCTGCCGCCCCCAGTCATAGAGGCCCTTACAACACTAATAAATGAATCCCTTATACAAGGTATATTCCCTGAATGCCTTAAAACAGCTATAATTATTCCTTTTCCGATAATATCCCCGGATCAGTTTGGATTTTTACCCAACAAGTGCACCAGTGACACCATGTTCTCGTTGCTTAGCGACGTCTACTTATCCCTCAATAACATCCACCCCACCACCTCAGTTTTTTGTGAGTATGCAAAAGCCTTTGACTGTGTTAGTTGTGAAATTTTGTTAAGCAAGCTGAATTTTTATGGAATCCGTTTTATTTCTTTAAATTGGTTTAAATCTTATCTCGGGAATAGGCAACAATTTGTAAGGGCAAATGGTTCTGATTCTGATTGTAAATTCATTACAAGTAGGGTCCCTCAAGGTTCGGTCTTGGGACCTATTCTTTTTTTGTTATACATTAATGATATCACTAACCTAAAAATTAATGGAAAAATCTCTCTCTTTGCTGACGACACAAGCATAACATGGAGTGATCTTGATACAACGTCTTTACATTATAATATTTCCAACGACCTTGTTATGAATAACAAGGTCCGATTCCAATCTGGTTTGCTTCAATGTGGATAAAATCGTGGCCTTATCTTATAAGGGGATTTTACTACCACTTCAGCTACTTAACCTCAATATTAAATCCGTTGAGTCGGTTAAATTCATGGGTGTGAATATAAATAACAACCTAAAATGGTCTATCATATTGACACCTTAACTAAACAACTTTCTGCCGCCTGCTTTGCCAGTTGATCAGTTTCAAAAGAACTGGACGTGTCTTCTACCAGACTTACTTATTTCTCTCTATTCGAACCCCATCTCCGCTACGGCCTACCCTTTTGGGGTACTGCTGTACCACCGAGCAATTTCTTATTTTTAGGCTTTAAAAGAGAGCAATCCGCTAGTTGTTTGGTCTTAATAATAGAGCGCACTGCCAATACTATTTCAAAAAAAAGAGCACATTCCCGGAAAGACCACAACACGTATATCCTACCAGAAACTCTAGACACGACATACCTTCCAATTCCTTCCACATAAATAATAAAAATTACTTACAATCATCTTCCAGAACATTTAAAAACAATCCCTATGTTTCCACTTTCCGAAAAAAAATCAAAGCGTACCTCATTAAAAGACCTTTTAACTGCGTTATTGATTTTTATAATGACTAATATCATTAAAATGTTTTTTATTTGCTTGTTTACTTAAATCATGTTGCTGCAAGGCATTTGAAAATATGTTATAAGGAATGACCTGTCTGATAGTGCGTTAACATTAATTATTTTTGTTACATATTGGATTAAAGTTATACATTTTCTTTTTTTTTCTAATACACTTTAATTACTATATTCGTTCAGTACACTTTTTGTTTAACTTCACTTATTTTGCTTCTATAACGATAACAAAATAGAGTTTAAGGTCGCGTAATTTTAATTTCAATGTCATCGAAATTATTCACCTCGCATATCTATTGTTTATTTCCTTTTGTTAGGTCACCGGGATTCATTAATCGCTTTAGGGAATGTTACGAATATAATGTTATATTTACAATTTATGTATTTGCATTGACCTATCGAAAAATATGATTTTTTCGATCAATATTTCGTTTTTTCATTGATTTTGTTTTTTTGTTTAAAGGTAAATTTCGCTTTGTCCATAAAATTGTAACAATTTTCCTGCGACAATAAGGCATACTTTTGTTTGTTAAAATGGATTTTGTTATATATAAATCCAATTTTCTGCCAGTTGCTGCAGGTGTTCCGCAAGGATCCATTTTAGGGCCGCTATTATTTGCTGATATGAGCAATGTAATAAGAAACTCTAATTTGCAGCAATATTGTCTAGTAGTAGTAGTACTAATAGAGTAATATTGGGATAGTCTACTAAAAATAAAAACGCTTGCTACGGGGGCGGATCAAATAAATCTTGATATAACCTTGCTTTGCACTGATAGAATTCTCCCTTTTCTTACAAACATTATTAATTCATGTATATGGTACCTTTCCGGATCCCTGGAAAATCTCAAAAATATTTCCCCTTCTCAAAAAACAGAACGCGGACACTTATAACGATCTAAGGCCAATAAGCATCTTACCTATTTTGTCTAAAGTGAATATGAATGTGAGAACCCGAAAAAAGAAAGTAACAGCTTAATAGATATAGCAAATAGCTACTCCCGCAGGGAGAATAATTATAAAAAATCTGACACTTCATGTAGGGGGGGGGGGGATCTTTACATGATGAAAATGACCCTTTTGTATTGCCTAACCTGCTGTTCAGCCGACGTCGCTGTCCTCAGCGTCAAATTTTTAGTGAAAGTTACTTAGAAATAAATCAAAACTTAAGAGGAACTTCAAGTTATAAATCTTATAGCCGAAATTTATTAGTATCTGCTGAGTGCAGTTACTGAGTATAAAACTCTCAATCAAAGCACCAATGTTGACAGTAGTACCCTAGAGCAGTGGTCGCCAACTCGTAGCTCATAACATATCTTGTACAAATCATAGAAGCGTCCATAAATGTTGAAAAAAAATCTCAATATGAAAACAAGCAGCGGCAACACTGCGTTAAGTGCTCTGGACAGCTGCTAAAATTTACCAGAGCGCCAGCATCGCGTGAATGTTTGAGAACATCAGAACGATCTAGATTGCTTTGAACGCGATAAATGTGCACGTCGGGCATACAACGCGTTCAGTTCAAAACTAAAAGGCATTAGATGTGTTAGTACACAGAGTGAGCAATAAAAAAGATAATGGAAAGCAGTAGTAAGAAAGTAAAGACATACAACATTCATTCGGAATGGGAAGAACAGTATTTTTTTTACAGAAGTAAAGGTAAAAATGTATGTTTGTTATGTAATGCCTGTGTTTTGGTTGCTAAAAAAGGAAATATTGAGAGGCATCATAAAAGTCTACATCCGAATTTTGAAAAATATTTCCCGTTACATGCTGCCAGCAGAAAATAAAAATTGAAACAATTAAAGATCCAGTTAAATGGGCAACAGTCAATTGATAAAACAGACGTTTTTAGAACCTGTAGATTCCTTATTTTCCAACTTTAAAAATAAAGACGAGATAGTTTCAGCAATATAATCCAGGAGCCAGGATATTTTTTCACAGTTAAAAACTGACTTAGATAACTGTGTTTATTTCTCTCTTTACCTAGATGAATCAACAGATGTGGTTGACACCTCCCAGATGGCCGTGTTCGTCAGGATGGTTTTTAGTGATTTTATGATTAAAGAAAATCTTTCGAAATTTATACCACTAAAAGAATATACCACTGGACAGGAATTGTTTTCTCATTTAAACAATTTTATGTCTTTTGAGAAAATTCCAATTACAAAATTGGTAGGCTTGACAACTGATGGAGCTCCAGCTATGGTGAGTTATGATAAGGGTCTGGTAGCATTTTGTCGTAAAGATGAACGCTTTCCACAATTTATGTGTTACCATTGTATTATTCATCAGCAAGCATTATGTGGAAATGTTTTAAAACTAAACAACGTCATGAACTTGGTAGTAAAAATTGTAAACAAGAATAGAGTTCTCGAATTACAAAGAAGATTATTCAAAATCTTAGCCAATGAAATTGATTGTCAGTACGGGTATCTACTTCTTCAGTCTGAAGTGTGCTAGTTACGTAGAGGACGAGTGATAACACGTTTTAATGAAGCCATCTTCATAGTTCAATTTTTTAAACAACGCGGCGAACCGATTCAGGAACTGGAAAATTTAATTTGGCTTAGAGATTTTTTTTTGGGGACAGTTCATTAATCTTGAATGAACTCAATTTGCAACTTCAAGAAAGAGATAAAGAACTGGCGGAAATGATTTCCGATAATAAAAAATTTGAGTTTTGGGAACAAACATCAGTCAACTGTGAGGTTCTTTCAGAGAAGAAACCCTATGACAGTGAATCTCACGTGTAACTTGAAGGATAACTTCAAAAATCGGTTTAAGGATTTCAACAAAATGACATTGGTGGCTCAATTTCTTTCACACTTCATGAAAATTGATATCCAACAGTTTGCAACTTGTGTTATGCAGAACTTTGGCGAAGACACCTCTGCAACTGAAATGGAAGTGCTTGCATTTCAAAGTGATTTAGCATTGAAATCGTTAATTTCAAGTACAAAATGTATCTGGCCTATAATAAATAAAGACAAATATTCAGTTCTAAAAGTGAAAGTTATTTACTTCCACCTATTTATGCAAATCTTTTTCCGATATTAAGTTTATTAAGAATAAATTCCACACTCGCCTTGCAGATGAACATCTGGATAATTGTGTTCGAATGGCTGGGTGCAAAGTAGCTCAACACCTTGAAAAGGTTGGCGACCACTGCCCTAGCAGTACAAGAATTAAGCAAATTTAACGACCTTCTGTCGAATGAAATTAATAAAAATCAAGCTACAGGGCAAATGACTATACAATCCCATACATACATGCAATACATACATCAATACAATCAACAAAACGCCGCAAAAACCAACGTTTCGGATGGGTTTTCTCACCATCATAAGGTACAATTGCATGATAAAGTACCTATAAGAAAAACTAACCCGATTAATTTAAATATAATAACAAAAAATATTAATACTCCTTTCTCTGTGTTCACAGGTGACCAAGCCATGGGAGGACCCAACCACACTAATTATTCAGCCTACCAAGGCACTCTGTTCAATACAAACCATATTTCTAAACAACAAACCTTAAATCCCGATCTTCCAAATTTCAAAAATAATAATTTCCAAAATTTCGATTATCAAAACCATCCCACATCACGCCTTCGCCATGTCTCATCAGAACACTCTGGAGTGATCTCAGGGTCATTTCAAATGGATTTTAAACAGCGGGATCACTTGCGAAAGGGAAGTACATCTCTTTCATTCTTTTTATATGTAATATAAGCTTTCACACTATTATCCGTACTTCGAAACCTTTAACTGCTAGAGGGTCCTTCAGGTCTCCCTGAACACTTCCTAAGGGTGGCAAACTAGGTTTAAGGGGTGGCAGACTACCTTATTATCACCGGATCTTTCTATGTCTGAAAAACACGTACTTCATTGGTTTTTGGCTTAGGCCATCTTGTAGATGAACTCTGCCATTAACGCGCGTTTTACTGAGAATTCCTGTAAACCTCCCGTAACTTTGCTGGAGGTGGCCGACCCTACTTAATAGGCCCCTAACCTAAGTTGTGCTGGAAGAACGAGATGTTTTCTCGTGAAGGATTGAAGTCCCACTGGCTACAATTTACAAAAGCCGAAGTACACATCAGCAGATCTTTCTACGTTTTAGTAGACATAAATATAATAAAGTCTTATTGTAAATAAAATAATAGTCAATTCTATATTCTACTACATTATTAATAGAATAGTCATGTAATTTGTGTGCAGCAGCAGAATCGAGATTTTCAAGGGCGTCACCAAGAGGGAGGCAGGGGGCTGTTGGCTAAATTGTGGTTGAATTGGCAAAATTACACAATTAACAACAGAACCCAAATTACTGTAATACAAAAAACATGACTATTTTGCTGTAAAACTTGTAAATTATTGTCTCTAAACGGCTGATTGCTAATGTAGGTGCTACACTGGCTATTTGTATATATTTTCTTACTGAAAAGAGCCATTGTTGGTGACTTTCAGATAGGAGTTATCATATCTATGTAAATAATTTGAAAAGAGGATAAACAATTAAAAAAAGAAAAAAATATATAAAACCATTTATTGTATTTCATAATATTTTTACTGAGGTCCTTGGAACGTTTTGTACAAAACAATTATTGTAAAAGTTTTGTGCCATATCATCAACTGTGCTCAACTGACCTACAATCTGCTTCTGTTTCCCTGTAAAATATGTCTGAAATCCAGCCCAGCTACCTTTCTTCCCCTTTGGAGATTTTGAGAGTCACAATATCATTTGAGGTGGGTGCTCACTTTGTACAGAGAAATCGGGTAAATGGTGGCGGGACTTCGACAAATCCTTCGCGGTTTGCCAATAAAACTAACCCTGATATAAAGAACCGTGCTTTAAATAACCTTGTACACGACAGGACCCAATTAAATAAATTTAACAAATGTGAAACCACTCGATTAAAACAGAATCAACAATTTTCTAGCAATTCTCTCTTTGACATAGCTAATGGATATCCCTCACGAAAACGTTAACTAATCAAGCTAACAATATATGTAAGGCCAAACTAAAGGGTTTACATAATGAACCTAACACTTTTAGATTGCCTCATTCACTGGTCAGCCGTCGTCCATGTCGTTTACAAGTTTTTTTGGGATAGCCCTTTAGAAACAAAAACTTAACTTAAATTTAAAGCTTTAAATCCTTAGATCAAGGTTCGCTTAAGTATCTCAGTACACAAGTCAATAGTGGTACCTTTGAAGTACAAAACCTTATTGATTTAGGCGATCGCGGGTCATTTTTTTCAAATCAAAATATATCTACTGGGAATCAGTGGTTGGCACAACCCACATTCATCAGGTGCAGGTACATCAACCTGCCCATACTAATGAAAAGAACCCTCATTTTGTAAGTAATAATAACCATCATACTAGGTAAACCGCGGTACGTGGTAGTGTGTTGCAGTCAGTCAATAACCTCCAAATTAGAAGCAGTCGGTGGGATAAAATACTAAATGTCTTTCCTTTGTTAAGATAGTCTTATCTAATTTATTAAAAATTGATGACGAAGGAGGAGAAAGGGCTCCTCCAAATTCGAAAAAACCCAAAACAACAATTTTAACCTCTCACAAAACGACATTTTGAACGTTATAGGCTTACAAAGTCAAACAACTACCCTTAAAAACAGGCTTAAGACAGCTCAAAAAAACAACAAAAAACTAAACCTAGATCTCAGAGACTATGTAATGAAATCGATCCCGCGCCATTTGTTGTTACTGTCGAATCAAACGACATTCCAGAAAATATAGGTAATAATTCTCACATAAAAATTGCAAAAGAAATCCACGAACACGAATTCATGAATTTGCAAACAATTACTTATAATTACACATTAATAAAAACTATACTAACGAATCTGATACCATAAATACATATGCATCACCACAGGGTCAATTTTAATCTCATTTGAAGGAGTTAATCTTCCCAGACATATAGACATATACCGACTGACATTCCCTGTCACTCCCTACATCCCCCCGGTGATAGTGTTACTCGTGCCTGTTTTTTGGACACACTAGAAATCAGTGTCAAACCAGAAAGAAAAGATGTTTCCAATTGTGGAGGAATCACTCACGAAACTGTCACCGATGAAAATAGAATCAATAAAATTATTTGTAATAAAAAATGCATCCACTGCAAAAGTGATCAACACATATCGATATATAGAAATTGTCCTGAATTTCTGCGTCAGAACAACTTAAAAAAATTAATGGTCTTCGAGAATATTTCATATTATGAAGCAAACAAGCTCTGCCCAAAAAAGGACTCTACCTGTTCCAACCCCTCCCCTCACCAAGAAGATTTTCCAGCCCTGAAAAGTAAATCACAACAAAATTATACTGAAAATACAATACCTATCTCACAAACAAGAAACAAATAAATACAAAAGATCCTTTCAAAAAATGAAAAATATAATATTTTCCGAAAATAATTCAAATCACATAACAAATAACGAATCTTCAATACCTAACTATAAAAATTCTAAACCTCAATATAATAACTGGTTATGTTCCTCCCAAATAAATAATCTAGGAATTCAACTAAAACAAATAATTGAAAACCTCTCTGAAAACATAATTTTTATAGGTGACATCAATGCTCAGCATCTTAGCTATGGAAGTCAAAACAATAACATAAATGGAAAACAATTATCTGACTTTATTAGTCAAAATAACTTAATAATTTTGAATGACGGTTCTCCTACCAGACTAGAATATACTAATGTAAATCCAAGTCCAATAGATCTTACTTTTATCAATGTGGGTATGACCACCCGTTCTGAATGGAAGGTCCTCCCTAATTGTGGAAAAATCAAGAAAAAAAAAAGAAAATTAGTAATACTGATTTCATAAACCATTATTTCCTAAAAATTTTCACAAAAACATATTGGAACACATATTATTACCATTTACGTAACACTAAAAACCTAGAGAATTATGGTAAATTTGAACAACCAAATGACCACAAGAAGCTGCTGATACATCCCTTCCCCAAACATCTTTTTCGAAACTAAGAAAATAAACAAATGTATAACTTTTTGTTCAACTTTAAATCGAGACTCGAATATTAAGGAAGTTTGGAATTAAGTTAAAAAGTTCTCTGGAAAATACCAAAAAATAACCCCCAATAAAACAAAATTCTTACCAAAATTGCGATTTGTGACATAAAACCAGATCTTTCTTTAATTCCCATAAATAACTATCGTGAATTACAAATGTACGAACTAAAGGCGGAATTAAAGAAAAAAGACTCAGCCCCTGTACTTAATGAAACATCTTACTCGATGAAAACCTTCCCAATGAAATTAAACAACTACTCCTCAAATTTTATAACAACTTTCTAAAATGAGAGACTGTACCTGAATCGTGGAAAAAATACTTGATCTTGCCTATATACAAACCCAACAAAGAGCCCGAAATATCAGAAAATTACAGACCTATAACACTGGCATTCTGCTATCTGAAAACGTTGGAAATCATGATCAAAAACAGATCGGATTGAATATTTGAAAATAAAAACTACTTCCCTATACTGCAAACTGCGTTTAGCAAAAAAAATTAGTGTATTATATAATATAGCCTACCTGATCTTATACATAACCCTAGACTTCAATAAAAAAATGAACGTAACAGTAATATTTGTAGATATTAAGTCTGCATTTCACGGAGTTGATATCTACAAACTATACTCAAAACTTATTGAAATTAATATTCCTACTGAACTATGTAATTTAATTTTCAAAATCTTAGAAAATCGGAAAATGTACATTAAAAACAACATGGAACTCTAATTCAAATATTCAGGGTAGCCATGCCTGAAAATAAAAAATATTGTATTCCAGAAACATAAAACTTGCCTAAAAGCGGTGAAACACGTCAAATTTATTTTATCATTTTTTACATATAAAGATTTTTTTCCACTTTTTTCTAGTCACCCTAGAGATATATATGAAGCAGCCCCCAAAAAACAATAGGGGCAGGATGACTATTATATATCTTGTTTCAATGGTTCACGATATCTCCTCCAGGGGCCTTTACTTGCAGAACAGGTGTCACATCTTCGACATCAATACTTGATGTCTTCATGGTAGCGGACCTAGTAGAACCGTTCTCGAACTTTATCCAGAGTTTTGTTTACTCCAAGGTGCACTTCGGAGTTTCCTCCACGTAGTTCTTGCAATACGTCCTGGATTCTTTTTCTGGGAACTACTAACAGCATTTTAGTGGTTTTTCCATCGGCACTTTCCCAGACACGTTTCAACAAAGTTGATCTACCTTTTAACAATGCTTACAGTCTTCTTTACATAGACGCCTGGATAAGGCAACAGCGTTTTATATTGTCTGCCGTGTCAATGTTTAATTTGGATGTCATACTGTTGTAACTTTTCTAGCCACATGGTTAACTACCGATTCTGGATTTTTAATTATCATAAGCCATTTATAATGCAGCATGGTCCGTTCTAATCAGGAACTGTCGCCCATACCAAATATTTGTGGAAATGATCAACGGCTCTTACGATGGCACGTAATTCTTTTCTTGTAATACAATTCTGTTCAGGTTTGGATAATACACGTTGTAGTACTCTAAAACATGTTCTTGAGATTGTTGGGCTTACGACAAAACAGCTCCAATGCCAGATTGCTTGCATCTGTATGAAAAATAATTTGGACTAAAATATAAAGCTGATTTCAGTCTTCTAAATTCTGAAGCCCAGTTGTAGGCAGCTTTTTGTTCAGTTAATTCATGTAGCGAAGCTGCAATGTTTGCAAAATTACCTACAAACCGTCGATAATATGAGCATAATCCTAAGAAACTTCGGGGTTCATGTTTGTCTATGGCTGTTGGTCAATCCCTTATTGTTTCGATCTTTCTTTCATCTGCGTGAATTCCCTCAGAAACAACATGTCTCCAGAATTCCAGTTTCTTTTGAAACAGGCAACATTTCTTTGGGTTTAATTTCAAATTTGCGTTTGTAAAACGGCTGAAAACGTCTTGGATGTTTTCACAAGATCTTCGAATGATTGACCCATTACCATCACATCATCTAGGTACACCAGGTAGATTTTCCAAATAAGGCCCCCTTAAAACATATTTCATAAGAATTGGTACAAACAATTATAGGTGGCAAAAGCAGTTTTCTCTATCTTCTTCATGGATAGCTACTTGCCAATACCCATTCTTTACTTCCAAGGTTGAAAACTATTTGGATCTGACAAAGTGGTTAGAGTATCGTCAATTCTCGGTAATAGGTAGCTGTCCTTTTTGGTGACGTCATTAGGTCTACGGTAGTAGTCCACTAACCATGGACTATTTTATTCTTCGATAACCCCCACTTAAAGCATTTTGTTGCCGTGTTATTCAACTTCCTCTTTTTCTGTAACCGAAAACCTTCGTCGCGGTTGTCTAATCGGTTGTGCTTGTTTAGTATCGATGCTATGCTTTACTAAATTTGTCCTTGCGGTTTGGCCATCCTCAAGTTCAAATATGTCGCCTTTGTCAAAAATCTTATGCTGACAAATGACCCCATGATTTTACCATAGTTTGCAAAATATCCTTGGTTAACATAATCTTCCTACTTTGCGTATGTCACAATTATCTATTTGTTCGACTGGTTCGAATGTTGTAATTACAACTCCTTTATTAATTTTGCTGCAATTGCAAAAGATGCAAGCCGGCCAAAATTTCAAGTACTTCCCCGCCATGCTGTCATTTAATGGCTGTACCAATCCAACACACCAACCAGAAACTGATCTAGTTTTTAGTTTTGGGGCATTAAACACAACCTCTAATTCTAAAGCACAAGTAAGTGAATCGTACTCTTGCTAAATTTAGTCATTTTTAAATTTTCTTGAATTTTGGAGTCTCGTAGTCAATTCGGAAATTATTGGTTTTTTTATATCAGACTCAAATTCTTGTAAATATTCACTGGGCTTCTGTGTTCTAGTTTAAAGTTCGGTTCTATATAATTCTTGGCGGTACTGATCTCCAAATCAAAGTTCTAATGAATGAACAAGGTGCTGATTGCTTTGTAATAAATCCAGTGCTAGTCCTCTTTATGAGACTATTAAAGAAGTGGCATTTTCTTCGTCGTTCCAACCACTGCTTGTTGCTGCGGCCTTAAACTACCGCTCGTACATAGTCCAGGAAATTGAGCCATTAAATGTTGGTGGTTTGATTTTATCACCAGAAAGTGTTATTGTACTAGTGAATCTTTACTTTTTCAATATACTAATTTCTTTTTCCAGATGTTGAACTTTGTTTTTGATGTTGTCACGAACCTCTCTGACTTCCACTTCAACTTGCTTTACCTCTACATGAACTTGTTTTACTTCAACCTCAAGCAGGGGCGTGCGGTGAAATTTTAAGAAAGGGAAGCAATTTTTAGAAACTTACTTATTTGTAATGTAATTCGATTCTTCGAGCATTTTTTGCAAATTCGTCAATGACGTCATCATAAAAACGTCGATGCTCCGACATATTTTGGAGAAGTTTATTTTCAATGGACAACAGCGATATAAGCGAGTCTTTCCTGCCCCGTTGAATTTCTCACGAAATTTTTTATACGTTTAAGTGTTGAAAAATTGCGTTCTACTGATGAACTTGTGGCAGGTATTGTCAATACAAATTCACACAATTTCGACACTTCGGTGTAGGCATCTTCCAGCTTCTTGTCTTTTAAAAATTGCATTAGTTCCTTAGGGTTATTTTTTGCGCTAATGTCATCAGTTTCGTAAATCACTTTTAGTTCAGATCGCAGTAATACTCGGTCGAGGAACTGGCCATAATGAAGAAGAAGAGATTTAAACGCATCTTCTGGAAAAGTTTTTCCTTTAAATGCATCAAAATTGCAGAGCTCAAGGAATTTAAAATCATTTAAACCGTTAAATCTTTAGGTTATTTGTTGCTGAATTTGATCGATTATTTCGTAAAAGAGGCGTCAGTATGATGTTTGAACATCTCCCACCTTGTCTGTTCGAAGACGCTTAGCTTGTGGCTCTACATTTAACATCATCGTTTTCTCCCAAAATAGGTCAAAGTCATCTCTTTTTTGGCTTAACATGGACTTTTTTAGACAAAAAACAAGATCATTTGTTTTAGTTTGTAATATATTAAAACATTGTCCGAGAATGGAAATATTTCTGAAAATATGTTCAACAAATAATTAAAATTAAAATCTCGTTTTAAACCGTCCAAAAACCCCTCGAACTATTTATTGCTTCTGAGTCCCACGTTTCATTATTTTCTATTATATTCTCAAATAGTTCAATCAGTGATTCACGATTTTTAGATACTGTTAACACAAGTCTTCCATTATAGTTCCATCTAGTAGGAGCTACTTTGGGCAATCGTTTGTGGACAAAACTTGTGTACATTTTGTTGACTTGGAAAAAAAAGCAGCCATGCCTCTTAAAGTAACGAAAAATACTTTACACTCTTTAATGTGATTGATGGACTGGGATAAAACTAAATTTAATTTATGAGCAAAACAATGGACAAACACAGCACTTGGGAAAGTTTCTCGAACTTTAGCTTGCAGACCCCTAATTGTCCTACCATCACTACAGCTCCATCATAGCTTTTAGCAACTAATTTTTCTCTCCATTAATTTTTTTAGATTAGATGATAATTAGAATAATATTTTAGCATTTTTAATATAAACTAAATTAATGGTTTCCTATTTCAAAAATTACATTTTAGAAGATGTTTTGTAATTTTTTACGGTATATAATGCATCTGCTGTACGATTTTCGGACACATTCTTAAAACCTAAAAATCTCTCTTGAATACTTCCGTCTGTTTTAACGTAGCGTATTACTATAGATAATTGGCTAAAATTAGTGATATTACTTGTTTCGTCCAGAACAATAGCAATGAACCGCGCGCCGCCAATCTCTTGCTTAATTTTTTTTAGAATAATGGCTTCAACAGTGGAAATTAAATCATTCGGGATTCGATTCGACGTTCCGCGAAAAACGCTAGACTGCTTTAAATGATTTTTTAAGCAACCATCATATTTAGCCATTAAACTAAGTAAATCTTGAAAATTTCCTCTATCTGAAGAAACCCTCGTTTTATCATGACCTCTAAATCCCAATTCGTGCTGTCCGAGAAAACAAACAACATCGATAAGTCTTCTTAATATTTACCTATTTTTATCGACTAGTTCATTGTGTTGGCGGTGACTAATTTCCAACTGTCTATTAAGGGCGTGTTCAATTCTGGTTTTGCCGCAGACTTTTTCTTTTATGACAGCCTGTAAATGCGCTTTGGAGATAATGTGTCTTTTTACAGCTTTATGGAAATAAAGTTTTTCATTTTTGTGGTTAAATTTTTCATAGGCGGTTTTGCCCTTCATTTGGAAATTATTTGAAGCTTATCAGCGAAGTTTAATGTTGAAAATCCCTTTATTATTAAGACACACCACACATTCACACACGCTCTTCTTACTAAATTCTCCAACATGTTCAACGTTATTACCGACAGCCGAAGTTGACGGTATTTGCATATCCACGTCCGTATTATGGTCTTCCATATCGCACCATGCACGACGCGACGTACGTATCACACAACACACGGATAGCCGTTCAAACAAAGAACTTACTCCAACGATAGCTTCCGTCACCACTTAAAGCACGCGAGTGAAATGCAAAAATTGGAAACAGCCGGTGGAAAGTTCAATAACCTTTGGCTCGATTCACAGGAAATCAAGCATACAGGACTTGGCTGCAGAGAAGCTAGCGGCCCACATACGTTCTATTCGATATTCTATTGTGATTGGGTCGAAGTCAAGGCTGCATTTAATATGGGCTTGATAATTAAAATAATATTTTAGCATTTTTAATATAAACTAAATTAATGGTTTCCTATTTCAAAAATTACATTTTAGAAGATGTTTTGTAATTTTTTTTGGGGAAGCACTGCTTCCCTTGCTTCCATGGACTGCACGCCCCTGATCTCAAGATAATATATCACTTTATCCATGTTCCTTCAAGTTCTCCTTTTGCATGAGTCCAGTCCTGCCGTTGATGGTATTCTTCATGCCTCTTCTTTCTACCTTTTGGTTTCTTCTTCCTCTTTTTTTGTCTCTTTTCGAGCCAATCCTGTTCTTGATTTTGTCTTTTACCTTCTTCATGTTGTCTTTTGGCCTCCAAATCTTGCAGATATTTTAGTATTCCCTGTTGTATCTGTTGTCTTTTGGTCTCTTCAGCTTCCCTTTCTTGGTTTTTATTAGATTCTTGGTCGGTTGACCTCTTCATAAGGATATCTTGTTCTACTTGTACAGATCTTGTTTAATATGAAAATTTAATGTTTACTAAACTCGTTCTTTCGGACTTAATTTAGCTTTATTATTTTTTTCACAACGTTTCTAATGATAACTATCTCCAATCGTTTTCAACTGTAAACTAAATGCTAACTCTCGGGATCTTCTTCTTGATTATGTCAGCCATAGGCTATAACATCTATTCTTTCATCGATGGATATCTGATTGAAATTGAGGTAGGGTAATCATAGAAGGGGGGGGGGAGTCCCAGGTGGGGAGAGGGGGTTAATTTCTAGGTAAAAGGCAATCTTTGGGGAGTTTGAATTTGTTTCTAGGATTGGAGAACGTATGTGAGTCTGTAATTAAGTTATTGTTTGATATGTCGGCTCTTATGTAATAATTTGAGTTAAGATTAGTTATGAAATCACCCAAACTTTCAAGTTGCATATCCCTGTGGAGAATAGAGTTTCTCACGAATCTATCGGCACCAGTTATCAGTCTAACTACTTTATTTTGAAAGGTTTGCCATCTTTTTTGTTGATTTTTGTGATGAACACTCCATGTAGGCGAGGCGTAAGTGAGAACCGGTCTTATATAGGACTTGTATATAGTGATTTTGTTGCGGGAATTAAGTTTGCTTTTACTATGCAATAGATTATATAGAAGAGCTAAAATTCCTCTGGCTTTTTTGATACAATAGTCTGTGTTGGCCGACCACCTCAGCCCTCTGTCAAAGATTACTCCTAAATATTTAACTTGTTTAGACCAGTTAATTTCAGTTCTACGGATTTTTATTTTTGTAGCCACGGGGGTTCTACTTCTTTTAGTGAAGAGTATTGCCTGAGTTTTATTAGGGTTGAGATCGAGCTTCCAATGGTCCATCCATTTTTGGATGTCATTGATATGTCTTTGGAGCCTGGAGGCTATAATGTTTAAGTTTTTATTTATTGCCAAAAGGGCCGTGTCGTCTGCAAACAAATATAGTTCTGTTAGGTTACTTTTCGGGATGTCCGCAGTGAATATATTGAACAAAAGGGGGGATAGCGGTGAGCCCTGTGGTACTCCTGCTCTTATTAATCTTGCAGTAGAAAGATAGCCGTCGACTTGAACTACAAAGGATCTATCTTTTAGGAATGATTGAATAATTTTAATGAGATAATTAGAGATGCCAGCTCTGATTAATTTTATAATTAAACCGTTGTGCCAAGTTTTATCAAATGCTTTTCTGATGTCTAGAAAAACTGCTCCTAAATTTTTTTTCCTATTAAACCCTTTGGTGATGTCGGCAGCTAATCTTGTTGTTTGTTTAATAGTGCTTATGTTGCTTCTAAACCCGAATTGAAAATCCGGGAGAATATTTTTTTCCAGAACTTCGTCCTGAAGCTTTTGTAAAATGATTTTTTCTGTTATCTTACCTATAGTTGAGAGCAGGCTTATGGGCCTGTAGCTATTTGTTAGATAGGCACTCTCGCCTTTTTTCTTTAGAAGGATAATGTTAGCTTTTTTCCATGGGGTAGGAAAGTAACCCCATTGGAACATAATGTTAGTTATGTAGGTTAAGTATATAGAAAGGTTAGCTGGGACTTTTTTTAAGGCTATGTTTGTTATTTTGTCCAACCCTGGGGCTTTTTTAACATTAAGGTTTTTTATCTCCTCCTGAATCTGATCTAACTGTATTATCGGTGTGTTGCCAACAGGTGTTCTGTAAATTGCCACTGTATGAGATATGTTATTTTCGTGAATAATGTTAATGGGGGCGCATTCATTAAATTGGTCATATAATGAGTCGGCAAAGAATTCTACTTTGTCGACTGGGTTTGATATGATGGAATTGTTGATTGTGTTTTGAATATGCGGCATCGGGAGTTTTGGGCCTTTAGTGAAGTTTTTAGTCAATTTAAAATACTTGGTGTTGTCGTCATTCAAGCTGTCCAATTTGTCCTCCCATTGACTGTTATATAGATTTTTAAGAAGAATTTTAACTTCATTTGTTGCTTGATTTGCTAATATTTTTATTTGTGGGTCTGCAGTGCGAAAAGCGAGGTTTTTAAGCCTATTTTTTTCCTTGATTTTTTCTCTAATTTGAGGGGGAATAATACCATATTTAGTTATTTTTTCAGGTTTAAAAATAGTGGACGTGTTAATTGCGTTTGAAATTTTTTCGGTAAGATCAATCACAGCCCGATCAAGTTCAGGAGGAGAGAAAATATTATTAATAAATGTGAGCTCTTTAATTTTTTCTTGATAAAGTTTCCAGTTATTTATTTTTTTGATATGCATGTCATTATGGGAGGTGATATTGTCACCATAATCAATTAGGACCGGAGAGTGGTCCGATGAAAGTTCATGGAGAACTGCCGGTAAAGTTATTTGTTGAGTATTTTTGGTTAGAAAGAAGTCAAGTAACTCTGGTCTGCCTCTCGAACAGATATGGGTTGGTTCAGTAGGTGTAAGTACATTAAACCTACAGACATCCTGAGAATTAATTATAGTTAAGCCTCTGGGGTTGGTTACATTACAACCCCAGTCCCTATGTTTAGCGTTTAAATCTCCTCCTATGAGGATAGCTTCGTTTGTGTTGAATATATTTAAAAGGTTATTTACGTTGAAATTTTTTTGCTGAGAGTGCCGCAGTAAACGGAACCTATTGTGAGTAATTGGTTTTTTAGGGCTATTTTGGCATAAGTGCCTTCTATTCCATTATCTGGGTTTGGAATTTCATATGCAATTAAGGTCTTTTTAACTAGAATGAGGGTTCCGCCTCCCTGCGCCCCCTCTCTGTCAGATCTGAAAATATTATAATTAGGACAAGTAAATCTTTGTCTGTTTTTTAACCATGTTTCTTGGATTAGGAACACATCTATTTGATATTTTTCTAAAAAGTTAATTAATTCGATTTTTTTGTCTTTGATGGAATTTATATTGCATGAAGCTATTCTCAATGAGGAGGGATGAAGTTTGTTGTAATTCATTTAGTAATGGGGGCCAGATTTGTTGTCATCTGCGGTAAAAATTGTTGAAACTGGGATTGTAATGTTGACATGAATTGCTTCATAAAAATCTGTAGTTGATCGTTCATGTTAGCAAAAAGTTGAATTATTTGCGGCATTGCACTTATTTCATTGTTAATAGACTGGTTATTTAAGTTTAGATTAGAATTATTATTTTTTAAATTATCTTTGCCCCATTGAAACGTGGGTGGAGGAATTCTAGGGATGGGTTTAAGGTTTTTCGGATGTTTGGAGCAACCTTGAAAGTTAGCCGGGTGTTCACCACCACAATTTGCACAAGTACATTTTATATTTTTTTCCAATTGGCATGTATAGGTTAGACGGTCTTTAGCACATTTAAGGCATTTTGGTTCCGCGCTACATTTCGCTTGCGAATGACCATAAAGCTGGCATCTATGGCACTGAGTTATATTTGCTTTGTTTTTTTGTGATTCCCTTAATGGCCATATCGTCAAGCAGATACAAATCAAAAATATGTTTTTCAGTCTTGGGTAAGATAACTAAAACTAGAGGCATTGGTCTAAATGCTAACTCTAAAGCTCCATGCTTATATACCAGTCATGTGCGGTAATGCGTGAAACCAGGTTACCTGAATCGTGAAGTTGTGAAAGGTCAGTATGAGTTAGAAGCGGCTTCCATATATTTGGAATATCGACGCTATGCTTACTGAATATGCGTTGATTCCTTCTTATAAAAGCTATATATAAAAGCTGCTTCTAAAATTTTAGCCTCCGACCACTGCATTCAGTGTTGGTTTGACCAGATGCATTCCGCTAAGCTCGATTTTGGCATCTCTCCCTTTTGAGTATGATTAAAATGCTCCCTGACTCTTATACTAAGAGGGCGTTTTTACTCTCCGATGTACGATTCACCACATTCACACTGGATTTGGTAAATGCATTCATTTAGCTTAGTTTTTCTCAGAAGGCTTCTTAACATTTTCTCGATTTAAAAGTGGTTTTAATATTGAAATTCCTGGCTATTCTCCGAATGTTTTCAGATGTTCCCTTAATATAGGGCATTGAGACAAATGGTGTTGTTTCTTGTACATCGAAATGTGTCGTAGTATGATGATCATTTTGTAATTTTGATATTGTATTACTTATTAATCTTTCAGAGTCAAATTGCTTATTTATAATTTTCTAGGTAATATAGTTATTGGACGTATATATATATATATATATATATATATATATATATATATATATATATATATATATATATATATATTTTAATATTTTTCAATTAAAGGTACAAAACACATTTTTTAGGGACAGGGTATTTCTATTGGAGTAAAATGAAATGAGATCATTATTCGGCATTATATCAGGAACAGACCTAATAAAATGGTTATTATATCCTCAAGGTTACATAAATTTTCGGGAAGATTTTGATAACGCTTTATTTCGCCGATGTGAGGCCTTTGATTGAGTTTGTGCGCCATGTGTATGTTTTAAATGGAGCATGATATCAGATAAAGTATTTGCTATTAATTTAGTTCACTTTACTTTCGACATTTATATCATAAATATTATTCCATGAAATAGGTCATAAAATTAATAATAATAAATAAAATTTTCCATAATTTAAATTCTTATAACCCCCAAACTTTAAAAAAAAAGAACCCCGCTTCTCATAATTTATGTTAACAGAACAATGAACAAGGTCATAGTCACTAATGTGAGACACTGATACAACTCTTGAATCCATTATTATGTCCTTATTTGAGTTAAGAATAAAATCTATTAAGTGTCCCGAAAAGCACATTTACTCTAGTTGGTTCCTTTATGATTTGTGTGAGTTAGAAGCCATCTATATAAATATAAATTGTGATATATATTTAGCATCTACAGAATCAATATTTAATAGGTAAATGTTAAAGTCACCAATACTAAAAACGCAATCTACTGTAGGTATTATCTGCGTAACCATATCTTCAAAACTCTTCAAAAAAAAACCGATAATGTCACAAAATTAAGCAAGCAGCGAACGAACATTTAAATGAGCAATTCTTAAGAGCACCATTAGTTGGTATATCGCTTACATACACCGCCATATTACAGAAATTTAAGCAATTGGATGAACAGGTTACCAGCGAGAGTAGCCTAAAATTTAGGAACCAAAGTGCCAATAAATATTGTAAAAAATAAAATAATAAAAAAAATATAAAAATATAGTAACAATGGGGATAAAAAGCCTTTAGAGGAAAAACACTGCGTAAATACTTACTAATTTGCCTCGAGGTCACGAACTTCTCCAGTCTTTTTGCAGTTTTAAAAAAACTGCCACTTTAAACGTATCGACAATATGGAAACTTATGAGACTGGTTTCAGATTTTACAAACAAGACGGAACACGTAAATATACAACAATAAAAACAATTCTAATTATCTCGGGAAGACTTTTTTGTGTTTATTGTCTACCAATAATAACTCGTGGTCAACCTCCTTATAAAATGTATATTATTTTATGTATCATAGCGTTTAATTATGTCTTGAAGTTTCGGGGAATGCTTAATTATCATTAAATGAGAATTAATGGTATCTATATTTTTTATATTATTGAACATTTTATACAAATTTCCTATTCAGTAGTTAAGAATTTGCCAAAGCAAAACTGTTGCCATTTAGACATTTTTTAATTTGAATCATTTTGTATCACCTGTTTAATTAATGATAAGGGCCTTGAAATGCAAACGTCAGTGTTTGATCGGGTTGAAAATAAGATTTTGGACTGAATTTGTTTTTGTTAAACAACGGAAGATACTAATTAGAAATTAAGATAATACGAAAATGATCTTTCAGACTTTCAGCAGATTCTCAAGTTACTTTCCCTTTTTTCAATTCTATAAAACTGAAAAGAGATAGAACGAGATTTAAACAAATTACCAAAAACATTGAAATATTGCCTTAACCACATTTTTTTATTATAATTTTGGAAAAGTTTATATTTTTTGTATGTGCTTTTTATTTAATAATTAGTTGAGAGAAGTCTGTAATAAAGCCTCGCTCCTTCATGGGTCCAACTAAAGTTTTAAAAATATCTGTCACTCTCAATTGTTTTCCATCCAATAAATCTAAAACTTTTTTCTATTAATTAGCTCTAATAATACTCTCACTTCTTCTGCAGTTCATACATTTCTTTTTTTACCTGTGCGCTGGCCATTATAAATTAATTAAAAATTTAAAACAAAATAAAACGATTAACAAATAAAATTTGAAGGTTAAGTGCGAAATAAATCGAAATTGATTCTTATATCAACTTTCATTTAAATCTGATTCGCCAATCCCGTTTATATCGTGCAATTTCTATTTCCATCCACTTGAACTCAGTCCAAATCACTTGATGTAAGTTTTTAAAGAATTCGGTTCCTTCCGATCGAAAAGCATAATATAGACGTAGTACTCATTGTGGTGTAGTTCAGTTTTTGTTTTCTACGTAAGTGGACGTTTTGAGGGTAAATATTATGAACAATAAAAACATTTAAAAAAGTCTTTACTTTATTTTAGTTATAAGTTAAAACTGTCGCTGGGGGAGGGAGCTTTAATCCCCAAACTCACCCCTCTTATATATACTATCGGTAAGAAAGTATAATTTACTGACGGATATGTAAAGGGGTCTTTCCTCATATTTATTACGTAGTTTATAGAAAATTATTATTTATGTATAAGAGGATATCTCAAAAATGTGTAGAATACCCATCATACATTTTTTAAATGGAACACCCTATATATCATATGTTCATAAAATGTGCCAGATTAAATACCTTTGTCTTCAAACACACCCAAGACATTTGACCTAAAAAGTATTGTTTCTTAACACCGGGATTTTGAAAATTCTCGGGTATCTTTAAAGAAAAAGGTAACAAACCTGGTATATTTATAATCAGCAAGAAGGCGACAATTGTATGGATCATATAGTATACATGGTGTTCCATTTGAAAAAAATAGTTCTTGGGTCTGCTACGTAATAAATCCTGCAAGTTTTATATTTAATATTTTTTCCATCCCTTAAAATTAAACAAAATAATGGGGGTAGTGAAATATGAGGAAAGGACCTGTATATTAATTTACCTGACTGTAGGTAAATCCCTGACACTGGCTGTAATATCCTGAGCTTCTGGTGTGTATTTTTCCACCATTTGTAGAATATCCCATAATTCTTTTTTTGGTCCTAGTAGACCCTGAAATTATATCTGTTTAGAAAATAAAGTACAAACATCAGTATATCGCAGACAAAAAATCTGCAAGTATAATAAGTGTATTATAAGAGCACTGTTCTATATGCATATAAAAAAACGTTTAGTTTCGTAAGAACAGCACAATCTTGAAGTTTTGGTTTTGCTAATAAACTTCTAACCGTATGTCGAGAATTAAATGCTGGTTTAATGTAACTTTTTGTTATCTTCCTAATCTTTTTAGAAGTTCCTTAAACAAAAGGTATAGTAAGAAAAATAATAGATCCTTTCGACCCGTAATCCATTCGTGAGAAATTATTATTTTCCTAAATTTCCCGAATTGTTACACATGTTGGAAGAATCATTGGAAATCCCAATTTGACTTTATCCATGGTCAGGCGTTCTTCGAATCTTCCCCACCTTACGATACAATCCTAAATATCGCTCCAGGCATTTCGGAGCGTCTGCATGCTTGTGGGTGCCAAATGCCTTTTCACTATGCAATGTCCTATTATGACACCAATATGAACAGGTTCAGGAACCGCCTATGTCGTCTTAGAAGCTTGTGTGCATGCCCGCATATTTAGCGAACATTTCATGTGTACATCACCACGGAGAAAATCCGTTAATACCCCAATCGATAAATGTATATTCATATGTTTTTTTTAACATTAGTGTCAAAAGATGAGAAATTAACTTTTCAAAATAAAAATGTTTAACAACATAGAAAATTAAGCACGGTGTGCAAAATAATCTTAAATTTGACATTCATTTAATTGAGAGGCCTTTAATAGAGATAATTAGTAATGTATTAAATTTTGAAAGATTGTAATGGTAATAAATATTCCAACGTTTTCAACTCTTATCTGAAAACTAAGATCTTTTTTAACGAAAAAGCTGTAGGGAATTGATTTTTAACCGGCAGACTCTTTCCTCAGACTAGGTTGTTTATTTCAAATCTCAAAAATGCATAGCAGTTCCAGACCTCAACCTGGATTGAGCTCCAAATCAGAATCGAGAGAACGAAAGATTTTGGGTCTCAAGATCCCTCAAGATCAAGTATTTGATGCTTATGGTTGGCGTTTTCAAGGTTCAACAGATGAACTGTATAGTCATAATACAAGTCAAGTTGATACAACTTTTATCCGAATTCGACTCTGTCATGGAAGAACATAAGCAAAACGGAACACATGACTATGCTAATTAGAACGTTTCAATTATT
Organism: Kuschelorhynchus macadamiae; assembly: GCA_030620095.1. Classification (NCBI taxonomy): domain Eukaryota; kingdom Metazoa; phylum Arthropoda; class Insecta; order Coleoptera; family Curculionidae; genus Kuschelorhynchus; species Kuschelorhynchus macadamiae. The sequence goes on from JAUTXW010005338.1 coordinate 1,053,410, forward strand.
CGCAAACCATGAAAATTCAAAGGTAGAGTTCATAATCAAGGAAGGTTTCTAAAGATCGAAAATTAAGTGTAATTTTCAAGCTTCGAATTAACAGAAGTTCTTATAACGGAACTAGCAAAACTGGAATCGTCTCTACAGGACATGAGAGGGCAAAGCTATGACAATGAATCAAAAATGAAAGATCAAAATACATAAATAAATTAAAATACTAATGCTTTCTACGTTCCGTGTAGTAGTCATTATTTGAATCTTGTTGTAAACAATATCGCAAAATCTTCAAACGGCAAACTATTTTGCATCCTCAATTTATTCTATGCTTGCAAAACCACTTAAACAACCGGGTTTCCATTATTAATGGTATTTTCGCATATTGTACTGTTCTTTTCTTTTTTAGACGTGTTTAAGTTCGAATTTTAAATAGGCAGCACAAGAATATCAATAAATATATATCAGCTTTGCATATCAAAAGTAGTACTCCAAGTTTGATGTCTAAAATAATAGAAGCAACAAAACAATATTAATGTGTAAAGAGATTTAATTCGAAGCATTGCACAGAATATATTTTGACCTTCTGAATATATGTATACTAAAATTACTCTACACTAAGTAATTTATTTGCATAGGATCACAAAACGCCAATTTACGATTTTATGTTCAAATGACTAATATACAACTGCATTTCTAACCTGCCCAAAAATGCTGCATACTTACAAATTTCGAAAATTTGACTTATTTTTTAGCTCAATATTAAATATAGGAATATATTTGAGTAAAGTTCTTACGTAAAACTCGCTGTAGAAAATTTTGGAAAATTAATCAAAATATAAGGACGGCAAAAAAAACTTTGCCCAGAGCGGCAGAAAAGCTAGATTGGGCACTGACAATATATACAAACATATATACACATATTGTGAAACAAGTGCCGAAATACGTAGATATCATACGTATAGATGTTTGGTGTCATGAGCTAAAGGCGAAGGCGATTACAACAAGTATGAAATGTGATTTTCGCACGTGTTTCACACTATACTTTTTGTACGACTGCATAGCAAACTTTTTGAAAATTAAATTAATATAATTATATAAATTAACTAAGTGCAAAAACAAAAATATTACTTCTCGCACCTTATCGTGGAGCCACTAATATAGCCAATAGCTGAACTTAAGTTAATGCACACATTATGACTAGTTCAGCTATTGGTCACAATGTCCCGCCACGATAGAATATTATAGAAATATTATTCCGCACACTGTGACAGGTTGCATTTTCATAGGAGTCGTAGAAAAAATTTTTCTCACTACTACATATATAACAAAATATAAGAAAAAGTTGTTCAGAATGAAAAACTGAAAATGTAAAATCTAAAATTCTTCGGTCAACTCTTGATATTTTGTTGCACTTAAATTGGCACAAGTTAAATATATTTTGGTTTCCCTGAGGCTTCTTTTCATATTTTAGTATATTGTTGTAGACACAAGAAGGAAAGTTGTTGCCGTACACTATGCCTCGTAAACTACAAGGTTAGCCAGAAATCGAGGGCCAAAAGTTGTATATTTCATTTTTTCAAATTTTGCATGGACATATTTTGAGTATTGAAAGTTGTTTTTAAATTGAGTTTAATATACGATATTTTTAATAACATTAATACATGGTTTAGTTGTCTAAAAATGATCAACTGTAATACGTAAAAATGCTCTCTTCTTCTCCTCTCTTCCTGTTTTTCACTTCTGCTCCTTACGGTCATGTTCGAAAATGTTCTTCTGCCCCTTTTAGGGGCAAGTTGTAATTTGTTTTCTTCTATCCATTCCTTTACGATTGCCAAGGATTGATTTATTTCTCGCACAGTCTGTTTTTTCCTTGGACAGATATGACGATGTCATCAGCATAACCCATTATTTGGATTTCATTGTTGAATATTTGAATATATGTATATATTAAATAATATTGGGCTGAGTGGAGATCTTTGAGGTAACCCCGATGTTGATATTTGAGGGTCCATTAGCTCACCAGAGGAGTTTCTGATGTAAAATTTTTGTATTTTGAATTATTATTAATGATATTGCTTAATTCTAATGGAATATTAATTTTAATTAATTTTTCATACATCAAATATATTATGTTTACTTGATTAAATGCAGACTTTATAACTAAAAAGACTGCTACGACATGATTATTTTCGTTAAATGAAAGGTTAATATAAGATGTTAAATAAGCGGTATTGTTGTGGACAGACACAATCTAAATCCCGTTTGAAGGGTTGAAAAGACATTTCGTTTTTCGAGAATCCAGCTATTGTTTTTATCAATATTTCTAATACTTCCAGGTAGCATGATGCAAGCATTATAGGTCTGTAATTATCTGCTATTTCCGGATTTTTATTTGGTATGCAAATTGCTAAAACTAAGTATTCTTTCCAAGAATTTGGAAGTGGATCTCCCTTTAGAAGATTGTTGCATATGTTAAGCAATATCTGTTTAAAATCTAGCAGGTACGTTATTAATCATTGAGTAAGACACTTCATCCAGTCCTGTCGCTGAGTATTTTTTTACTATTTATTGCTGCATATAGCTCACTTAGGTCAAGTGGTGTGTATTTCTTAATTTGCTTGAGTTTAAAGTTAAAAATATATATATATATATATATATATATATATATATATATATATATATATATATATTGATATACATATATGCATATTAAATCTTATCCATTTTTTAGTATTTCGGAGCAGTCGTTGTCTCACCTAAGATTACCTATGTCTAATGTCCACAGAACTAGGAGGGCCCCTGGTGGGCACCCTGATGGAAGATCCATCATTCATTATAACAGGTATTGTGTGCAATCAAGAATTGTTCAATTTGCTATCAATTCGTGTTAATATTCTTGCTACCCCATATGGGACTGTGTCCGTTAAGGGCAGCCATAAAAATTGTGTTCTTTTGTAAATTGCCATATATGTGCTCTAAATATTTTTCTAATTTTAGCGTTTGTAGAGGAGCGTGTGCAGTAATAATGTTTATGTTACCAATTTTTATTATTAAATTGAAATTGAATTGAAAGTTATTATCATTTAGGTTTTGATCATTTTTGATTGTGTCAATTATAGTGTTTTTTTACACAAATGGCTTTACCACCATACCCATCATTTGTATTATTTGTGAGTTATGAAAGCTCTCTTGTGATATGCTTGTATTTAATTGTTTTTTAGAATATTGACTGGCGTTAGGTTGGTTATTTTGTACGTCCTTAATTTGTAACAAGTTGCTATATTGAGGTCTAGAAGTGGGGGAGAAAAGTTGTTCATTATGGGCTCTTTGTCGTATCCTGGTGTATAATCTATATTTCTTTTCTTATTAGTGTTATTAAGCGCTCATATGTTTTTGTCTATTGTTTGTGTATTTTGTATCGTCTAATCTTCTTTTGGTTACGGGAATGCTGTTTTCAGGTTCAAATTTATTTTTAAGTTAGGGGAATTCATCTGGTATAAACTAAGGAGGTTTTTTATATGATTTTTAAGGCAAAGCTTTGAGATTGATCGGTGTGTTTCTTTTTAAACGCGCCTATTTAGCCTAATTAAACTTATTATTTGATATGGAGATTGTGTCCCTTATTTCCAAATTTTCAAGTTGAATTCTAAATCAATGTTTCTGACAACCCCTTTGCATGAAGTTTGATTAAATGGAATGTTTATGGTATATCATTTTTTATTAGGTTTTGATTTTTAAGTATATTATTGGCAGCTTCATGACCATTCAATTGAATTTCTATCGAATTTTTAAATAAAACATTTCTTTCGCGATTTTAAGCTGACTAAAGTTTCCTAATTATTTGGCAAGTTGCTAAAACTCACGTTAACTAGATAAGGGGCTGGATTTGTATAATCTTCGAAAACGTGGTTTCTTTTTTATCTATATAGCTTAAGATATGTAGTTTTTTTGGATCGATTGGAATATGACCTTGACTATCTACAACGACTTCAATTACTTCATTGCGAGTATACTTATTATTTTTATTGGGGAAACCGCCTCCCCCAGGGTAACTCATATTATTATATCTTATTTTACGTAATTTACAATATAATACAAATACATTACAAATAAAAACAAATAATATCCGTAATTTTTGGGTTAGGAAATTAGTTAACACATCGCGTTGTTTACTGTCACGTCGCTAGCACAGCACTGTAAAAATACTTATAATATAAGGCCCATAAATGACATAATTATTAGCAATGGCAATATTTATAGGTTGGCGTCTTCATAATTTGCTAGCAGAATGTTCTGGTTGTTTCGTAAGGTTGAAGAAAATGAGGACAATATTTTAGGATATGACCATGAGTCCTCGAATGCATCCCCCAACACTATGATCTTTGTGTGCCCAACCATTGCATATAAAAGATTGGTGGTGTAAGCATATAGTGTTATAACTGACACGAGGCGTGCAATTGAAGTTTCAATTAAATTAAATTAAATCAAACATGAGTTACGTGTGTGATATGTGTGGTGCATCATTTACCCGCAGTTACAGTCTGTTGCGTCACAAAAGAGATTCGTGTAGGGGTAGACCGGATGATGATTTTGGTGTTGGAGGAAAGCGCGTAAGATTGGATGTTGCAGGACCCTCAGCATCAAATTCCCCAAAAATGCAAAGCTGTGATGTTTGTAATGTGGTTGTTCCAGCAAACCGAATGGCGGCTCACCAAAGAACATTGGCACATAGAAATAATACATGCATACCATTATCGCAAGGTGTAGAAATGATAGATGGTGCCTTCAGAAATCGCATCGCGACATATCGTGTGAGCAGCGACAATATCCATGTCGATTTTACTGCTTTTTTCGATGATATTAAGCAGAAAGTGTTGGATTTGGTGCGTCGAATGCTGACATCGCATGGTGCTCTGAAAATAAACATGATTGTTTTTGGTCAATATCTGCTGCCATCTCAGGACGTGTGCAGCGACAAATCGTCTAATACAACCAATCAAGTAATCACGGTTGGGGATGATTTGGAAACTGTATACCAATCGTTTGTGGATGCAATGAAGACCCAATCTACGGAATTCCAAGAAAAAGATTCAGGTATGTTTAAATATTTAACTGTGTTGTTTTGTGAATTATAATACTTTGGTGTGTTTATAGGGTGAGCACTTGAGAAAATTATATATCTGGAAGTGAACATCAACGAGTTTAGGCCAATAAGCGGCTCATCATACATCAAACTACCGAGATTCATAGAGAGCAAAAAGGCTGGTGAACCAAGACGAGTGCTGCTTCGCTTGGGCTGTAACTTCAGCGATGTTTCCCGCAATCAATATGTCGTCACGAGTCTCATCATACCCCCATTTTTCAACTGTGTTGGATGTAACAGGTATGGATTTTCCAGTGAAATTGTGTGATATTAGTAAATTTGAGAAACAAAATAACATTTCAGTCAATGTGTATGGTGTAGAATCTACTTTTGAAAATAATAAGATTAAGTATGAAATAGTTGGTCCACTTAGGTATGCGAACAAAAAATTAATAAATCACGTAAATTTATTGTTAATAACCAGTGATTGTAATATTCAGGCTGATGACGATACACATGTTTGTGATGCACGTTGTACAAAAAGTCATTATTGTTGGATCACAGATTTATCTCGACTAGTATCTAGTCCAATTAGCAAACATAAAAGTAAATTGTATTTTTGTGACGATTGTCTCGTTTATTTTGATCCATTATCAGCTATAACTTTACATCAGAAAAATGATTGTAACCATATATACACATTGACACCATCAATTGCTCAAAAAGTAGATAAGCTTGGAAATACTGTAGCGGAAAATATACTAAAATTTGAGAATATTGAAAAGCAAATGAAAGTTCCTTTTGTTGTATATGCAGACTTTGAATCGGTTTTAAAACCAATGGATAATACAGAACCAAACCCCCAAAATTCGTACACAACAAAAAACGTTAAACACGAGCCATACTCTTTCGCTTACTTAACAAAATGTTCCTTTGATGATTCTATCTCTAAATTTGAACTGTACAGAGGGGACGATGCAGCACAAGTTGTTGTTTCCCGTATCGAAAACGATTTAAGACATTTTTATAATACCTATTTGAAGATATTGTACCAATAAATGGATTAACAGCTGCCGAGTTAAAAGATTTTAGAGATGCTAAAGTATGTAATATATGTGAACGACCTTTCAATGAAAATGATGTGAAAGTAAAGGATCATTGCCACATAACAGGGCTTTTTGGTGCTGCACATTCCATCTGTAATTTAAATTATAAAATACCCAGTTTTATCCCGATTGTATTTCATAATTTAAGTGGTTACGACTGTCACATGTTCATTAAAGAATTGTGTCGTCATGGTGATAATATTGAGGTCATCGCTCAAAGCAAAGAAAAATACGTATCATTCACAAAAATCCTTTATGTGCATGATTATATTGACAAAACTAATGGATTGACAAAAAGAAAAAACTTAAGATTTAGATTTTTGTCGACATCATTGGAAAATTTGGGTGCTGGTTTAGAGATTGATCAGTTTAAAAAGACACGAAAACATTTCCCTCTTATCGAGCAGTTTAATTTAATGCGAAAGAAAGGTATTTTTCCGTACAGTTTTATGGATTGTATGGAGAAAATGAATTACCCCACGCTACCAACAAAAAACCAATTTTACGATAACTTAAAGGAAGAGCATATTAACGATGAAGACTATGGAAGAGCGATGGAAGTGTGGCGAATGTTTAAATGTAGGAATTTGGGGGAATATTCAGATCTGTATTTGAAGTCCGATGTTCTCTTATTGTATGATGTTTTTGAGCAATTTCGAGAAACTTGCTTAAATATTTATAAATTAGACGCGGCACAGTACTTTAGCCTTCCAAGTTTGTCTTTTGATTGTATGTTGCGCATGACCAAGGTAGAGTTAGAATTGTTGACAGACATTGATATGGTTAACTTTTTCAAAAAGGGTATTCGTGGTGGAATAAGTCAGTGTTCGGAAAGGAAGCATATTGCCAATAATACATTTTTAACAAACTATGATCCTACTAAACCAACTTCTTTTATCACTTATTTAGATGCAACTAATTTATACGTCATAGTATGTCACAACCATTACCATATAATGGATTTACATGGCTATCCCAACATGAAATTACAGATTTAAATATTATGGACGTTGAAGACGACAGTGCACAAGGTTATGTTTTGGAAGTGGATGTGTATTATCCTGCAGAGTTACATGATGCACATGCAGACCTTCCTTTTTTAGTTGAAAATATTAAGCCACCAACGGGAACGGCAAAAATGCCAAAGTTAATTCCAAATCTCAACCATAAAAAGAAGTACATTGTGCACTATAGAACTTTAAAACAAGCTATTCAAAACGGTTTAATAGTAACGCAAACGCATAGAATTTTAAAATTTAATCAGTCGGCATGGCTAAAAACATATATTGATTTTAATACCGAGTTACGAAATAAAGCCAAAAATAAATTCGAAAAAGATCTTTTCAAATTATACAATAATGCAGTTTTTGGTAAAACCATGGAAAATTTAGAAAATCAAAAAGATTGATGTTACTCAGTGGGAGAATTCAAGGGGTGGGTGGGGTTCTAAAGCATTAATTGCTCAACCCAATTTTAAAAGTTGTTCAGTATTTACTGAAAACTTTGTGGCTATTCATATGGGTAAAGTTAAAATAGTTTATGACAAGCCAATATATATTGGATTTTCTATATTGGACATGTCGAAAACTGTAATATATGATTTCTTTTACAATTTTATTAAAAAAAATTGGTAGTGATGCTTCTTTATTGTACACTGATACAGATTCCTTAATATTAAAAATATTTACGGATAACTTTTATAAGATAATTACAGAAAACCCAGAAAAATTTGACACATCCAATTATTCTGAAGGAAACGTTTTTAATATTAGGAAAAGTGAATCGGTCTTAGGGAGAATGAAAGATGAGTTCCCCGGTGATCCGATAGTAAGCTTTTACGGGACCGGAGCTAAAGTCTATTATGTCGGCTCGCTTAATAATGAATTAAAAAAGGCCAAAGGCATAAAGAAATCAGTAATTGAAAAAGAGCTTAATATCGAAGATTACCGAAAAGTTGTAGAATGTGGAACTTTAATTTTCAGAAAAATGAAGTCTTTCCGTAGCGAATTACATGATGTTTATACTGAAATAGTGAATAAAGTGGCATTATCTCAGAACGATTATAAACGTTATTTAATTCCCTCATCAACAAAAACTCTACCTTGGGGTCATAAAGATATCGATTTTTACCAGAAAGATCCGGATATTAAATTAGACTGTTTAGTGAAAATGTGTGATGAATTGCTAGCTGATGATTTTGAGAGGCAATTTTATGAGACTGATCCAGATATTAGATTAGAATGTTTGGTTAAAATGTGTGAGCAATTGATATCTGATGAAACTGCTGACATGCAATAATTTTTAGATGTTTATTTTAGCTAAAACCACAATGTATTCTGTAAAAAGTAATATTATTCCTTAAACATTTAGAAGTAGATTGTAAAAGTGATTTCATTTACTTTTGTAATTATAGTGTTTTAAGTAATTCTTATAAATTGGTTTTTTAATTTTAGATGTTTATTTTAGCTAAAACCACAATGTTTTCTGTTACAAATTAATATTAATCCTTAAACATTTAAAAGTAGATTGTAAAAGTGTCTTCATTTACTTTTGTAATTATAGTGTTGTAAGTAATTCTTATAAATTGGTTTTTAATTTTAGATGTTTATTTTAGCTAAAGCCACAATGTATTCTGTTAAAAAGTAATATTAATCCTTAAACATTTAGAAGTAGATTGTAAAAGTGTCTTCATTTACTTTTGTAATTATAGTGTTGTAAGTAAATTCTTATAAATTGGTTTTTTAAATTTTTTATGGAACTAAAGTGATCCAGCTGGAGGAAGTAGCAGCAGGACCTTCGTCTCCGCCACCGCCGATTTGGTTAGATTTCGCTGAGGAATCGCAGCGAAATCTGTTGCTGCAAACCCTCAGGTTAAGAAGGTGCTTAACAAAAGAGTTGGAGCAGCATGATACCCAAATAGCGTTGATGGAGACCGAACTCAGGGTTATGCGGATGCGTGCGGATGCAGTTCGCAAAAGCTGAGTCACTTCAGTCATTTAGTATAAATTTGGTATAGGTAATTTTAAGTGTAATAATGTAGAGTAATAGAATAATTTAAATGTAAGTATATGTAATTTAGTTTTAAGTAAATGTTACTTTTTTATAAAAAAAAAATTAATAAAAAGCACTATATCAAATTTGTATGATTTTTTTACTTAGACCCTTACAAGAACCTCGGTATATCAAGAATTATTGTAGATATATTTCGAAGAGTATTGGTGTACTCAAAATGCGTAAGAAAAAAAAGATATTTTTGTAGAGCACAAAGTGTACTATTTTTTAAATATCCTTGTAAATGATTTCCGAACAAATTAGCTAATGTTTAATAAAATGTTAATAAAGTAATAGTGTACTAAAAAACTCTATTAGTTGTCATGCGGTAGTTAAGACTCGTTCAGGAATTAAAACATTTTTTTTTTTCATTTAAATTTTAAATATAAGATTTTTTTTCGAGAGACAAAAAGTTTCAAATAAAAAGTTTCCTTTTCGCGAATACTTTAATACTTAAAATAAAATTCAAAATAATTGGTCCAATATGTTTTATTATTTAATTTGTAACATTAATGGCTAAACTATCTCTTAAACTTAAATTAAGTTAAATTTATATATCAATACACCAAACTTAACTTAAACTATATAACAATCTATAAAGTATAATTATAAATAACTAAACGATTAAACAAGCTTATTTGATGCAGAGCCATTTAACATATTATAACTGAAAATAGAATCGTGAATTATTAATGCGAAAACTTTAGTGTCTTTAGGAAACCGACTGTTACATGTTTCAAATTCAATCTTGACATCCACAGTTGAGGATTGTACAGGGTGGTCGAAATTGTACAGCTTCCACCTGATGCGAGCAGTCAATAACAAACAGCGGATTTTTCATGTATTCGCCAAAATCCATCATTGGGTCGTTAAATTCTCAGTGATATAAAGTTGTAGGTACTTATTTTCAAAAATAACATAATAACTGCTTTGGCAGTTTTCATAGTTATAATAGGCCTGATAAATATATTTAGAGAAGTTGTTTAAATTGAGCCCCTCCCTGTTGAATACAAACTAAGCATCTTTTGCATACAATTTCTTTGAAAAATCCAAATTCCATCTTTCATAGGGGGTCACTTATATTTGCATTTGTAAATTCAGTCGCATCTTCTTTATAGTTATCCGCTTTTCCAATATTCTGAAATCCGATAATTAAATAACGAGGTTTCTCTAGACTTGTACTCGTTCTTATAGCCCAAACATCGGATGAAGTTTGTCGGAGAGCAGGAAGATCGTATAGATCCCACATGCGGTAAGCCATTCGGATATTTGCATTACTACCACCTTTATTAATACGCGATAATAGTTTTAGCTTTTGCCTATCCTCGGGGACAATGTGGCGTATTTTCCACTCCAGTTTGTCAATTTTAATATCGGCTTCAACTTCTCCAATATAACAGTTGTTAAAAGTGCGGGCAATTATTATAATCAATTTCTGTTTAATGTTAAAAATCTCCTTCGTATAATCCTCAGCAAAACCCATCAGATATTTTAGGGGTACTTTACTAGCGGTATCCACAATGTGTTGGTTTTCTTCATTTAGACCCCATCCGTATGTTAGAAGCGGTTTCAGCTGTGTACTACCAAAGGAAACCATTGTTTTAAGAGCTATAGTTACACCTGGTTTTCTGACAACTGCAACTTTCTCACCGCCTATCTCATATCGAATTTCCTCAAATAGAAAAGCTAATGAATTATTAGATAAAAAAACACTTTTTGGTAGCGTCTTTTGGTTTAAATGTTCCTTCGACATAGATGTAGCTTTCCGATATATCCAAAATTATGTCTTGAAAGTGAATTGGAATACGAATTTCATCGGAATTTTGGAATTTAGGTGATCCATAGGGTTTATATGTATGTTCTTGCAGGCTTATGATAGAATTATTGAAAATAGGTTCAGTAAAAACCTCAATTTTTTCACTACTTGTCATCATGTTCGTTGGCTTCGTACTTTCAAGCCGATCGATTGAAGAAATCTACGATCTTTGGCAGAGAGACGTTGATATCCCTTTGGTTTGACGTCGTGATCGTGAATGAACTCTGTTTTAGCGATATATTTCTTTTTATTAGGTTTCGTTATTGTTTGACATATCGAAGAAAACATGTACGGTCGGCGGTTGTAACAAAAACCCATCATTAGACTAGTTTCTTTAGCTCCAGTTTAATAATAATTTTCTCGTCATTGAAATCGATAAGATCGCCGTTGTCGTCCAAGATGCGTAGAGTAATGTTGTTAATGAACTGACGTCCTTCAGGCTTCAACGGCAAATAAATAAGGTTTGTGGGTTCTTTCGTTATCTTATAACCAGGTTCAACATCAATATCAAATTCAAATTAAATGACATTCTTGTGAGTTCAGGTATGCTCCAGAGATAATATTACAATCAACACGTATTATGCGTACTTTCATAATGTCTACTTGAGAGGTTGATTCATGTTTTTTGTTGTCCATTGTTAACAATATATGATCAAATCCCAACATCCGGCCAATGCAGTTTTCTCCTGTAAAATCCATAATGTATTTTGTTTTTATTTCACATTTCAATGTGTTATTATTGGGTGTTAATGAAAATATGTTATCATCATTATCTCTCGTGGACACTTGTAAAGCAGTTTTCATTGCTTTTTCAATCTCATACACTTCATATACTCCTGGGGGAATTGTTAACTTTGTAGATGGTGAAGTTTTATCATTTTTTTTCTTATATGCAAATGAATTATTGCTTTCATCAATATTAAAAATAGAATTATATGTGAAAATCCAACAAGTGCAAGCCCATATTTATTTACTGTATTGAGTTCTAATGGTGGGTAAAAATCTGTGCTTAACACGCTTGAGCGTCCTATTAAAGTGAATGTGTATGACATGACTGATAAAAAAATCTACTGTTTTTAGCTTTTATTGTTGTCGACAGCAGTTTATATTGCTATAGGTGGTACACCGTTTACTTGGTTTTGAAATTTTAAACCAATTTTTTTCTGTTATTTTTACATCACTTATTTTCCAGTAACAGCAAAACAATCTCCTAGGTGCTGGTCCATCCCCTTCGTCTCCATTCAAATTCTGGTTATTATGATGCTCCGTGCAATACTGATACTTTAATATGTCACATTTCATGTGTTCTGGCAATTTATCCCAAACAAGTGGATTTCATTTGGGGAACAAGCAATCATTACCTCCTTGGGCATGTTTTCTAACTCTTCAGAAGTCATTTTTAATAAACTACGGGAACGATAATAGGCTTTTAACGAAGACGCCATATTTTTATAACTATCCCGATCCATTTGGGGGGTAGGAGACATATTGATTTTTACGATTGAGAGAGAAACTTTAAGCATAAATGACCGCACCAGACTGTCCCAAATTTTTGCTGTCGATCGTATGTATAGTAAATTTCCTTTGCTGCTTCCCCACCCATTCGCATGTATCGAACCAGTTCAGTTGGCGGTGGTAAATCACCAAAGCTGTCGTAATATGTAACTTCTGAATCATTCTTCCGATACGCCACCCAATGTGTTCCAAATCCCATTATACTGTCCAAATTAAGAATACTAGATTCATAACGTCGAGGAAGTAAATCTCGCATAAATACACCTCTAAAGTATGGTACTTGTAGCTGTAATGCATACTTTTCTAGATCAATATTCGATAATGGCCTTCGAGGAAGGCATTTTACTAGTTTTTTGAATGGTTCATAAAAAGCCCTAAACCTGTCCTATATGGTTTCAAATACTTTCCACCTCCTTTCGATTTTAGCTGTAACTCACCACCCGTTTTTTGGGTCGTGGCATTTTTTGCTGTTTTTACTGCACGCACTACCCCTGCAACACCACCTGCTAAGGATCCTAATGCTGAGAGCCCAGCAAATATTGGTATCAAAGGTAATAAGCCACCAACCTTCGGAACAGGTATAATTCTAGGTATGCGTTTCTTTCGCTTACCACCACGGGCTTTTAATAATTTCCTTGCCGCAGCCACTGCTATTCTAGATGCGTTTAATATGTCTTTTTCCGCAAATTTCTTACCACCAGCTTTATCTAATTCAGCTCGAATAGGTTGTCGCAATGTTGATCCAAAAGTAAACCTGAACACTCTTTTGTTTTTACATGTACGTTTCCCTTTCACAAATCGTCGTCGTCGCTTTCCTTTGGAGCTCTTTATTTTAGCTGAATGCGTTGAAACACCCATACCGAAACGTTGTTTCGCCTTCATAATATTTGTTACCAACCAAGTAGATATTTTTTCACCTGCACTAGCGTCTTTTGATTTTACTCTCTCCCAAGCACGTTGTTCAAGATCGTAATCGGCTTGATGGCGTGAACTTAGGTTATTTTCGGTGTTTGAATACGCTATATCGTGCTTCTTACACGCTGCATCTAATGGGTTAATTCCCAAATCACCTCTCGCTAATCGCTTTGTAAGTTTGGTGCCTGGCCCACAATATTGATAACCGGGAAGGTGTAACTCAAACGGTAGTTTATTAATTATAGAATTCACTATGCCACACCCAGTCTTACTCGAATATCGAGAGCGTCCACTTCGTTTGACGGTCTGCATCTGAATGAGTAGTTAAAGCCGAGTGTTCGATATAAAAATAATTTTTTTCACTATGATGCGTATTGTTAAGCTGAAACAGAAGCTAGAAATAGATAATCTCGATGAAAAGGTTGAATCTGGACATGTAGGGAAAAATGTGGGACGTCGGCATGGTCCTTTGTTGCCATTATCAATTCGTGGATTGCTAATAGGACCTTCTAATTGTGGAAAAACAAATGTTATGATTACCTTGCTTACACACCCTTTAGGATTGCGCTTTGAAAATGTCTACGTATATTCAAGGTCGCTATATCAACCCAAATACGAATATCTCAGGAAAATTTTCACGCCAATTAAGGTTCTTGGTTATTATACTTTTTGCGATACAACAAATATCGTGGAGCCATCCGATGCCAAACCAAATTCAATTTTTATATCTGACGAAGTAATGTGTGAAAAACAGGATGTTATACGATCATATTTTAGTATGGGACGACATAAAAATGTAGATAGTTTTTACCTAGCACAAACCTATTCCCGAGTTCCCAAGCAATTAGTACGTGACAACGCCAATTTAATTATAATGTTTAAACAAGACGAAATGAATTTACGACATATTTTTTCTGATCATGTATCGCCAGATGTGACTTTTACACAAGTTCAAGAGATGTGTGCTAAATGTTGGAATGATAAGTATGGATTCCTCGTTATTGATAAGGATAGCGATTTAAATTTGGGAAGATATCGCAAAGGGTTCGATAACTATATATACACAGAGTAAGATCAGTGAATTCGCATTACATAATTGTGTGATACTCTGACAGCATCACCTTCATGGTGAATAATGACATTGATCTGAAACGTCAATAGATTGGGGTTACAGATGCCGTTCGAAAAAAGTTTAAACAAATTAGAGCTGCTAATGTACAAGATAAATTTGAATTGGACAAATTTTATGAGCCGATTGCTAAGCCTTTGACTTCTATATCCAATGCAGTAACACAAAAGTCTCGTAAACATACACAATCACAATCGAAAAGTTTAAGCACATACATAGAGGAGCCATTAAATAAATCAAGCATGTTCATGTCAGAGGAGTTTCCCGTAGAAACATCAACACCGATCACAGAAAGGCCCAAGTACACGGCTGAAACATCGATAGATACCCCGAAAAACGAGACGTTAGATGGAATTTATGCAACACCTTCTCCATCAAACAAATCTACAATGTCAGCTGTCACATTAAAAGATCGCTCATCTCCAGATATTATCATTAATACATATATGAATGGTTTAAAGACAAAACCATCACAATTCGATACAGTTTATGGAGTACATCATATTTCAAAAGTAAAAAATAAAAAGTTTATGGGTAATTTGGAAATACGTTTTCCTCCTGGTAAAGTGACACTATGGCGCGAATCTAAGAATATTGCAACCTTTGAAGGGAATGCGGAACTTTACGATTTGATATTCTTAAAAAATCCACGGGTATTAGAGCATATCGAAAAGATGACTCCCGAAGTGGCAGAAGACTATAAAAAGATGTTACGGTTGACAAATGCACCATACAAGGGCTAGGATGAGAAGCGGGGACTACAGGAAACCAGGCGGAAAAAATATTTAGAGATTATAAAACCATTAATGACAGGGAATCGATTGGGAAGTGGGATCGCAGGTAAAAAAACATATGCTCAAGTAGTGCTACCATTAAAGAAACGTGTTTTATCGTAAAACTCCTAGCTATGTATATTGGAATACACCGAAGAAACTGGTAGAACGGTTACGATTGCTGTGGAGTTCAAAGATGGCTGGTCATACCGGACACGATAATGAAATAATGTCAATTATAGAAGAACTTCGTGAGGAAGGTATAATTTATTAAGTAATCACCTAATTTGATCAGTATCTCAAGAGACGTGAGTCTCAAGAGACGTGAGTTGGAACTATGAATACTAGCACAGAAAAAATAAAAATTGTCAATGAACTTCATAGGTCCGCGAGAAAAAATTTTCCCAGAAGACATACCATCATTAAAGAATATGAAGACTTGTGGCAAACAGATTTGGCGGAAATGCAACAGTATGCAAATGAAAACGATGGATATCGCTATATCTTGGTGTGTATAAATTGCTACTCCAAATTTGTCTATACTAGGGCGATTAGAAACAAGACAGGGGCTGAAGTCACTAAAGCAATGAAAAACATTTTTAAAGAAGCAAGATATACACCAATAAATCTACAAAGCGACCAGGGAAAAGAATTTTTTAATAACATATTCCAAAATCTTGTTAAGGAATATAACATTAATCATTATTCGACGTACAGCACCAAAAAAGCTGCGATAGTTGAACGAGTCATACGTACACTCAAAAATTATCTCTATAAGGAGTTTTCAGCTAGAGGTTCCTACAAATGGATACAACTTTTACCAGTCATAACGAAAACCTATAATAACACAGAGCATCGTACTATTGGTATGAAACTTATAAACGTTAAATCAACCACACGCATTAATGCATACAATTGGATAAAAATAGTACCCAAAAAATTTAAATTTCGTTTGGGTGATATAGTTCGTATAAGCAAACACAAAAGTGTCTTTGATAAAGGATATACGCCCTCATGGTCCACGGAACAGTTTAAAATCGTAAAAGTTAACATTACCAATCCACCAATATACCTCTTGGAATCAATAGAAGGTCAACCTATAAAAGGATGTTTTTATGAAGCTGAATTTTTAGCTGTTTATTTAGTGGAAAAAGTACTTCGTCGTCGCAAGAAAAATAATATTAATCAATTATTTGTAAAATGGTTAGGATTTTCAGATCAATTTAATTCATGGATTGATGAGACAGATATTGTTTAAAATATTATATTTTGTAACACTTTCAAACCTATCGAAATATGTATATTGGTTAAGGTTACTATTAAAATAAATACCTAATAAACTTCAACTTTGTTTTATTTAAATATGTGTTTATTATAATTATAAAATAGGTTTATTCACAACAATCATCATTCTTGATTATCTTCATACCAATCAGCAATCTTGATTATCTTCATATATGAGTGTTCCTCATCAAGCTAGAGCTATATTGATTTTTTTCTCAAGCATTATTCCATTATGTGCTTGACCACTTTTTTATCCAAATCATTCATTCTGATTTCATGTTTTTCAATTCTCCCGAGTACATCCATTTTTATTGTTTCAATATTAACAATTTTTTCTTCAAGCTGCTTTATATCGGCACGAACCTTATTAAGTAGATCTGTATTCAATATATCTTCTATTTGTACGCGTAATCGATGAATTTTTTTAAGCGCATAATCCTGGGTAACAGCATCACTACCCTTAGTCGGTGGGGCGACATTGGTTAAAGATTTTCCCCGCATGTCATATTGACCGTCCGGCGTAAGTTTAAATCCAATTCCTGGTGACCCCCTCAATAAATGCACTTTTTCAACAGGCTTTTGACGTCCGAATTTATCAATTGTGTTGTTAACACGACCCATGTTTATCTAAAACTATTTTTTTTTTCACCAAAATGCTGCATTATAAGGTATAAAATAAAACTTGTAGGCTCTGCGACATTGCTTAAATATTTTCATTAAGGTTAGATAATATTATATCACTTGTTTCTAGTATCTTAGTTAAATAGTTTCTATTATCATAGTTAGATATTTTCCTCAAATGTATCCGAGATCTATGAGTTTCTCTAATTAAACGATCAACATTTTTCTCAAGGTTGGATAATATTACTTCCCTTTTTTCTATTATCGAGTACACATATACAAATTCTATTTCGGACTTAATAACACTAAGTTTTAATTTAATAATTCAGCCAGTAATGTCCGAAGCTTGTGAATTTCTTTAAGGAAATATTCTCTGGTTACAGCATCACTACCTTGCGAAGGATTTGCTATGTTAGTTAAAGATTTTCCTTGAATGTCGTATTGATGATCAACATTAAACTTAAAACCAATTCCTGGAGGATTGTATACTACTATTTTTTTATTAACTTTTTGACAACCAAATTTATCAATTGTAATATTAATTCTACCCATGCTTACTTAGAACTGATGTAAAATTCAAAAATGTTTGAATTTATATCTGAAAACTGTTGAAAATAACAGAATTTAAAAAAGATACCTATCTACTGCAAATGACGCCACATACCCCCAAGCGATCAGGGAAAAGAATTTTTCAATAACATATTCCAAAATCTTGTTAAGGAATATAACATTAATCATTATTCGACGTACAGCACAAAAAAAAAAGCTGCGATAGTTGAACGAGTCATACGTACACTCAAAAATTATCTCTATAAGGAGGGGCAATTAACCCAAACACCCAAGCCCTGCATATCATATTTTAGCCTATCTACTGCAATAGGATTCGTGAATTTTATACGAAAATGATGTTTTCTGGTTTTTGGGCATAATTTAACCTTTTTTCCACATTAACCCAAACACCCAATCCCTGCATGTCATATTGACCGTCCGGGGTAAGCTTAAATCCAATACACCGTATTAATTAACACGCCTTTTAAAAAAGATACCTATCTACTGCAAATGACGTCACATACCCCCCTTTGTTTATTCTAAACACTCAAATTTAAATATTGATCTGCTATTGCTTGGTACATTTAATTTTAAACACGCAAATTTAAAAATTGTAAATAATACCAAATTAAATAAATATTCAAGCGACCAGGGAAAATAATTTATTAATAACATATTCCAGAATCGCAAAAGTTAACAATACACAAATTTAAAAATTGTAATTAATACCAAATTAAATAAATATTTCTAAATGTTGTTTATTTAAATATCATTTGGTTTTAATAGTTAACACTCGAGGCCATCTGTCGTCACACACCCCCAAGGCCAAACAATAGAGATGATGTAAACACGTGCGCTCAAGGTCATATGACGTCACTTCAAAGACAAACATGAAAACATCACACCCCCAAGACCAAACAATATAGCTGATGTAAACACGTGCGCTCAAGGTCATATGACGTCACTTCAAGGACAAATATGAAAACGTGGTAAAATTCTTCAAGGTCGTGAGGCGGGGCTTAATCTCATGGTCATGAGGCGGGGCTTAATCTCATTGGTCATGGGGCGGAGCTTAACTCTCCAAGGCCATGGGGGTGGGACTTAATATCATGATCATGAGGCGGGGCTTAATCTCATTGGTCAGGAGGCGGAGCTTAATCTCAAGGTCGAACGACGTCACACAGGTGGGCGGGGGCTTAATCTCAAGGTCAGGAGTAGTGGTGACAGCCCCCACCACTTTCAGAACCCGCATACTTCCACTACTTACGTCATAGGGGTAACATTGTTTCAACCTGTTTGTGATGATCGTAGTACTACTAACACAGGGAATTTGATCTGCTCAAGTTCAGGTGCAATAGTACTATTTAATCAGGGATAGAAATAGTAGAACTTTTCTGAAGACAAAATAAGTAACAAAATTTGTCTTTTAGCATTATTATTAAACGCAATACAATATTTTTAAGAATTAATACTGGCAAATAAAAATAAAAACAATAACCCAAAAGTTTATATTAGTTTCATTATTTTTTAACTTTCTCGAAGACCGTACTTTGAACAAAAAATTCTACATGGTTTTTAAAATCTGTTTGAAAATCCCATACCACGAGTAGGTAAAGCAAATTAAAAATACTCGACTCAAACTTATAGGTTTATAAACAAAAGTAAACAAAGGTATGTTTTCGATAACATTGTATAACGGTGCAGAGTATTACTTTCAGTATGTTTTAAGGTAAAATTACAATATAATGAGAAATTGATTTTGGTCTTAAATACCTCACATCTTTTAAATTATATATTTCTGGACTTAGGACCAGATAAACTATTGCTAATTTTACGTTTTTATATGAGCCGTTCAGAGGAAAAATGGTCTAACTGCGCGAAAGTAAATATTGAGAAAATCAATATTTTGCGTTTGAGTGAGTTAAAAAATCACAGTAAGATTTTTTTAAAAAGATTTTGCGTATTTCTAATAAATATATATTAAAATTTCTCGTGATATATATTTCCAACGATTATGACAACTTTAACTAAATTTTTGATGCGCAATACCATTTGGTAATTAAGCTTTTTCCAAAACTTAGCAGAAAAGTGGTGTAAGTCAATGAGTTGTAGCTTGTACCACTACTCCATTTATAAGTTGATCTGATTTCACAATATTGATGAATTAAATATTATTAACAAAAGCTCTAATTTCGATTTCACTTCTATTATTGTTAAAAATTACACGCGTATTGACATCACCTGAACTGCCATCAAAGCAATTTCTAAATCCTTTTTTTTGTAACCTTACTTTTTTATTTGCCTTTTATTTTTATTTTTATTTTAAAATGTTAGTTAAATATATTTTCAATAGCCATTAAATATAATAAACACTACACATTTTAAATATTTACTTTATTTCTATTCCCCTAACAGTTTGAACAAAAAAATGTAAATAAAGAAATACAGGGCTTAATGGATACAACACAAACACTTTTTAAACAAATTAGTCTAGTTTGAACAAAAAAAAAATGTAGTAGTGATTGTAGGACTACAGAAGAAAAGGATGTAGATGGTCTACCCTTAATTGATTTTTTTAGATCCAAGTTGATGAATTCCACGATATTATTCAATGACTCCTTATACAAAATTACGTAAGGAGTACTGTCAAATTGTAGCCACTGCACTTGTAACCACTTAAAAGGCACTTAATTATTGTTCATTTTTCTTTTTGTGACCATCTGTTCCAAGTTCTTAGTTGAAAAAAAATTATCTTGCTGCATTTCGTACACCTGAAACTTGGATTTTCTTATATTACGTAATATTTGTATCCAATCATCTTTAGTGTAGATAACAGCCGGCTTAGATGCCCTTTCAATTTGCTCAAAATCTCTTATCGTTAGGTAAAAATGAATGGCCAGATACCACAAATTTGTGACCAATTTTACTAACACTATTGTTGGGATTCTGAACTATTGCTTTCCAGATAAGTGACAACTTTATGTTCCGATTTTGACCAGTTGTATGCGATGATGTGATCAATATTGGCACAGTGAAGTTCTATGTGTTTCAGAACGCACGAACCGATTTCCTGAGATCCCCTAGAAGCAATGGTTTCATCCCAGACATACATGAATGTTGTCCGGTTACAGTGTGATGAATACCTAAGTTATAAACGTACATATTACGCTTATAATAGGCGTTTGATGTAGAAAGTTTGGGGAAAGCTAACGCTTTCTAAAGATCGAAGGTCAAAACAATAGTACAGTCTAATAATTCTCTTGAAACTTCTGTATCCTCTTTTAAGGCCGTGCTTGCCTTTTCGGCTTTTCGTAAATGCAGCTGATGCTCACTTTCCAGTTCGTTCTTCTCAGGTCCCTCAGGTAAAATACGTATTTTTATTTTGTACCTATCACATCTTGCACAAGTATCCTTCCTAGGACTATGGAATGACAAGTTGAATTCTTTATTGAATATGTCCCTGTAGATGTGCTCTTCAATAACTTTGTCCTGAGGTAAGCCCTTGTCCTCGCAAAACTGTATGTACAAATTGTATAGTTTTCGGATATTGGGTTCTGGGCTTCTTAAGTATTTCCTGTTTGGGTTTTGAGCCCTGGTATAACGACTTACAAATCGTGGAAAAAGTCCAATATGTTCCCTAACAATATTATGGTTATCGTCAGATATTTTGTGTACACATTCCTTTTTACCTCGAAGGTCTTCCCCTGATGGTTTGCCCGTTTCCTCTTTTTTTAGAACTCTTTGAAGTCTCCCGTTTGAGTTAGCAAACGTATCTAAAAATTACTTTTTACAAACTAATATGCTATTTAGTTTATTATTCAAAACGTACTTGTATGTTACATCCTTAGGCCCATTCGGCTTGTCGGCATCCTGCTTAGGACGTCGTTGCACTACGGAACCTCTCTGAACAAGTCCCGAAATATAAGCATTTTGTCGAGAGAAGTCGCTTAAACTCCAAAAACGCGAGAACAAGCCGTTTCTATCCTCCTCACTAAAAAAGTCATTGCACTTCTTTACACAACCACATGTTACGTTTCTAAAAGTCCTTGCAGGAATGATCTTGCCTTTTGCAGTAGTGTACCCTTTGCCGGAATTTCTCTGTGTTTTAACCTTTTTTTTGTGATCGTTATTGTTTCGTATACGTTTCTTTCCTTCCGATACAGGATTGCCGTTAGTAATCATACGGTTTTCACCTACATCGTCATCGAAATCACTCATGACTTTTGTTAACAAAACGACGATAATCGAATAGAAAGATAATTTTTATGTTTTCTACTACGCAGTTAACTGTAAGTACACATTTATTAAACTAAACAGGGTAAAAGGCGAACAGGCGGGTGGGATCACAAGCCGTGCTGCTGGTTCGCAGCGTTGCGCCTTGACTTATACCACTATTCCATCGAACTCACGCGTTTTGTTAAGAGTAATAACGTAAGAGACCTATATCTCAGCTTTTACAAGGATTTGATATATACCACTTTTATACTAAATATATTACACCAGTCGGAACCGAAATATTGGTATAACTCAAAAATGCAAAATTAATGACTTATACCACTTTTCCTCTGAGAGGCTCATATGTGCATATGATGCTGAAAAATATCCACAGCGGGGACTTATTTGTAACAACAACAAGTTGATTTTTTTTTCGCAGAAATTGCACTTACGCATTTTTTCACTTTCTTCAGTTGTAACGGTGCACTGTCGTGCGTTACGGTCAGACATTTATCAATATATCAATAATATTTTTAAGTAAACATATTTATAATTTGATAATTTAAATATTTTATTACTTACAGACCTATATTGCGCGTATTAAATTTTCTAGATTCAGTTAAGCTTGCGGTTGTATGTAAATATGCTAATTATAATTATTGTGTATATTTAAGTTATTATATCACTATATTTCAGTATTTATTTGACTCTAAAGATGCATGAATTCTTTCATTTCAGTAATATAATTTATTTGGTTATCTTGGATACCTACGAATCTCCCTCGTATTTGAATAAATTTGGCACCCAATAGGCGATACGTATTGTCCACCGCGTGGTGTAGACTAGGTTTTGGCTTTCCTTGTTCCTCTTGATGCAGATTTAAAAATGGGTTCTTGTCGCACACTCAAATAATGCTAAAAAATGCCTGCATGTCATTGATCATAATAAATACAAGGAGATTTGATATTTAATATTATTATCATTCAATTGGGAAGATAACATAAAGATTAAAACTTATTTTTCCTAGTTATTTTTCTGTTAATATTGGTTTGTTGATTTATAATATTTATATAGCTCTAATTAATTGAGTTAATTAAACTGTTCTAGTATATATCTAAGCAACAGATTTCCTTTTCAATTAAAATCATTTAAGACATACGTTTACTTTGGGGTTCTAATTTTTTTTGGAACTCTTGTTTCTCTGCTAAGGGTATTGGTTACACGTTTAGCAAGCCATTTTATTTTCAGAACGTTGTGCAAGTCGGAAGCCATTTTGACGGGTCAAACTCTTGAAACATAATTTGTTCGTTTTTCCCAGAGTTACATCAGTCAGGTAATACATTAAAATTTGTATTTACATTATTGATTATTTAGATTAATTTGTTCAAAATTTAAGTGTAATTTTTATATGAAATTTTTATATTATATTGCTTTAATTTCGAGATCACGCCATGCCAAGCTGACGCCTATTTTTTCTTTTCCTTTCAGCTCTACATCGACTTGCCTTTTTTCCTACTAACTAGTTTTTCTCAAAAACTATTAAAATTTAAATTTAAAATTTCATTTCATAATTTTGTCTTATCCATTTTGGAATCAGTACTTGGATTTCTGGATAAGTTTTTATTGCCAGACGCCATCCCGGATATAATTCGTCATAAATCCTGTTCGAGACCCATTGAGGGAGAGGAGTAGGTAGGCGTTAAAACAAGAACTGATGAAGCGTTAGGCCGTCCACAAGGTCGTGGGTTCTCCACCACGTGGCGCCAGCTATTAAGAGTTTCGGTGAGAAATTGGAGAGGAGTAGGTAGGCGTTAAAACAAGAACTGATGAAGCCTTGGGCCGTCCACAAGGTCGTGGGTTCTCCACCACGTGGCGCCAGCTATTAAGAGTTTCGGTGAGAAATTGGAGAGGAGTAGGTAGGCGTTAAAACAAGAACTGATGAAGCCTTGGGCCGTCCACAAGGTCGTGGGTTCTCCACCACGTGGCGCCAGCTATTAAGAGTTTCGGTGAGAAATTTCCACTTTTTATTGTCTAAAATTTTTTATTAGTTTATTTCATCCGAAAATTTGAGTAAATAGTTATCTTAATAGTGTTTAAATTATTGGCCAATTAGTGTACATATAATTTAATATTAGAGATCGTAATTTTAAAAATTATTTTATTTCACAAGAATTTTCCTTTTAATTATTGCTAATTGTTTTAAATTATTAAATAATTCACCTGCTATGTCGATTTTGAACATTTGCCTCAGTGTAATTTAATTATTTTATAATAAATTTGATAATTTGTTGTTTAAATAGTTTTTTTATTTGTTTAAAGTACAGAAAATAATTTCAGAAGGATTTTCCGCAAAGTCCGGCTTATAACACGGCAGCACATTTATTACTTTTTTTATTGCGGATGGCGCCCTTTTAATATCTTACTTAAGCTCCGTGTTATAAGACGTATCTTCTGTAAAGGATACTGTGTACATTCAACTATCGAAAAGGACAGAATAAATAATTAAATTAGTTAAAACAACCCCGACTGTCAACTCATGCCAGAGCCGGCAAAAGGAGCTGTCGTGCCTAGGCCCTATTATTAAGAGATTTGCCTAGTAATATTATGTTCGTTATATAACACCCATACGTTACACACTCATTCAAAAACCGAAAAAAAAACCATACCCCATTATTACCGTTATTTTAAAACCATCCCACAGTATACCGGATGAGACATCTACCTGAGAAATTATGGTAAACATCATTTAATAATGTTAAAGCTCAATTTATTTTAGGTTAGACAAGATTTTTAAGTTCTGACCACTTTTTATTATATCAACAGCTGAGAAAGTATAATAATGAAATATAGGATGTGTTCTATTTTAGCAAGGGGTGAATCGCTGCTTAAAATGTGTACCCTAGAATTACCTTTTTAACCAAAAATACCCCTTTTTCTGAAGAGACTACCTCTAAATACAGCAGATTACCCCCGGAATACCTCTAACTAACCAAGCGTTTATTTTATTACATAAAATTAAAAACTAATTTAATAAAATCCTCAAAATTATAAACTACATTTTCAATAAAAGACAATACCAACTTAGATTTTTTTTTCTGCTTGTTCTCTTAATACAGCCTAAAGGACATCAAACAATTTTATAGCCAGATTCTCTGGGCCATTCTGACATTTTTTCAGTCGGCAATATGTGGGTACTAAGTTAGATTTATTTCTGGTATCATGGCTATGCTATGCATTCTGAAGTTATCAATATTATTTTACACATATGCCAGCTTTTCCAAGATATATATAGCCGGCATTGTCAGTCATTTTTGTTCTTTAAATATAGGCCCGCAGTCCTCTTTATAGCACACAAAACCAAAATTCATAACATAAAAAGACTCCAAGATACCGATTTTTAACCTGCACAAACGATAAAATACGTCCTCCATGTTAGAGCCACTATTTTTAATTAAAAAATGTTGAATAAACATTCATAATTTGCACTCTTAAAAACGTCCCAGATAATGATTTTCAATTGAATCTACGTAAATGGAAAAAATTGATCCACCATGTGAGTGCTGACATTTTCAAATTTCAAATATTGACTAAAATTTTATCATTTGCACTCTTAAATACTTCGCTTTGCCATGTTGGTGCCGCCTCAAATACCCCCCAGATAGTTATTTTCAGCGGAATCTGCACAAATGATGGCCGCCATGTTGGGGCCATCAGTTTGATTTTTAAATAGTGACTAAAAATTCAAAATTTGCACTCTTCAATGTCCCCAGATATCGATTTTTAATCGAATAACAAAAGTTTTCTACCATATTGGAGCCTCTATCTTGAGATTTGTATCCTTCGAGAAAGTGAAAGTGTATAGTCCTGCAAACTGTTTATATATGCCAAAGTTGAACTAACGATTAATAATAAGTGTATTCCTTTTACTTACAGTTATTTTCCAAGATATAACATATTTTGGCTTATGGCAAGAATCTATAAATTTATAAATAAATTAAATTATCTAACGGATAATTGTTCCACTCAAAATTTTTTTAATGAATAATGAAAAAATGCCCACTATCAGTGAATTTTCTAAACACATGTAGGTATACATTTGATGTCTGTTAAAATTAACACATAACTATATTATATAGTCTACAATGTCCTTTTTTGGAAATATACGAAGTACCCGAATATCCGTGACCAGATCAGTGAGTAGCTATGATGGGCGAACGGTTTTCTTATATTTTACTTGTATTGTTAAGCGATAGCGATTCCGTATTACTGCTTTTGGAAATATTAGGGTAAATTTAGGACTCTATATCCTGTATGGCGCAGAGTTGTTTTAGCGTCAGACGTCGCTGCACGACCCCTTTTTGGAATCTGGGCAACTTCTTAAAATTAGAAGATATATGTGGAAGTAGGTGAACAATTTATTTCAAATTTTGAACCAGACAAATATACAGAGCAATCACATCAAAAAAGTTTTCCATTTGTTAACTAAGAATGAACATACCCTCTATGACTATAATATTTGAAATTCGCAAATGTTTGGATGTTATTGGATTTAGCACGATAAAATATGTTAAATTACATGGTACATAATTATAGAATTTAAGAATTGGTTTACCATACTAGCCCACGTACAGAGTTCCTGTAGGTATATTTAACATACTATACTTATAAAAAAATTGTTTTTTTTTCAGATACTAACTTCTACAATGATTTTTTCAAACAAATTGTATTTTCTATCCTAATGTTCAATGTACATATTTTTCGGTATCGATGGTAATTACTTAAAAACTATAACTCCGACCGAAATATAAATATAAATTTGAAAATATAAATGAAACTTATTGTCGGATGTCATGCCTCTAAAATAAAATAATTTTGACCCTGAATTATATTATATTTCTTGGAGATTTTAAAAACGAAATAATATATACGTTAAAAAGTTAATAAACGATAATTAAAACTGAAAATTTGTTCTTATAACTAGCTAAAATAAACTAATCACTACCACTACTGGAATTATTTTCATTTAAGTTTTCCCATCCAAAGCTTTCTTTATTACGAGTTTGTGAAGGAAGACTTGAATTTTGCAAAAGGTTTAAAACCTCGGAATATTTTCTTGTATGATGCTCATGGAATCCTAAAATTTTAGATACACTAACAGGCATATAGTACCATGAATAAAGACTTAAATATAATTTTCTAGTTTCTTCAGAACATTTTTCAAATTCTAAAATATTAACGATACTGTCAGGAGAAGGATACTAAAGTTAATAAGAGTTTCATCCAATCCTGTTATTTCAGCACTTTTCTGTGGATTTTTTAAAAACGTTCTAGCCATGTTTCCATTATTTATGGAACCGAAACACGATTTTAGTTGGTTTATTAAATAGTCCCATCTCGAACTCAAATATACCTTATTGTTAATACAGCATATGGTTCCTGTCAACAAAGGAAGATCTCTAATTTAAATGTCCTTTGAACTTCTAGTTTTCTTTTAATAAACGATTTTTAAGTTCGGTTATCACCGGCCATTTTTTACGTCAAGGCAATAGCTAATATGTACTAAACACAGGAAACATATCATCTAGCTATGAAGTGTAGTTAGACCAAAACTATTTTATATATATTTCTCTGATTTCTATAGAAAGTACATATGGAGATGACCTGGTAACATTTTGGTAAAAATCCAATATGGCGAAATAAAATGGGGGCCTAGTGAAATGTTAAAAAAATTATTATTAAAAAACTACTCATCCAATTTATCTCAAATTTTGCAAAAACGTCAAGAATTATGTTGGAATCTACCTGATAATATTTGGGTACGAATCCAAAATGGAGGAACAAAATGGCGGCTTGCTTAATAAAATATTTAAAAATTCATCCTGAAAAAAACTGCTTAACGGTTTGAATTCAAACTGTGTGCCATAACTAATTGTGGTATAGAGATCAACTAGTAAAATCGTGGTATTAATTCAAGATGGCCGAACAAAATGGCGGCCAAATAACATATTTGCAAGCGTGAAAGTCACCCTCTCACTTTAACACATCTTTAGGTTTTAACATCGCTAGATGCCAAAAAATATTGTTTTAACAACTCCGTCAGTCCGCCTGTCGGTCTGTCGGTCAGTTCGAGGCATAACTTAAAGACTACTTATCCGATTGACTTCAAATTTTCATCAGAATTAAGGATCATATGGGGATGGATTGATAAGATTTTGAAAAAAATCCAATATGGCGAAACAAAATGGGGGCTTAGTGAAATGTTAAAAAAGTTATTATTAAAAAACTACTAAACCAATGTATCTGAAATTTTGCAAAAAACATCAAGTATTATGTTGGAATAAACTTGTAACATTTTGGTACGAATCCAGCATGGGGGAACAAAATGGCGGCTTAATAAAATAGTTAAAAATTCAGCCTGAATAACTACTTAATGAATTGATTTCAAATTGTGTGCCATAGCTAATTGTGGTATAGAGGTCAACTATATAGTGCAGTAAAACTGTGGTACTAATTGATAAAGATATATAATAGATATAAAAAAAGATAATAAAGATGGCGGGGAAATAAAATGTTTGCAATCGTGAAAAAAATCATCCTCTCAGGTTTTACATATCTTCACGTTTTAGCGTCTCTAGATGCCAAAAAAAAAAGTTACATCAATTTCGTCGACCCATTTGTCTGTCTGTCTGTCAGTTCGCGGCATAGGACTAACCCGATTGACTTGAAATTTTGATAAAAAATTATCATAAGTCATATGGGAATGATCTGATATTTTGGTAAAAATCGAATATGGCAAAAACAAAATGCGGCCTAGCGAAATGTTAAGAAAAAATATTGTGAAAAAGCTACTTGTCGAATTTATTTCAAATTTTGCATAAACATCAAGTATTATGTTGGAATCAACTGGTAAAATCTTGGTACGAATCCAAGATGGCGGCACAAAACAAAAAACAAGAAACTGTTTTCCACTCGCAACTATCATTGGTTTATTTGTTATAAACAATTTAATGCAAAAAATCGCGTTTTCTTTCGTTTTTGGCTTATAAAATCGAAACTAATGAGGTAATTTTAATGAATTGTAGATTCATTATCAGAACAAGAGAAAAAACCGTAAAAATTAGGCTTTTTTCAAAAATTCATATCTCCGTTATTTCTCAAATTGTTGCGAAGGCTCTTTGCGAAATATTAATTATTGATATGTGTTTTATGCATACCAACACCAAGCACTGTGGTATTATTAGTTTTTGCACAATTTCGATTTGAATTTTTTAGTTCACTGTCCTGCGTGCCTGGATGCGTCGTGGATGATCCGATTTGAATTCTGCAAGCGATATGGAAAGTAGAAGTATTATACTACAAACGTATCTTATTTCGCCCTAAAATTATGTGAAATATGAAAAAAATGCTTCCAAACTTGATCAAAAACGGCCAAACTCGTAAAAGCAGTAAGTATGGTAGAAACCGACGCAGCCGAGCACACACAAAGTATTAATATTTGATTTTTATTATCTCAGCGATTGCAGAAGCTACTTGATTATTTATATTATTAACTCTCAACTGCTTTTGCCTACAAGGATTACTGCATGTAGGTCCTATTTTAAGTCCTAATACTGCCAATACTGTTGAAAAATACACTCAATAACCACAAAAGTCCTGAATAAATTCTTGTTTTTCAAATTAACTTTGATAACTATCAGGATCGAACAGAGCTGTAGACTGAACAATCCACTTTCAATTATATTAGGAGATGCTGACTTTTTAATTTCAAAATTTAGCACTTTGGCCAAGTATAAATTATTCGGAATCACTGTGCGTCGCGTCGTTTGATCTATGCCGATTACTATATATGCTGGCTTTGTAAATTGCCCACAGTTTTTTTGATAAGTAGCGATACATAATATATGATATAAGCAGCATTGACTTTGGCATCACACAGAAAGCATTCAGATGCTTAAGAAAATAATCGGTTTTCAGTTACCCCATTATCAAAAAAAAAATCTAATAGCTATATAATATAAAGTTGAAGAGCAATACGTTGGGCGCTGAGCGTCGCTATTATTCCTGTTCCCATCGGCTGTCGTGCGTTCCTAAACTATTTGGTTACTTTCCCGCCTCCGGCCGTTTCTTGTCATGTTTGAAAGCATTTTTCGCGTATTTCACACATTTCAATTGAACGAACGAGAATATACGCTTTATGGTATGAGACTTCTACTACTACGATATTATTTTGATTCAATCAAATCGGATCATCCACGACGCATCCAGACAAAATAGTGCATTAAAAAATTCAAAACGCAATTGTACAAAAACTAAAAAATAACTATTATGTCGCAAAGGGCTTTCGCTACAACTTGAGAAATAACGGAGATATGAATTTTCGAAAGAAAGTATAATTTTTCCGGTTTTTTCTCTCCTGTTCTAATGATCCGATCAAGTCGTGTAACCATATCATATTGTTTGTAACTCTCTAAAATTCATCTCTTTACATCATCAACATTGTTTTACTAGTTCCGATTTTATAAGCCAAAAACGAAAGAGAACGCGAATTCCATTAAATTGTTTATAACAAATATAAACAAATGATAGTTGCGAGTGGAAAACTTAATGGAATATTACTAAGGACTATGTTGATCTCTATTTACTGCGTTAATATGCATGTAACCACCGCAGCCATGCAGGCACTTCTCCATAGAGGATTATTAATTGGTTGAAGGAAACTAGCGCCAGGTCGACCTCCCACGAGTTGGCCTAAGGAGACTTTAATAAATACATTTTCACCTGCCGTTTTCAATTTTTCTATTTTCCGCATTTATATAAAGTAAAATCATTACTTGTAAAAAGGACATACTTGGAAATAATACTTGATTTTATCAGTACCTGTCCATAAAAGTGAATTAAGTAAACAAAAGAACATGTAATTATCAACGGCTATTGTGGATTGACTCTATTTGAAAATCTGAATATTATTTTCTGCAAAACAATTTGAAAATTGTCTTTAAAATTTGGTACCCATATAAATGTATAAATTATAAAAATGTTTTATAATTTAGAATACTAACGACCGTTTTCTCCAGTGCATCTTGAGATTCGGTTTGGTCTTAGGATGGAATTTAAGATCCAGCTATGTCTTACAGCGTTGCATCACGCCAAAACCAAGTCTTGTATATTTTAAGACCTTCCTAAATGTAGAACTCCGATTGCAAGGTCGTAGGACGATAAACGTAATCTAAAATTTTTTACAGGTCGACAATCCATGTTATATTTGTATATTTGAAATTTTATTTTGCATTTGCAGGATAAATATGAAGAATGTAGATTTCATGATCAGATATTGTAAATATAGATTGTAAGAATTCTCAGGAACATCTATCTATCTAAGATATTTCTAAAAGTACCATGTCAAGCAGGTTTTTGCAATATTCGGTTTAACAAAACCAACAGCTCTTTTTGTGCTGAGACAAAAAGAGAATAACATAATCGTTATTTCTTTGTAAGTTAAACAATGAACATATTTTTTAAGCTTTTTCTTTTATTTGTTTTCTATAACCATTTTATAAATGTCATTAAACAACGACACTACATCATTTTCATCTTGATAATAGTTTGTTAGTTTGCTTTTACTTAATGCTATTACTTGTTTTAATTTATTTGTTTAAATTAAATTCAATCCTAGCTACAAAAATTTTCACACGGAAAATACAAAAATACGTTCTGTAAAGCAAATGGATACAAATAATTCATTCATTTTAGGACGGTTATTTAAAAACAATAAAAATAAAATAACCCTTAGATTTTGATAGTGTTGTCAGATCTGAACCGATCTTAAGAAGTACTGGAGAAACCGGGCGTAAAAAAGCCCATATGAAGTTTGATTCCAACTTCGTGTTCGTTTGGGTAGATGTATCATTTGTGTTTAATCCATCCAGCTGCAGCTTCAAAACAACTTGATGATCTATCCACATGTAATGTCAAATTACCTCATGTTGAACATTTGCTTACATTTGCAATTTGTTTTTTCACATGGCAATTTAACCGCATAACGAACCTTGTAAATACACGCAATTTGGCAAGCTACCACAGTCCAAATTTTCTACAACGTTTTACAAACCACCTTGCTGCTTAAGTATGTAACAAAATAAAAAGATCATTTGCTAGAAATTAAATCAGATAAGACAAAGAATACATAATACCGCCTCCCAAACAGTTCCAGTAAAGACTTAGAACTTTGATTGCGAACATTACGGCCAGGTGGTAAAGTTGAGTCCTGAAAACGTAAGTACCAAAACTGTAAAATTCTTTTAGTTAGTTGCAAAATCTAGAAAATTAGAAAAAAATCTGAAATTAACAATCAAATGTGACATATAATAAAATATCTGAAAACTGTTAGGTTTAATGCTTGGGATTAAAGTATAATTGCATGCAAAGAAAAGGGGACACCCTTTAGATATTGAATGCCCTTTTATACGTATTTCAGTAAATTAGGCTTCTACCTAATTAACGTTTGTAGTAAACTGCAAAACATAACTGTCGCAGGGAAGACTTATTTACACTAAGTAAGAGTGGTTATTTGAATGTGATCCCCGTACATTCAAATCTACCTCTGAACAATCATTAAAGATCTTAAGAAAACGATTTATGAAGAATATGAAAATTAGAACATAATAATATCATGTGCATTCATGCAAGAACGATTAGCCCTAAAAATGTACGGATATGTAATAACGTTTTCCCACGACCATATATGAAAAAACCAATGCTATTAACTTGGCTAGAAAGTGCCTTATAGCTCTCAATAGTATATTAAAATACTAGTTACATGAGACATGATTCTATAGCACGAGTTCTAGGTTAGAAAACGAGCCGCAGACGAGTTTTCTAAAGGTGGAGTGAGATTAAATGTCTTATGAACCTAGTATTTTATACTATTTTTTTTATTTTGTGCATTATATTTTTAAGAAGAATTATATGTAAAAAACATATTTACTGTTGAATGCATGCCAAAAGTAGCAATTACATGCGCACCATTTTGGTTTTTCAATTTTGAGACGTAACCGGTTTCAAATTTGAGGTGGAAAATTTACAGAGAAAAAAAAGTGATGTCAAGAAGAGGGCCAATGCGAAATTACTTTGCGTATGAAAAAGACGTCTTTATGATTGCAAAATAGAAAAAATGCTTTAACACGACAGTATTTAAAAAACGGTGAGTCAAAAAAAAAGTTGAAAAAGCAAAGCCTACTTTTAACTTATTTTACTTATAATTAATTAAAGCAATTATTCAGGTTTTCACCACCAGAGTTGAAAACAAAATATAAATAACAATAAAAACAACTACTAAAAGTTATTGTTCGTCGTAAGAAAAATAGTGTAGGTACAGGGTGATAATTTATAATGTCCCCCCCTTCTAACTTTTTTATTTGACGTTTGGTAGAAAAACGTCAAATATAAAAGTTTCACAAAAAACAATAAGCTATTTGCAGCATACATTTTTATATATGTGTTGCCGAAATCACCCACAGATAAAAGTTATATTTTTTTAAATGGAACACCCTGTATATTATACGCTAAATTAAATCCTATGAAAATTCTGCATATTTTTTGTATAACATGTCCTATACCCAAATACAATAGTTTTCGAAATATCTGCGATTTTATCATTCAGAAATAAAAACATTACTCTAAAGCTTATAATTTAGCTTAGGTGGCTGTGAAGTAGATCGATACCAACAAACAAAATATTTGTTTATAAGTGACAGTGACAGTTACACATTTAGCAACATTATACGTTCTTTTTATTGTAAAATGCCTTATTCGGAAAGAGAAAAACAATTAATTTTGGAAATTTTTATTACAACAAACATCCAGACTAGCGAGAAAAAAGAAAACATTGGAAATTGATGAAGGCAGTGATTTAAATATTTTACTAAAAGTGGAAGAAAAGCCCAATATTTCCATAAGAAAAATATCGGGAAGCCTGAAAGCTTCAAAAACAAAAAAACTTCTAAAACTTAATTAATAATTTAGATAATAATATAATACATTTATTCTTACAAATGGAATTGTTCAACTGGTCCCCCGTTTTCTTCAATACATTTGATGTATGTTCTTCGTAATCGATCCAAAGCGGCAGTGATAGACTGGGAATATTCTTGATTTAGAATTTGAATTTCCATTCTAATCAAGACTTTTAGGTGTTCTCTATTTTCGATGTTATTTGCGTTCACACGATCTTTTAGAGTTCCCCATAAAAATGCATCCATCGGCGTCAAGTCAGGACTGTTAGGTGGCCAGTTTATCGTACCATTTTTTCCAATCCATTCCGTGAACTGTTGGTTTAAATAGTCTTTAACCAATACGACACAATGAGGAGGAGCACCATCTTGTTGGAAGACGAGGTTTCTCAGTTGCTCCAATGGGAGCTCATCCATGTAGTTTTCTAATTCGTTCCGGAGAAAATTCATATAACCATTACCGTTTAAAGTATCTTCGAAAAAATGAGGGCCTATTATTTTATTGTTTAAAATAGCACACCACACATTAACAGTTTGACGTCCTTGAAATTGAAATTCCCTGTAGCAATGGGGATTTACTGTGGCCCACTGTCTGTTATTTTTTCGATTTATCATTCCACTAGTAGAAAACGATGACTCGTCGGTCCAAAAAACATTTTTTAAATAATCTTCATTTTCATTAACTTTTTCCAACATTGCATGGCAAAATTCAACCCTTTTTTCTCGATGCCTGGGCGTTAATTTTGTGGTAGGCCTAATTTTGAATGCCTTGTATGCTGCATTTTTGAGAGTGGTTTGAATCCTCCCATAAGATGTATTTTTTGGATCAATAAGCTCTTCTCTCAGGCTTCCCGATATTTTTCTTATGGAAATAGTGGGATTTTCTTCCACTTTTAGTAAAATGTTTAAATCACTACCTTCATCAATTTCCATTGTTCTCTTCTTTCTCGTTAGGCTGGATGTTTGTTGAAATTTTTCATAAATTCGATGAAAGGTTTTTTTGTCCGGAATGTGCATCCGGGGGTTAATTACACGTAATTCTCTTTGAGCCAATTTAGCACTCTTATTTGCTTTGGTAAAAGTTTCCAAAATTAATCGTTTTTCTCTTTCCGAATAGGGCATTTTACAATAAAAAGAACGTATAATGTTGCTAAATGTGTAACTGTCACTGTCAGTTATAAACAAACATTTTGTTTGTTGGTATCGATCTACTTCACAGCCACCTAAGCTAAATTATAAGCTTTAGAATAAATCGCAGATATTTCGAAAACTATTGTATTTGGGTATAGGACATGTTATACAAAAAATATGCAGAATTTTCATAGGATTTAATTTAGCGTATAATATACAGGGTGTTCCATTTAAAAAAATATAACTTTAATCTGTAGGTGATTTCGGCAACACCCTGTATATATAAAAATGTATGCTGCAAATAGCTTATTGTTTTTTGTGAAACTTTTATATTTGACGTTTTTCTACCAAACGTCAAATAAAAAAGTTAGAGGGGGGGGGGACATTATAAATGATCACCGCGTACATAACTCGTGTGAAAGTGGTCGTTTTCAAACTTCAGATTTTTAAATACCTCTTCGATTGTAAACTTCAGCTTTCAACACTTGTTACGTAATTTTCTGACAAACTTCGTAATTCGGCTAATAACTATATTACTATTTACTGATTGAAAATGAAAAAATCGGCAAATTCGCCTTTACCTACAACTTTTCTTGTATATAATTTCACTACGTACATATAACACTATATACATGCATATAATTTGGTAATAACTTTATACAAATTCTACAAACTGTAATTTATTTCAATTCTTTTTTAGTTTTTAATTTATTTATTATTGTTTATTGTTAATAATTGTTATTATTATAACTATTATTATTATTTATTTTTCATAACTTTATATAGTTTATAAAAAATAAATTATGTGCTTTATTTTCCTCCATAAAAAAAGGTTTTGTTGCAGTAAACAGGATTTTACCGAATATTTAAACCTTTTATTAGGCTGCCATTTTGTTTTCTCATATAGGATTCGCACTTAAATTTGCCAGTCTATCCCTGCTTCACACTTGATTTTTGTGCAAAATTTCATGTCAATCGGATAAGTAGTTCTTTTTTTACCAGTTTATCCCTATACCACAATTTATTTTTGTGCAATTTCGAAGTCCAGTAGTTACTTAATAATGATTTTTTGTTACATTTTGTGAGATCGCCATTTTGTTCCGCCATATTGGATTTTTACCAAAATACCTTAATTTTCGACCAAAATTTGAAGTCAATCGAATAAGGAATATAGTGCGTTAAACGGATCTTGGACCAAGACGAAAGGACAGCATTGTCAAAAACAGGCCATTTCCATCGATATGCAGAGTTTTAGCCCCAGAATCATGCGGTAAACTTTAGTTTTTGAGCTATGCCGCGTACAGAGAGAGAGACGGACGGACCAACAGACAAACCGACGCCGCGGCGACGGATGGAAGGACCTAGGGATCGACGGACTATTTAGACTTTCGCGATAACCAAATTGGTATGCAAGTGCACGTAGCTTAGAACACACACTATAATAGTGACCCAGACGCTATTACACACAGAGCTGGCGCGAGGGTTTCAGGGCATTTTCCATTGAATTGTTATCATTATTAACGAAGTGCAAGAGGTAGGAAAAATATTAGGGCTCTATAGGTCCTACATCCGGTCCTGGGAGAGAGGCAAAGCTATTATTGGAAGAAGATGGACCATAAATATTTATATAATATGTCAATATCTAGAGACATTTCCGCTTACATTTATCTTGCGTTAGCCATATCCATATCTTATTACAAAGATCTAATAAGGTATGGATATGGTTTGTATAGTCTTCTCGCACTATATGCATTCCAGTCTCATCATTTACCAATCAGGGGAGATATATTTGAAATAAGGCACTCAAATCTTTCGCTAGCTCCCCTTCTCTATATAGGTTTGTATATTACAATTAAACTACTTAAAAACCACAGAAAAACATGTAAAAGGAAGAAATTATGACAAAAATTGCATACGGTTTCTACCATATATAGTAAAGGCTAAAACGCACAGCCTAAATAAGCATCTCACACATCCAAATTACCTTTTTGGGTCTTAGGCCATGTCTCAGAACATGTTCCAATACGATGAAAAAGTGCTGTAAGGGCATATGATCGGAATCGAGCATTCGTCCATATTTCAAAGACTGCTCAATAAGTTCCTTGACAACCAGCTTACTGATATTTACTAAATTACTTCTTTCGATAACGGCGGGGTCTCGACCTGGAATAAAATATTTTCAATTAATATTTGGTGCACAAAATTCAAAATGTAGACTCCTTAAACTAGCCTTGTGTTTGTATACACATTTTAAATATATTTTAAATATTGTATTACTTCCGCTTTAATGGTACTAACCCCCTTCTTTTTAACACCATTCAGCATATTTTTTGTATAATTTTATTGGCAGTGGAAAATGCTATTCAGCAATTTATCACACGATAGTGTTTATTTGGTTCTAAAGGGAAGGGGTAAAATTAAAGACTACGAAAATGCCACAAATTACCCTTAAAACAATGAAAATGTGAACAATATTAGGGCTTGATAAGAGAGGGCTAGCTATCCTATTCGATAATGGTACAAATAGAAATAATACGATATACTAATGTCTTATAAGTAGTGTGATCGGCAATCATTCATCATATTTGGATATTTACCAAATTGAAGATATTTATTGGTGTAATTGTCAAAGAGGCGCCAGACGATTGATATCTTCTTTACTTTGAAATATGTATATACCTGTGGCCCAAAAGTTACAGGATGTCCCAAATTCGAGGCGTATCATTGGGATCTCGGAAACTATAAGAGATACAAAGTCGGTTAAAATAGGGCAAAGTTGCGCAATTTCATGCCAATCAAAATGCCGCCTTAAAAGTCTGAAAATTCCGAGGACTTCCGAAGATATTCGAAAAAAAAAACAAATATCCGCGATTCCGTTTTTATTTTTTTCTGACTCTATTTGAAGTGATATGACAAAATAATTTCCACATTCTCATTCTTACTTTTTCTGTTTACAAGATGGTGCTGCGAGATTTTCAATCCGACGTTTCGTTTCTTCGCAACCATCATCAACTTTGTTTTTTTAAATTTTATTTTATGCTTAATTAACTTTCCAAATTCAATGACATAACGCACTTGACCGACGTTTCGAGCCGAAAATCCATCATCAGTGGTAGTTGCTGACGATATCGATGGGACGAAACGGCCGATCAAAAGCCTGATGACGCCATCTTGTAGAAAAGAAAAAATTACTATGAAAAAGTAAAATTTATTTTGGTCTGTTTTAGTAATATTAGAAAAAAATCGTTTGTTAGAATTTGAAATTTGATTTTATAATGAATTTATTTTAAAGTAGAAAAAAATATTTGTTTTTTCAGTGAAAGCTTCGAGAATATATGTTCATTAAAATCTAAAAAATTTAGGAACTACAAAAAGGTTACAAATTTAAATTAAACAAACATGAAAGTAGCAAAAGTATAAACATCACAACAAGTATTGAAATTGAAAACCGTTTGCTTCAATACATTTTTGGGTTAATCGATTAATTTTGTAAATTGCGCGTTGAATGGTTCTTGCTCGTATAGCTCTTATTTCTCTCACTAAATTATAGTGTAGTTCTTCGATATTGCCGGGCAAATTCCGATATAATCGATTTTGCAAAAAACCCCGGAGATAATAATCTAAGGGGTTTAAGTCCGGGCTTCTTGCTGGCCAGCGTACAACCCATTTATTCTCAATCCATTTACCAGGAAATAAAAGATTGAGAATCTCTGTCACTTCTCTTCCATTACGGGGAGGAGCAACATCTTATTGCCACCATAGATTTATTAATACTTCTAATGGTTCGTTCGATAAGGCATCCATTATTTCTTGCTCTATCAAATCTATATATTTTTGAGATGTAAGGTGACTTACACTACTGACTAATTTATTTTGCATCCAATGACAAAATTCTAGACACCTTTCAGAATCATCAGGTCTTAAAGTTTGACTCACGTGAATTTTGAATGGCTTGTACCCATGCGATCTAAGAGTTCGCCAAATTCTCATGCGTGGAATTTCCAAATCATCTTCAGGCGCCCTAAGAGATGGTGCATTTTCAACCTATAATATAGAAATTAGTAAATAATTAGTTACGTTTTAGTACGCTATCTTAAATTACAGCATCTAAAATACGCGCTTCTTTTTCCTGATCCATTCGCCTACCGTATTTATGTCTTGGTTTTTCAAAACGTCCATGCTCTGCTAAATTTTTGTCAAGTCTTGCAAAATAGAAAAAATGTGACTGTTGCCTTTCAGGGTATTTCTGCAGATATCGTCGACTTGAAATGTGGGCATTTCTATGACAAATATCAAGTTTTTCTAAACACGCGAAAGACTTAAATAAGCAAAGAAACACGTCAAAATACTCCTGCCATTTTGAAACAAAAGAAAATTCCATGGCTAAGTATGATGGATAAGGAGTATATGACACTATGCAAATATTGCTATTGTAAAACAACACTAGGACAACTTAAAAAAAGTAACGTCGGCATCCGATTGTAAATCTAATGGCGTCATCATGTAGGGAAGCAAAAATTGAAGTTTGTTTTAATCTATTTTTTTTTTGATAAATTCTCATATTAAGTTGTGGCAATTACAAATATAAATTTTAGCAAACGATTTTTTTCTAATATTACTAAAACAGACCATAAATTACTACAAGATGGCGTCATCAGGCTTTTGATCGGACGTTTCGTTCCATCGATTTTCGGCTCGAAACGTCGGATATGTCAAGTATATTATTGCATTGAATTTAGAATTTAAATTAAAGATAATTAAGCATAAAATGGAATTTTTTGCCTATTTAAAAAAACAAAGTTCATGATGGTTTTATTGAAAATCTAGCAGCGCCATCTTGTAAAGCAGAAAAAGTAACAATGAGAATTTGGAATTTATTTTGTCACATCACTTCAAATAGGGTCAGAAAAAAATAAAAACGGAATCGCGGATATTTGTTTTTTTTCGAATATCTTCGGAAGTATTCGGAATTCTCAAACTTTTATGGCGCCATTTTGATTGGAATGAAATTGCGCAACTTTGCCCTAATTTAACCTTTGTATCTCTTATAGTTTCCGAGATCCCAATGATACGCCTCGAATTTGGGACACCCAGTACAGTCATAAATCCATATCTGGGTTCAAATATGATATTTTACGTTTTATTTCAATTTATAAAAGCGTGGTTTTTATAATTTTTTAAAATATATTATTGATTTTAAACTGTTTATTACTAGAAATACTATACATTTATAAGTTGTACTATTAGATACCCCACGACACCGATTTCAAGTGGACGGCACAAATGACAAAATTCGCCCATTATGTTCTAATTTTGAAATAGAAAAACATTCAGAGAAGTGAAGCTAACAAAAACGTGGTAATAATAATATAAGGTTAAGTTTCTACATTACTGATATTTACTAAATTCTTTCTTTGGATTTGTATATACTTATTAGCCAAGATTTTTATATATTTATCAATATTTTATTTTGAGAAATTGTTAATGTATTTTTATAAAAATTGTTTTATTTTACGCACTTAAGTTCTACGACTAAATCCGAATAATCTACAATATCGCTCAGGTAATATATAAAATACTTAATATGCAATTTTGATTAAAAATACAAAAAAAGAGCCCTTACGAGCTGTAAAGGAAAGCATAAAGTTAGGTATAACGATGTCGTTTTCAGCTAAACCGAAACTGGAGCTTTAAAATCAAATATGTAACAATTCATCCTATACGTCAGACTATCCAATCCAGCTAACGTGACAGTGGCAACTATTTTAGATGTCGTTACACAGTCGTTATACAGTTAGGCATACAAATTCGATGTCATATTCCGAAATCCCAGAAGAAACTATACAATAAAAACTAGCGACACGCTCTTGAAAAATACCCTGTACAACAATAAAGTCAGTTTTAATAAAAAAATATGAGGGAAAAATTTATTACTTCACCTTAGAAACTTTAGTGGTATTACTTCTGATCATTATACCTATCAGATGACAGTTATAAAGACACAGGGAGTTTTTACATTAGACCATTCATAACAAGTTATATGTCAGGTTGTGACTGTGTCTACCTTTTTATGTTATTTTTTATATTTTTTGTGGACCAGAGATATTTTATGCAGTTAAAGTTCAGTTAAAATTTTTAAGTAACTGAGACGATACGCGGAAAAATAGTTTTTTGACAGCTTTCAAAACATTTTTCTTAAATAAATTACGCCACTAAAAATTACATGGAATTGTGAAAACAGTATTTCAAAATTATAAGCAGTTCAAAAGTTACGGGGTAAAACAGTTTTTTGATAGACCTCAAAATTTTTTTTTCAAATAAATTACGCCACTAAAAGTTACATGGAACTGTGAAAATTGTATTTAAAAATTTTATGTAGTTTAGAAGTTACGGAAAAAAAACATTTTTCTATGGCGGTCAAAATATTTTTTTTTAATAAGTTACGCCGCTAAAAATTACATTGAACTGTGAAAACCGAATTTAAAAATTTTAGGTAGTTTAGAAGTTACGGGAAAAATACAATTTTTTTGACAGATTTAAAAATATTTTGTTTAAATTACGCCATTAAAAGCTACATAGGACTATGAAAACCACATTTAAAAATTTGAATCAGATTAAAAGTCACGGGAAAGACAATTTTTTTGACTGCTGTCAAAATATATTTTTTTAATAAATTACGCCACTAAAAGTTACATGGAACAGCAAAAACTGTACTTAAAAGTCACAAAGAAAAACAATTTTTTGACAAAATTTTAAAACCAAAAAAATACACCACTAATAATCTGTGAAGACAATATTTAAAAATTTTAAGACGTTTAAGTCACGTTTCTTGCAGCTGTCAAAAAACTGTTTTCAATAATTACGCCTCTAAAAGTGACATGAATTAACGTATTCCCGAAAACCCCAAATCGATAATTTGAATGCTAAAAAATTTTCAATAAAGAAAAAAACTTGAAAAATTCGCGATTGTGAAAATAAAATTTGCCTATTTATTACCCGAACCTCTTAAATCGATGTCTTACACTAGTAAAAAATGACAGCTCTTAAACCAGAATTTCAAAAAAAAAATTACCTGCTTCCTCTTTTAACATATTAGATGATTTACCTGTGTACTGAAAACCTGCCAAAATATCAACAAATCGCATCAAAGAGAGAAACCCGTTCTTTGATTATTTTTTTCGTACTCTTTGGGTTACCCTGTATAATAAAAAAAACTTTTTGTATACAAAAATTTAACGTGTTTCTAATTTTTTTTAAATATGTATAATCGAAAAAATTAAATATCTACGGCAATAACTTCCACTATAGTTCAATGTTAGAACATTTACCCCAACTATTTCTGTTTTCTTTTTGACTATTATCGATTTTGCTCTCAAAATATGTATTTTTTTACGCATTTATACCTCAATAAAAAGAAGAAAATTTACGCCCATCACCCAAAATCTAATTCCCTGAGACGCATACCTAGACTATTTTTGGAGCAAATTTGAAACAAAACAATTTGACGCAAATTTTATTACATATATATGTGTTCAGAGTGTTCAGACATGAAATAAATATTTTTTTTCAAAAATATGTATTTCGTAATCTAAAAACTCTAAAATGTCCAGGAAACCCAACTTATATTTTTCGAAAATTTTTTCGATTACAATTTTGTTTATACTACTACCCACTTCTCCTAGAATAAATAAAAATCCGTATTAAGAACTATTAGAACCTATATGCATGAGCCTTAATGAACCCTGAAATTTATTTTATCTACATGTATGAAAAAAATATAGCCCCTAAACCACAATTTCTTTAAAAAAAATGCCCTATACATACGTACTTCCCCTCCCTTATCCGAACAGTATAATAATGAAATTCGTATTTACTATTACACCTCCAATGTTAAACATATTATACCATAAAAGCACAACACATTTTGAAAATGTGTGCCCGTATACTGAAAAAATAATAGTGTCAAAAAATCCCGGCTTATATACTGAAAAATGCATCTAGCATTACGTTGCTCCAAATCATCCAAAAAATGTAATCGAATAGCACTTTGTATCAAACGAATATCGACTTTCAACATATATCAGCTAATTTTCTTAAAGATATTTTACAAAATTGAGGAAAGTAAGCAAATTGTGGCTACTTACCTAAAAGCATTCAAATTTTACTCTGCCAACCTCAAAAATACCAAAAAAAAATTAGAATTAAATCAAATTTACAAAATTTTGTTATAATAAAATGCAGCCTTCAAGATATAAGTTATTATAATTTTAAACTTGTATTTAGTGATGTTGTGATCGTATTTGAAAAAAATATGATGTATTTTTAAAGTCTCAAAAAATATTCTTGTAAAAAGTTTTAGCATGACGAATAGTTGTACCTATAACTTTAGAAAATGTACATTTTTTATATAAGGTGCCAAAGTAGGGTGTTCTCGGTTTTAGTGATAATGGTTAGAGATAGACAAAAAGTTTAAATATAGATATTAGTATATAGGATGACATATACCTACTTAAATAGTTTTTCATATATGAGACACTCTACATTTTATAACATTTTTTAATTTTATCTAAAATTCTACGTCTATTTCATATAATGTCCATAGGCCTAAGTTTAATTTGAGATATTGACATTTAAAGACTGGGATTTTCAATTTTGAACAGCTGTAGAGTCTAAACCGTTCAAATTAGAACAAAACGGTTTGCACTTTCCATATTTAGTTTTTAATAGCCAGTTAATATCAAACAAAACGGTTTGCACTTTCCATATTTAGTTTTTAATATCCAGTTAATATCAACCGAGAACACGCTATGGGGACACCTTATATATGTTATAAGTATTATTCATAATTTATTAACTATAGGTATACTATTTGCAGTAAACACAATTATTTAACTGTTGAAATATCTTTTTTAATAATAGGAAATAAATCAGCACACAATTTATGCATAAACGGTTACAAATTAAAAATGTATTTAATAATTTTTTTCATTTTTTTATACAGCTTTTCGTGGACCCCCACACTTCAGAATGGCTTCTTTTTTAACCTTTTTTTTCCTTCGCCAGTTCATTTAAATATTTCATTCTTATAAATAACCTTTGCCTTAAGAACACTTGCGGCATCTAGGTTTATGTTGTTGTGTCTATTTGTAATTATTTTCAATAGTTATCCGGTTATTTTGGTTCCCTTCCTTATTAATATTAATTATTA
The DNA here is from genome assembly GCA_030620095.1 of Kuschelorhynchus macadamiae. NCBI lineage: Eukaryota > Metazoa > Arthropoda > Insecta > Coleoptera > Curculionidae > Kuschelorhynchus > Kuschelorhynchus macadamiae. Next base: position 1,097,802 of record JAUTXW010005338.1, read on the forward strand.
ATTAATTAACACTAAAATGTATAAAAATTTCACTTGAGGAAGTAAGAAAATACTCTGAAAAACTCAACTGACAACTATCGCAACCAAAACGTCAAGATGAATAAGCAATAATCTGGCCGCCTTGTCAGATCGGGTCGCCAGTCGACGTCACGACCTCCGTCTCAACCGCGCGAGCCCCCTCGCCCGATAGCTGCTCATCGAGGTAACCTTATAGAGTTAATGAGCCTTGACTTAACCCCTCGTATACACTAAAATATTTCAAGAGTTAGTTCAGGTCTAGTTGCCATAGTACTTAAAACTCACATGTAGCCAGTTGCACAAAACTTTTAATCACGTAATAAATTTAACTGACGTTTAGAATCATTTTTGACACTGACACTCTTATGTGGTCTATTACATCTAAGCCGTCTGATTAATTAAATTCTTTGTGCAACCCGGCGTTATTAGTTTGCCAGTTATGTTTCGCTTATGTACCTGTCATTTTATAATTGTGACATTTAGAAAAATTATTTGTTCAATTGTTAAAAATGTCATCTTAAACCTATAATTGCCAAGTTAGACCTGGTCTAAATTTAAACCTCTTTAGTAAATACAGGTGGACATGTTTTCCCCTTGTATGAATTGCATGTATGTCGGGGGCGTTTTTCAAATTATAATAAAAATGTATGTAAACAAGTAGTAAATTTGAAAGTTGTAGAAAATAGATTGAAGTTTCTGAATCTAATACGTTCTTTTATGAAAAACGTAAATAATTTTAGTTATATTCGGCTTTAAATTAATTTTTATTAAGATCAAATTTAAAAAATCATAACTTTTTTAGTTTCAATCCAATAGGGTCAGTTTTCTGGCATGCCTTCGAGGCATCAATGTGCTTTAAAAAAAATACTCCGGAACTTCAGGACCTTCTCCTGATTTATAGTAAAATTTAATGTTGGTTAGTGGGGGACGAATACCACCAAACGAGAAAAAATTGAATGCTTTACACGCAAGTATTGTTTTTCTTCAGAATTTAGTCGCCAACTTGAAACGCAGTTTGTGCTTTAATTTTGCCTTACGGCAATTTTCAATAAAACCAATTTTTAGAAAGCAACAGCAAAAAAGATCAGAAAAAAAAATAAAGGAAATTGAACTTTTTTTAAAGAAACGGCGATAAATATAATTTGCTCATACTTTTTGAAAAACATCGTTCTACAGAATGTTTTCTCTTATCTAGACTCTTTCAGAATCTTTTTTGTGATTTTGTCAAAAATTTGAACCGTTTGGCCACCAGAGGTCGTTCAATGGACCCTTAGTTTGAAAATTTAATGAAAACTTCAATGGCGCCTATTTTCAGTAGGCTTCAGGAGACCGTTTACTAAAAATTTGAAATCGATATTTCAATTCTTTCGACAGTTACCGTGTATCATCGTAAATTCTAGAAAACTCGAGAATAAACATGTTTTGTTTTCTTAATAGACGAAAAACCAAAAATGATTTCAAGATCCGTTTGGTACCGTTCGAGAGCGCCAAGTGAGCTCTAAAAACGTAACAAATTTCAAAAGTTTAGGTATCTGAAAGAGTTTCCGAGATTTGTGACCGAAAGGTAAAAATTTACCAAATGTACGTTCTGACACGACGCCGACGACTACGTTTACAGACATTCTGAAAATGGCACGCGCATAATAAATTCTCATCGAAGCGAGAGTTTATAATAAGCTAGATGTCAGGTCGTGTTTTGCCTGCTTTTTATGTTATTTTTTTTATATTTTTTGTAGGCCGTAACCATGCAGCTATGATTTGAAAGAATCACTTTAGGACAACATTTGAAATTATTTTAATAAATAGATTTTGCAGGCTGATTTTTTAAATATTTTATTTAGCTGCCATTTTGTTTCGCCATCTAGGATTCGTACCAAAATTTTGTCAGTTTATTCCTACATAATACTTGATTTATGTGCAAAATTTGAAGTAAATTGGATAAGTACTTTTTTATTAATAATTGTTTGACCATTTCAGTAGGGCACCCTTTTGTTCTATCATATTAGGTTTCTACCAAAATGTTACCAGGTCGTCCCCATATCACTCTTAACTTTTGAACCAAATTTGAAGCCAATCGTGAAGTAGTTTTTTAGCTAACAGACCGACGGTATAAAGAAAATATGTTTTTTTTTTTCATCTAAGCACCGTGAAATGTAGAGCTCTGAAAATATTTCAGAGGGTAATTTTTTCATAATTACATTTTATTTGGCCGCCATTTTGTTCCGCCATCTTGAACTCTTGCTAATATTTTTGTTTTTTTTTTAAATTACTAGACCAACATTTGGTTTCGCCTTCTTGGATTTGTACCAACATTTTCGTTTTTGTACAAAATTTGAGGCAAATAGGATAAATAGTTTTCTAGTAAATTTTTTTAGCATTGTTCTAGGCTGCCATTTTGTTTCGCCATATTGGATTTTTACCAAAATCTTACCGTATCATCCCTATATGGCTCTTAATTTTTGACTAAATTTTGAAGCGAATCGGTTTTTTTAGCTATGCTACGAAAAGGCAGACAGACAGATAGACAAACCGACGGAATTGAGGAAACATATTTTGCATCTAGAGACCCTGAAACGTGAAGATCTGAAAAAAATTCTCGAATAGTGTTTTTTTTTACGATTACAATATTTCCCTCTAACGAGGAAAATTAAAGTAAAAGAAGTTTGATGTTTCTCACCATTTTTTGATTTTTTTTTCATTTTTCATGGAGCCGTAACATCCTTTTTGGGCTACCCCATACAAAATTACTTATACACATAAAAATTAAATATATTTGACGTGTTTTGCCAGTTTTTGAAATATAACGTAAATTTTATTTTAAATATGTTTAATCGAAAGAAAATTTAGTATCTACGCCAATGACTTCCACAACTGTTCAATCTTTAAACATTTACCCAACTATTTCTGTTTTCAATATGATCATTATCGGTATATGCTTTCTTAAAATATGATTTAGAATATCGAAGATCTAAAGCTCATGACACCCAAAATCTAATCCCTGAGACACTTATCTAGTCTATTTTTGGTGCGAAACGAATCGGTTTGGGCGTTCTCAAGTTATCGTTAGCGTATATTTTGTCTAGTAACACACATTTTTTTTATAAAATTTGTTTTTCATGTTCTGGAACTCTAAAACGTCGGAAAAACACAGCTTATATTTGTAAATAGCCCATTAGTGTATTAATAATATTACGAGTTAAACCCCATAGAAAATTCGACTGCAAATATAGTTTTTAAATTACACCTGAAAATTATAAATTTATAAATACACAAAATAAAACAATTTCATATAAAACCGGCCAAAAAAAAATCGTTTAGTGTTTTAAATATATACAATGTTTAACATATTATTTGAATAAGACACCTCTGTATGTTTTTTCATGAACTATGTTTAATTAATATTAAAAAGAAAACATGTTTATACTAGCAGTGAGGTTCGAGACACGCAATATTTCACAACTTCAGTGTTGAACATAAAAGCAAAATCACACGTATAGAAGTTCAGAATTCGAGGAAAAATAAAACCCGTTAGTAAAACCACGAAAAAAATCGTCTCGTATTTTAAATATAATAGGTTTTTATACCGGACAGTAAATATCTTATGTTCAACGTTTAAAGTAACAATATCATGTTAAATCTTTAAAAACTTGCAATTTTTTTAGATTTTATCCAATAGGGACTTCGAAGAATCGATGGAAAAATACCACAAATTTTCAAAAGGTACGGCTGATTTATAATAAATTTTATTATTTGTGAGTGCAGATAAAAAAGAACCAAACGGCAAGAACATGCTTTACACGCAAGTAGTTTTGCTCCTAAAGTATTTAACTGCAAACTTAAAACTCACTTTTGTACCTCTTTACCTCCTCATTCATTTTGTCTTATGACAATTTTAATAAAAGTAATTTTTAGCGAGCTACAGCAAAAAAAAATCAGGAAAAATTAAGAAAATGGATTATTTATTACCATTTTGCCTCAATGGCAATTTTCAATGAAACTAATTTTTAGGCAAGCAACTGCAAAAAAAGAAAAAAAATGAATATTTTTTAAAGAACGAAGATAAATGTAATTTGACTTCAATTTTCTGGAAAATCGCACTTTAAGAATGTTTTTCTCTTATCTATGCTCTTTCAGAATCTTTTTTTATTTTTGTCGAAATATTGAACCTTTTCGCCACCAGAGGACGTTCATTGTCTTTGACCAAAAATGAGGTTTGAAAATTTAGTAAAAACTTCCCAAACTTCAATGGCGCCCATTTTAAATAGGCTTCAAGAGACCGTAACGTTTACTAAAAATTTGAAATTGATATTTCAATTCTTTCGACAGTCACTGGTTTGAAAATTAAAAAAAACAATAATCCAACTTCGATCGTGCCTATTTTCAATATGCTTTATAAGACCATAAAAAGGAACGTTTTCTAAAAGTTTTAAATATTTATTTTAATTTTTTTCGATAGTAGTTAGCGTGTATCATGGGAAATTCTAAAAAACTTGAAAAAATCATGTATTTTTTCATTAATAGACGACAAACCAAAAATGATGACCAAACTTAAAAAATTTACCGGTAACCGTTTCCGAGATATAGCGACCGAAATGTAAAAATGTATCAAAAGTACGTTCTAACACGCCGCGGACGAAGAGACTGGCAAGTACATAATAAACTCTTGTCGAATTGAGAGTTTATAATAAGCTATATTTCAGGTCGTGATGTTTTGTCTACTTTTTATGTTATTTCTTATATTTTTTGTAGACCGTATTTTACATATTTTATAGACTATTATCGTACTGCTAACGCGATAAAAAATAGTTGCTGCAATGGCAAGTTTATTTGGTAGAGTACCTAACTACAGACTTATACTAAGAACTTATACACGCAAAATTTTTGAAAAAAATCAAGTTTTTATATTTTCAATAAGATATTAAGCTGCGGTTTTCAGACTTGTCTAGCACTAGGTATGGTGTTTATGGTCCCGAAAAATCTAAAAGACTTCAGCAAATCTAGTTTACAGTGTATTATGTAACCTTGTAATTTTCTTTAAGTTTTCTTAGACGACGACTGTTCAAAATCAGATTTTTTTGTTCTTTTCTAGCCAAAACAATATAGTCTTAAATATTTAAAAAACAATGTTTGCTTATTTTTTAATCTTCTTTTGGTTTTAATATACATAAATAATAATAAATTGAAAATTTTTTAACCTCACATATTTATTAAACATTTGTTTTTTACGTCAATTGTGATTAAGAATAATGCCTCTAAATATTTACACATGTTGTATATAGAGGTTTATTAAAAATATAGCGCCCGCATTAAATTTAAAAAACTTGTTTTGTATATTTTTACTTTCCTCATAAAAGGGAAGTATTTACTTTAAAATACTTCCATGTTAGGTCAAAGGCAAAGACATACAGATCCATTAAATTTTATATAGGTTTATCTGCAGAAAAGTGTTTTAGCATTTAAAAATTCTCTTATTTCGCAAATGACCTTTTCATTTCAATTCGTTAGTACATTTCTTCACAATTCGCTAGTCAAATTGATTTAATTTCGGAGACAGAAAAAAATGTTAAATACATAAAGGATGTAGGGCCATCTACGTAATTTTTATAAAAGTATATAGTATATAGTATATATATATATATATATATATATATATATATATATATATATGTAAATAGGATGACTTAAACATATGTAACAAACACAACATGATTTTTTAATTGAACACTCCGTATATTATTTTTTTTGAGGTTGACCTTACGTACTAGCGTTTTAGCCACGGAAGATAGTAAATGTTTCAATGTCCGTATATTATGTGTTTATCACATGGGTCTATTCTTGCTGAATATAAATATCCTAAGAATGATAAAAAACACTGCTATATAAGGGCAGTGTATTTCCATTTATTCTACGTTGTCTGCCTGTCTCTTTAACATTACTTCGTATGGCAGAATTTTGCCAAATTTATTTATTTATAATTATATATATTATATTTATAATTTGGAAGAATAAACCCATTTGTTGCACATAAAAGATACAAATTCAAATAAATATATGTTGGGTTTGCTACATAATTTTGACCAATCCTGTATTATCCTGCCCATTAAAATATTAGTTATATATTTTTGCCATTAGCTATTTAGAAGTTGCATATATCTAAAAAATAATTTTTAAAATTTGTATGCCGTTCAAAAGTTAGGGGTGACAGCAAAAAAAATAAAAAATTTGGATTTTTTTAACAATATGCTATAATTTTACTTTGCTTAGATTTCTTAAACTCAAAAGCATTTAAGATTGATTTTTCCTAATTACGCCCTTTCAAAAACATTTTTGCTATTGTAAAAAGCCTAAATCGTATAGGCGCCAGAGGGTTTTAAAATAACCCTTGTTTTTGACATTTTTTTTTAAATGAGAAAAATATACTTCCCAAATTTTGATTTCACCCATTTTCAATAGGGTTCAGAAAACCGTAAATGTAAACGTTTTCTGAGAATTTTAAATATTTATTTTAATTTCTTCAAACGGCATTCTGGGAAACTTTAATATTAATGGACAATAAACTAAAAATATCACAAGAGTGATGTAAATACGTACCTAATTTCAAACGTGTATCTGAAACCGTTTCTGAGATATGGCGACTAAAAGGAAAAACTGCGTTATAAAAGGCCCCATATAACACAAGCTATATGGCAGGCTGTGACGTTTTTAGTATTTTTTATGATATTTTTTTATATTTTTTGTAGCCCGTAATGATATTATATGATATTTCTATTTTTGACAGCTATTAATTTTTTTTAATAAATTATGACACTAAAAGTTTGCCTGGAGCGGTGAAACCCGTATTTAAAAATTTTAAGTAGTTAAAAAGCGAAAAAAAATTTTTTTTGACAGATGTCAAATATTTTTTTCAAATAATTAAGCCATTAAAAGTTACATGGAACTGTAAAAACCATATTTAAGAATTTTAAATGGTTTAGAAATTACACCTGCCAAAGTGTCAAAAAGTCTCATCAAATAGTGAAACCCGTTTTTTAATTTTTTTCCTTTTTCAGGGAGCTGAATCATCCTTTTTGGGCTATCCTGTATAATGGACAAAAATTATTTGCATACAAAAAATTAAATAAATTTGACGTGTTTCGCCGTTTTTGGAAATAGCTTCTTAATTTTATTTGAAATAAGTATAATCGAAAAAGAATTAAATACCTACGCCAATGACTTCTACTATTTCTGCATTCAATTTGAGTATTATCCGTTTTGCGTTATCAAAATGTAAATTTTTTACGCTTTAATACCTCTCAAAATATCAATAAAACACAACTTATAGCCTTAACGAACCTGAAAAGTATCTATAGTATAAAAACCCGCACCAGAATTTATAAAGAAAGAATATGTCCTATATACACCTCCTGTCCCCTGTATAATATAATATATGCTTTACTATTTGTACTTTTTGGCAGCTGTCAATACCCATACAGTATACTAGTTATAGATTTAGTTAGGTTTTATATACAACTTTAATTTTTCCCTTTTAAGGCCCTATTTCATCCTCCTAGGTCGACTTTGTACCATGGATTTTTTTTCCGAAGGCTACCCAGTATAGCTGAAAAAAATATTTACAAAAAATAAAAGAAATTGACGAATTACACGTTTCCTAAGTAATCTAAAAGCTTCTGAAACACTTTTTTTTCTTCATATCCTGGTGGCTGATTCATCTCCCTAGAGCTACCCTGTATAGTTGGAAAATATGTTTATATACAGAAAATAAAAGAAGTTTGGCATGTTTCACAGTTTTTTTAAATTTATTATAAGGACTGCCTCATCTACCCTGTATACTGAACAAAAATATTTTGTATTCAAATAAGTAAAATAAATTTCACGAATTTCGCAATTTCTCGAAATATTAGGTAATCTTTTTTAACGTATATAACAAAAAATCAAGTATCTACGCCAATGACTTCCACAATTTTTCAATGTCAGAACATTGACCCCCAGCTATATTTGTTTTCAGTTTGGTTGTTACTGGTTTCAGCATTCCCAAAAGTATGTTTTTTTTACATTTTCACACCTCATAATTGTAATCGTGAAAAAAATCACCCTCACAGATTTTATGATTCTATCGGTCTGTTAGTCTATCAGTACGCGGCGTAGTTAAAAAACTACTTACTTACCCGATTGACTATGAATATTTTGGTAAAAATCCAATATGGCGACCTAATGAAATGTTAAAACAATTACTGCTAAAACACTAATTTACAGGTGTTACATAGGAATGAACTGGTAACATTTTGGCGGCTTAATAAAATGTTTAAAAACACAGCCTGAAAAACTACTTATTAGATTAATTTCAAACTGTGTGCAGGCATTAAGTGTGACAGAGGTAAACTGGTAACACTGTGTTACGACATTAAGATGGCAAAACAAAATGATGGCCAAATAAAACCTTTAAATAATCAACGTAAAAAATATTTTGTATTCAATTGATTTCAAATTTTGCAGAAAAATTAAACGTGATATAGGGATAAACTGGTTCGAATTCAACATTAGGGAACAAAAAGGCGGACTTTAAAAAATCAGTTGCAATTTTTTTTAAAATATGCCCAAAAATAAAAAGTGGCAAAGGTAGAAAGTGGTAAGATGGCGAGCCTTTGATCTTTTATGAAAACCATTTATACAGGCTTTAGATTGGCCAAATGTCAATAATAATAACTATTTGATAGAACTAGGTATGTAGCTAAAAGAAAAACAATCTGTAACAAAGGTGGGACATTTAAACTTTTTTATGTATTTAGGAATACTTTCAAAATCAAGTTTAATTTATCATGTTTATTAGACTAAATGTTATTTTTGTCAGTTTATTAGACAGGGTGTTTGTAATAATAAATAGAAAAATTTATTAACATTTGGCTTAGCTGGGCAGAAAATGGAATTATTGTGATATTCTCTAATGAAAGTCGGCCTCGACTAATTAGTGACATAAAATCGGTACGAGTCTGTGGAGGCTTCGGCGGAATAATGATAGATATGTGCAAGAAGTTCATGCCTACAGGTTGTTCTGTAATGGTATTTTTTTGGACATAAAACGCAACACTACATATAAGGAAAATGTTTCTTAAATATTTAGACAAAGCCGGCATAAAACGGTTGCCTTTATCGCCGCTGCCTCCTGACCAGAACTGCATTGACGATATGTGGATATCTTGGTAAATGAGTTATTGAGAGTTAAACCTCCAGTTCCGAATGGTGAAGATCCCTAAAGTGTTCTTCAGGAATTGCGGGCTTACATGTCGCACTGAAAACGGAATATCGTAGAAAACAAAGGAAAACCGCGTTATTTTTTTGCTTTCTTATGTTATCATTAATATTTTAATTACTTTTTTTGAATCGGGTCTCTATTTATCTATACTTTGACAAAAATGAATAAAGTGTTTCAGAAAAAATAATTAACAAATTTTTGTATTTATTACTGTATATATATATATATATATATATATATATATATATATATATATATATATATTTCTGGTTTTATTTTTCTTGGTTTAAGATCAGCGTGCTAAGTTAAAACTAGGCAAGGAAATTAAACTAGAATGATTTTAATGATTAATGAAATTTTAACATAAGAAAATTGGCCCTCATTTTGTATATATGGTATATATATATATATATATATATATATATATATATATATATATATATATATATATATTTTTTTTGGGTTCTGCTATTCTTTGACCTATGACTTTAATATATTTCTGGTTTTATTTTTCTTGGTTTAAGGTCAGCGTGCTAAGTTAAAACTAGGCAAAATTACTTCAAAACATACATATATTGTAGTCGGAAAGATAACGTTTCAACCATGCTTCTGGTCTTTTTCAAATCTACAATTTGATATGAACATGTCGGTATGATAACAGAAATTTTTTTTAAAAAATATATCTTACCTCAGAACGTAATGTCAAAATAATCCAAATTTTAAAAAACTAACATAAACATTTACATAAAACACGTACAACACAGACTATTTATAAATGCACGTACATAACTTAGATTTTAAAATATTGACAGACACACATTTTACATAGTAACACGACGAAATGTGGGATTTAACTACTGTAATACAGATGTATAGATTTTACTGAGGTTGTTGACATCTTTTTTGTCATTTATGCTATTATTGTTTTTTTTAAATTTCGACCATTTCATAAAATTCTCTCTTTTTTAGGTGGTGTTCGGTCTTTAAGATCTTTATTCCATTATAGTTAAAAGTATGGTTTTTCGATTTTTCATGATTCGTTAGGGCTGTTGAATTTTTTTTGTCGTATTTGTGACTTTTTACACGCACGGAATCTCGTATACGACATTACTTTTTTTGTTCTTTGGAGTTTTAGTTTTTAGTTTGCTAAAATTTTTTGATAGTAAATTGTAAGTTCTATGACATGTTATAATATCGAATTTTCTAAATAATGTTTGAAATTTTTGGGATAAACAATTTATGAAAGGAAGCGTAATTAATTTTGCTGACGTAGACCCAGGTTTTTTAATATACAATAAGGTGTTATAATATTTGTGGATTCTGTTTTTGAAAATTTTATTGACTAAGTGTATCGGGTACTGATTTAATTGTAATGCGGATTTTGCTTTTTCAATTGCATTTTCTCTGTATTCGGGGTCAGATAGTTGAATAGCGCGATCTGCTAACCCTATTACTATCGATTTCTTTTGAGACGTTGGATGACTAGAATTAAAATTTATATATCTGGAGGACCATGTTGGTTTTGTGTACCATTCTGTCTTTATTTGTTCTCCTATATGGTGTAGTGTTAAATCTAGAAAATTTATTTGGCTATTCTGATCAATTTCAATTGTGAATTGAAGATTTTTATGGTATTGGTTGAATTTTTGTATTATGCTTTCCGATTGGTCAAACGGAATCGCAGTAATACAATCATCAACATACCGGAAAAAGAAAGGAATATTGAAACCTATATTACTTAAAACATTCTCCTCCAGATCCCTGAACCTGAATGACATGAAGGAATATGAAAAAATTTCGCATAAAATATGCAACCAAAAAAATAGGAGAATTTTTTTACTAAGATGCAAATCAGAAAACCTACAACCAACTTTCTTAAAATTTAAAATATCACATGTATCCTTTGAAAATGTAAACTTAGAGCGTAAATATACACAACATATTTTACCAAAATTTATTTTAAATATACTTTGTTTATTAATTACAGAAACAACGCTGTCCATAAAAAACTTACATAACAAAATTAATCAGCTCGAAACTCAACTTACCGAAAAGTTACCACAACAAATATTTGAGAAATTTAAACTATGCAGCACACAAAAATCTGAGAATATTTTCCAAAAAATAAAACAAAATAACATAAATAAAATAAACAATTTAATACTTAAACAGAAACCTAAAATAAAACAAAACACAGCATCACTGTGGGTGCAAAATTTAACTAACGAAGATATTCCAAATTACGCGTTAGATATCTTAAGCTTAGGGCCGAATTTTGCAATGGAAATAAACCAAGATAAACTCCTACCAACCACAGATATATTATGCAATATTGAAACCGGTATAAATCATTTGAAGTGTAGTGAAAGGGATGAAATTAGAGCTAAATCATGTAATATACTAACAAATTTTAAAAACAAATTAAAAAATCAAACAGTTAAAAATAAGGAACATTCCATAAACTTAAAGAAAACTCAATCATTCTTAAAAAATAACACTCATATAAAGGTTTTAAAAGCTGACAAAACAAATAAAACAGTTTTAATGTATTCAGACGACTATAGTAAAAAAATGAACGATTTACTAAATGACACAAAAACATACAAAAAAATTAAGTTGGACCCTACCAATCAATATCAAAAAAGAAATAATGAATTAATTCAATCTTGGGAAAATAAATTTTATATATCTCCTAATACTGCAAAACAACTTAAAATACGAAACGCGATACCACCTAAAATATACGGGTTACCCAAACTACACAAAGAAAACACACCATTACGACCGATCGTGTCATGTGTGCAGTCTCCTTACACACCACTCTCGAAATATCTGAAAAATATCCTTAAAAATATAGTTCATAAAAACAAATACTATATTAAAGACTCTTTCGATTTCAAAAATAAATTAAAAAATATAATTCCAGAAAATTACCTGTTAATATCGCTCGACGTGGTATCTCTCTATACCAACGTTCCCGTCGCATTAGCGACTAATATAATTAAAAAGAAGTGGTCAGAGATAAGTAAGTTCACAGATATACCAGAAGATGAATTTATACAAGCCATAGAACTAACTCTAAACTCTACTTATTTTTTGTACGAAGACCAGCTATATAAACAGATCGAGGGTTGTGCTATGGGGGCATCAATATCTAGTGTAGTCGCGCAAATAGTAATGGAGGATCTGGAGGAGAATGTTTTAAGTAATATAGGTTTCAATATTCCTTTCTTTTTCCGGTATGTTGATGATTGTATTACTGCCATTCCGTTTGACCAATCGGTAAGCATAATACAAAAATTCAACCAATACCATAAAAACCTTCAATTCACAATTGAAATTGAGCAGAATAGCCAAATAAATTTTCTAGATTTAACACTACACCATATAGGAGAACAAATAAAGACAGAATGGTACACAAAACCAACATGGTCCTCCAGATATATAAATTTTAATTCTAGTCATCCAACGTCTCAAAAGAAATCGGTAGTAATAGGGTTAGCAGATCGCGCTATTCAACTATCTGACCCCGAATACAGAGAAAATGCAATTGAAAAACCAAAATCCGCATTACAATTAAATCAGTACCCGATACACTTAGTCAATAAAATTTTCAAAAACAGAATCCACAAATATTATAACACATTATTGTATATTAAAAAACCTGGGTCTACGTCAAAAATTTCAAATATTATAGTAATAACTGTGAGGGAGTTTATATTGGACAGACCAGCCAATATTTGGAAAATCGTGTAAAAAGTCACAAATACGACAAAAAAAATTCAACAGCCCTAACGAATCATGAAAAATCGAAAAACCATACTTTTAACTATAATGGAATAAAGATCTTAAAGACCGAACACCACCTAAAAAAGAGAGAATTTTATGAAATGGTTAAAATTCAAAAAAACAATAATAGCATAAATGACAAAAAAGATGTCAACAACTTCAGTAAAATCTATACATCTGTATTACAGTAGTTAAATCTCACATTTCGTCGTGTTACTATGTAAAATGTGTGTCTGTCAATATTTTAAAATCTAAGTTATGTACGTGTATTTATAAATAGTCTGTGTTGTACGTGTTTTATGTAAATGTTTATGTTAGTTTTTTAAAATTTGGATTATTTTGACATTACGTTCTAAGGTAAGATATATTTTTTAAAAAAAAATTTCTGTTATCATACCTACATGTTCATATCAAATTGTAGATTTGAAAAAGACCAGAAGCATGGTTGAAACGTTATCTTTCCGACTACAATATATGTATGTTTTGAAGTAATTTTGCCTAGTTTTAACTTAGCACGCTGACCTTAACCCAAGAAAAATAAAACCAGAAATATATTAAAGTCATAGGTCAAAGAATAGCATAACCCAAAAAAAAAAAAAGTATATATATATATATATATATATATATATATTTATTTATTACCATATATACAAAATGAGGGCCAATTTTCTTATGTTAAAATTTCATTAATCATTAAAATCATTCTAGTTTAATTTCCAAGTCTAGGAGATTATTACCAATTTTCTAATCCATTTCGCATTGAAAAGTTCAACTCGTCAAAATACAATCACAGTAAAGGTGATTCAAGGAGTATGTGATTTTAAAGTGATGAAATTCCTCAGATATTAATTTTTTTTCAAGTTAAATTTTCTGTATTTTAGTACCTTTTGGAATCAGACACTAAATCTTAAAGTTTTCGAAAATATATTGAGGTTTTAAAATTTCTTTTGCTTTTGAGTAAAAGGTAATTAGCTTCGTTTATGTTCAACGTTTAAAGTAACAATATCATGTTAAATTTTTAAAAACTTGCAACTTTTTTAGATTTTATCCAATAGGGACTTCGAAGCATCGATGGAAAAATACCACAAATTTTCAAAAGGTACGGCTGATTTATAATAAATTTTATTATTTGTGACTGCAGATAAAAAAGAACCAAACGGCAAGAACATGCTTTACACGCAAGTAGTTTTGCTCCTGAAGCATTTAACTGCAAACTTAAAACGCACTTTTGTACCTCTTTACCTCCTCATTCATTTTGTCTTATGACAATTTTAATAAAAGTAATTTTTAGTTCATGCCTACAGGTTGTTCTGTAATGGTATTTTTTTGGACATAAAAGGCAACACTACATATAGGGAAAATGTTTCCTAAACATTTAGAGAACGCCGGCATCTAACGGTTGCCTTTATCGCCGCTGCCTCCTGACCAGAACTGCATTGACGATATGTGGATATCTTGGTAGATGAGTTATTGAGAGTTAAACCTAAAGTTCCGAATGGTAAAGATCCCTAAAGTGTTCTTCAGGTATTGCGGGCTTACATGTCGCACTGAAAACGGAATATCGTAGAAAACAAAGGAAAACCGCGTTATTTATTTGTTTAGTTTTCAGTTTGTTTTCTTATGTTATTATTAATATTTTAATTGCTTTTTTTTAAATAGGGTCTCTATTTATCTATACTTTGACAAAAATTAATAAAGTGTTTCAGAAAAAATAATTAATAAATTTTTGTATTTATTATTGTATACACCCTGTACAATAAACTTGCAAAAAAATTACAGCGCAAGACAGAGTATGTAATACCTTGGTTTACAAAATAAAAATTGTATTTTCTATTATTCACAAAAATATATATAAATATTTTTACATACCCTGTATATTGACATTTATTCGATCTAAAGCTTTTGAAAACTGTTACCACAAAACATATATACGCCATTTTTATTCCCATATTGCAGATTAAGAAAGATAAAAGACCTTGAAGTTACGGGTTCATTAAAAATATATTTTTTCGGATCAGTTTATATAAACAATCGGGTTTTTTGTTTTTTTTTTTAATTAATTTGTCTTAGTTAACATTAAAAATATCAAATATTCAAATTTGTTATGAATAAGAAAGGAGAGAAGACGTCTCTCTCGTCTCGTCTAGTGCGGCGAAAGAAAATTGCTTTTTCGTCTCGTCGAGACTAGACGAGAGGCAAGAATCTCTCGTGTCGGCGGCATATTAACCACAGCCGTACGGCTATGATTTAATTATAAACACTCTCCGGGTTATCCCACTTTATATTGTTCTAATATTATTAAGAGATACTAGAGCTCTCAAGTTTCAGTACCAAACTATATGTCGAACCCGATATATGCATAAGTCAATTTCTCAATATTATAATAATAAGAAACTAATGAATCACGATACAAAATAATTTTTTGACAGCTATCAAAATATTTTTCTAAATTAAATTACGTCATTAAAAATTACATGAAACTGTGAAACCGCATCTAAAAATTTTAGGCAGTTCAGAAGTTATGTTTGATAGATGTCAAATTGTTTTTCAATGTAAATAACATCAATAAAACTTACACTAAACTGTGAATCCGTTTTTAAAAATATAAAACATTTGCCATATGTCAATTTTTGTTTTAATAAATTAAGGCAAAATACCATATTTTTAAAAGATTTTAAATTATTCTAATAACGTAATTAAAAGTTACATGGAACTGCAAAAACCGTATTTAAAAATTTTAAGTAGTTTTGAACTTACAGGAAAAGAAATTTTTTTAGACAGGCAGAAGTTACATTAATCTGTAAAAACCATATTTAAAAATTGTGGGCAGTTCCAAAGGTACGGGAAAAAGGCAATTTTGTGACAGGTGTTAAAATATTTTTTTAAACCGTAAAATGCTTAGAAACTAGATTTCAATATTATGAATGGTTCGGACGTTACAGAGAAAACAAATGTTTTTCGGCAGATGTCATTTTCTTCGTGAATTATACTATTAAAATTACACCAAAGAGAAACCCGTTAAAAATTACACTAAACCCAATGCTGGCAGATTAGATTTTTTTAAATTACAATATACTATCTATTACCGAAAACCGCAAACTGATACTTTAAATCCCCCGAAAGTTCCAGTAGAAAAAAATATTGAGCAAATTCACAGCTTCGAAAACAAAATGTCGCCTATTTATTACCAAAACTCCTAAATTGATATCTTAATCCGATAACTATTTCACTAGGAAAAAAATTACAACTATCAATCCAAGTTTTTTAAAGAATTAAACGTACTATCTATACCTACTCCTCCTGTATAACATAATACATGCTTTATTACTTATCAGAAGAGTACAAATTTAATTCATATTAAATATTATTTCACACCGTATGTGAAACATATTACAAGAGTCTTAATTAACTCTGAAGATAATTTATCTTTCTGTACTAGCATCAAGCAAGCAAAATTTTAAAAAAATTCAGCCTGTATATTAAATACCCGCCAACGTGTCAAACAACCTCGGTTTCTATACTGAAAATTGTATCTCTCATGTACCCAATTACACATAAGCATTTCGCTGCTCTAACTGATCCAAAGATACTCGAGTAACATCTGATTCAAACGAATATCCGAATTTACTATATAAAGATAATGACAGCCAATTTTATTAAAGAGATCTTACACAATTGGTGAGTGCATTAAGCCCCAAATTTTGGCTACCTCCCTAGAAATATTCAAATCCTGCCAGTCTCAAAAATATCCCAGGAATAGTTTTTTACGTCGTAGAAACAAATAGTAAATTCGGAAATTGTAGAAAATAGATTGAAGTTTTTGAAACTGCTTTGCTCTTGTATAAAAAAAGGTATTTTCTGCTTCAACGTAAGGATATAGTTTGATTTTTACTTCAATTTTCAAAAAAATCGTATGACTCGAGGCGTCGATGTTCTTTACAAAAAATACTTCTGAACCAGAAAAGAGAGAAAGAAACACACACTTGAAATTGATTTTTTTTTAAATTTCTAAATTATTAATATGTCCTAACACTGGAACTTGAGGTGGAAGATAGATCAAAATACAAGAGTTCTAACCACACTAAACCACAACTTATTACGTTCTGCGCGCGCGCTTCTTTAACCAAGTTAGCATCATCAGCAGATGATGAACTCAAATGTCACACTTTAAAGACGAAACTAGCAATTGTTCAATTGTCACAAAAATGCAATCATGGCATACCAAGATGTTAAAGGTTTTGCCACTGAAATAATTAACAATAATGGAAATTTTAACTATGCTATACATAAAAATGGTTTTTAGTTTTTTACTCGAAATCCTTACACCGCACGAAAAAAAGACAAGGGATCAAATTTGCTCCAAACTGAGTGGGGATTTTAGGAATGATTTTTGTTTTCAGAAAAAGCAGTAGAGTACCATTTTTTCTTCAAGAATATTCAATAAAAAATCCCGTACGGATGCCACTGATGAAAAATTAAAAAATATTTCAAATCAAAAAATGCCTTTTGTTACTCCAAGGCTTTTTACCAAATTTAATAACAATATCTCAAGTAATAAAAAAGTTATGACTAAAAAACAATTTTTTTCTTAAAACTTTAACTAAAACTTATTTGCCGATATATGTTTATAAAGAAAATTAGGGCTTATTTTGAATGCTAAATGCGCTGTTAAAGTTTGGACACTGCAATTCGGGACACCCTGTATATATATATATATATATATATATATATATATATATATATATATATATATATATATATAAACATAAATAAGAAAGAAACTAATTGACGTGATCAATTATGCCGCTAGAGATGATGGAAAGCGCTTAAAGGCTTGTCAGTATAATGGCCATGATTTTTGGAGCCTATACTTGAATAAGCATACCACAGGCAGAATATTTTGTCCGAATGGGCCTTAATTTATTTCTTATATATATATATATATATATATATATATATATATATATATATATATATATATATATATATATATATATATATATATATATATATATATATATATATATATATATATATATTCTATATATATATATATATATATATATATATATATATATATATATATATATATATATATATAAACATAAATAAGAAAGAAACTAATTGACGTGGTCAATTATGCCGCTAGAGATGATGGAAAGCGCTTAAAGGCTTGTCAGTATAATGGCCATGATTTTTGGAGCCTATACTTGAATAAGCATACCACAGGCAGAATATTTTGTCCGAATGGGCCTTAATTTATTTCTTATATATATATATATATATATATATATATATATATATATATATATATATATATATATATATATATATATATATATATATATATATATATATATATATATATATATATATATATATATATATATATATATATATATATAGAATATATATATATGGGTGTTTCAGAATAACATGCTAATAATAAATAGGGTGATTCTTGGGCTCATTTTAGGAAAAAAAGTTCATATGAACGTATGTCCTAAACGCCTAAACTTTTGAGATACAGGGTGTCAAAGTTTTAAAAAATAAATACTTTTTTTACAATAAGTTTGTCACTACTGTAGATATCTTTATGAAATTTGGGTCATGTATTTTAGGAATTAATACGCATTTTTTGATGCATCAAGAATTCAATTATTCTGACCAGTGCCGTCCATGCGGGTTTTGCTTTGCATATTTTTTGGGAAAAAAATAGTACGCCACTGGTTTTTCTTGAAATAAAAATTATTTTTGAAATCTTCATTCATTTCTGAACAAATTTGCTCTCTTGGTATTTTTTCGTCAGATGCATAGTTTCCGCTTAAAAAAATAAAATAGATTTTACTGCAAAGTCATTATGAATTGGTGTTCTGTTATTCAATGTTTTAAGATCACCTCACAAGATATGATAACCTATTGAGGTCCGGGGCGGCCGGGGCCGGTCGGTCGCCATGCTTGTGGCATTTGTTTTATAAACATAAATAATTTTGACAGTTGTCTAATTAATTCATTTTATTTGGATTTTTTGTAACGAAAAATGTTTCATTATACGAATTCCGAGTTAGCAGACATGCATTACATGTATGGCCTAGCTGACGGTAACGCACTACAAGCGAAGCGGTTGTATGAAGAACGTTTTCCCAATAGAAATGTTCCGGATGCCAGAACATTTTCAAAACTTCATAGAAGGTTGTGCGAAAAAGGAAGACAATCACCTAAAAGGAGTACAACGTACTGCAAGAACTCCAGAAATTGAGGATGCGGTTTTGAACGCAATTGAGGAAGATCCCGGATTAAGCACTAGAAAAATTGCGAATAATTTGAATATCACTCATGTTCTTGTGTGGCGAGTACTTCACGACTTTCTATTGTATCCCTACCATATCCAACGGGTTCAAGCTCTACTTCCCCATGACTTTCCATTACGGATGAACTTTTGTCAATGGTTTCTTCAGAAGGTGCATGAAAATCCCTTGTTTGACAACGAAATTTTATTCACCGATGAAGCCAATTTTTCCAGAAATGCCATTCAAAACTTCCACAACAATCATTTTTGGGCGGAAGAAAACCCACATGCTATATCAGAGTCTCGCCACCAGGAACAGTTTTCCGTTAATGTGTGGGCTGGAATATGCGGTGACTATTTGATTGGCCCGTATTTTCTTCATGAGAGGTTGAATGGGCAAAATTACAGAAAGTTCCTTGAAGAAGAATTACCAGCTTTGATGGAGGATGTTCCTATTTTAGTAAGAAATCGTCTATGGTTTATGCACGACGGGGCGCCAGCGCATTTTAGTGCACTGGCGCGCGAATATCTGAACCAAAACTATAACAATCGGTGGATAGGTCGCGGAGGACCACAAGCATGGCCACCCAGGTCCCCGGACCTTAATAGTTTGGATTATTTCTTGTGGGGTCATCTAAAAACATTGGTCTACAGCACACCTATTCACACTGTAGAAGAGCTGAGGAATCGCATAATAGTTTGTTGCGAAACTATTCGAAATACACCCGACATTTTCCAAAGAGTTCATGAGTCCATGAGAAAGAGAGCAGATGCATGCATTTATGCTGGAGGTGGACATTTCCAACATCTCATTTAATTTATTTTGCTTTACTTCTAAGTTAATTTTCTCTTTAATTTAATTTCAAAATAAAAAAAATGTGTTGTACACCAGAAAATGCGTTTTGATGAGTACATGGAAAGTGTGTAACAAATTTCTCAAAAATACCTTATTAATTTGTATCACAAACATTAATTTAAACAAAGATAATCTGAGCTTGCAGATTGTTTACTCCGAAGCTTTTGACTTTGCAGTAAAATCTATTTTATTTTTTTAAGCGGAAACTATGCATCTGACGAAAAAATACCAAGAGAGCAAATTTGTTCAGAAATGAATGAAGATTTCAAAAATAATTTTTATTTCAAGAAAAACCAGTGGCATACTATTTTTTTCCCAAAAAATATGCAAAGCAAAACCCGCATGGACGGCACTGGTCAGAATAATTGAATTCTTGATGCATCAAAAAATGCGTATTAATTCCTAAAATACATGACCCAAATTTCATAAAGATATCTACAGTAGTGACAAACTTATTGTAAAAAAAGTATTTATTTTTTAAAACTTTGACACCCTGTATCTCAAAAGTTTAGGCGTTTAGGACATACGTTCATATGAACTTTTTTTCCTAAAATGAGCCCAAGAATCACCCTCTTTATTATTAGCATGTTATTCTGAAACACCCTGTATATATATATATATATATATATATATATATATATATATATATATATATATATATATATATATATATATATATATATATATATATATAGTATATATATATATATATATATATATATGACACAAAGGAAAAATTATTGTAAGTTATTTAGCAGAAGTGATCCCTACTTTTTTATTTTAAATACGGTCCTGTATATTTTAATGGACCATCGTATTTAGCCTAAAATTAGCTTTTTACCGATATATCACAACTCTTGCTTTCAAAATGGCGGCTTGACAGCCATTTTTTGAACATTCAATATCAAAGCGACAACGCTTTATGAAAAAAATGCCGTCACTTTTTACCAAATGACTGTTTTAAACAGTCCAAAATAAGCTTATTTTTAATTATATCAGAACACTTAATTAAAAAATCGTTTTGGGTAATAATAGAATTTGTTTATTATTTTCGCTTTTTGTTTTACCGAAAGAGCAATTTACTCTAATACTTTTAACAGCACCTTGTATATTTTTTTCAGTCATTTTTCCCGTAAAATTACCTTTTTAGAAATGTATTACATTTTAACATTTATTTCCAAAATGACTGCAAAATAGCCATTTATTTTAAGTATTTTATAAATAATGACTGTATTGTTTGTATAAAGCGCCAACATTGAATTATCAAAAAATGGCTATCCAGCCGCCATTTTGAAAACAGAAGTTAACTTGTGACATATCGTTGAAAAACTAATTTTAGGGTGAACAGGATAATCCATATAAATATACAGGTTCATATTTAAAATAAAAAAGTAGGGGTTACTTCCGATAAAACCGGAAGTAATCTTTTAAATGTTTTTTCATAAAAAATTTGCCTCTTATGGAGTTATAAGAATTTCTCAAATTTTATATCTTTAAAACTAAAAAAATGGCATCCCGTAACCTGTCTCATTTGATACCCGGTATATTTATTTAATTAAAGAGATGTCAGTTTATTTCAGTCATAATATTCCACCAAAAAATATTTCCTTAAAATTCCAACAACTCTTACACAAAATGCACGATTATAAAATGTTTTTTTACTATAAAAAATTAAAAATCTACAACAAAGTCCCACTAGACATAAAACAACGTGTTTTATTCTAGAAACAGATAAAGTTATTATGCAGTAAATTTCAGAAAATGTATTATTTACCAAAAAGAGGCATTGGTTCAGGACTGGGTGGGGACATCACTTTATTATTGATGGACTCCTGCATATTAAACTCAACGTCCTGCAATTCTTTTAGACACAGCCATTCTCCATCCACTGAAACCCGAAAATTGCACAGATAAATTGTATCTTGAGCGCCGGCCATTTCTTGTTCCATAGCAACATTTCCAATTCCATTTTCTATCAACTCTTGAACTTTCATTTTTTGTAATTTGAGTCAATTCAACTCACAGCGTAACTAAACGTATTTCTATTGGTATGATATACGGAAAAAATAGAAAGAACATAACTCCACTAATTTAGTCCAATGCAACACAATCATACTTTTCTTTGGGGGTTGTTTTCTATCGATTCCTGTCTATTTTCTGACCGAGAGTGTATTGCGCAAGTATATTTTCGTCTGGACGTTGTGAGTTTGATCAATACAAGCAAATGGATGAGCGCAAGGACTAAATAATAAACACTGTTGCTTGTCTTTAAAAGATGTTTGCTCTAAAACATTTTATCAGAACCGTTTTGAACCGATTTAAAACTGAGTGATTTGTGTTACTTTTTTAAAAGCACTTTTGCGTTATACTTCCTAAACCCCTAGAGGGGTGTTAAGCTATGTAATAAAACATCCACAATAGGCTTTATTATATATTCTAAGTTCAAAATAAAAGCTTTTGAACATATGTTCACGGTTTCTAAAATAAAATGCCCTATCCGCTTATCTGGAGAACAAATTTAACGGCAGATATTTTTTTTGTTTCTTTAGACCTATAAATTTAATTTGTTTTTATTTATACAGAGTGTTGCAATTTCTTAACTGATATGAACTTTCTTATTTTAAATAAAACACCCTATATATTATTACAGATTATAATAGTGCGTTTAAAGCCAAGTTCGACCATGAATATTGGTATATATTGACATTTTCAATTAACGGAGTTGAAGTAGATTTGAATATTTGCTGCAAACGAAAAAAAAGAAGTTTCTTCTATTTACAGTGTCATGGTACCTAGGTGCCGAAAAACATGTTTTCTAAATTTCGTCAGTCTGTCTGTTGGTCTGTCTGTCTATTTGCGGCATGGCTAAAAAGCTATTTACCCGATTGACTTCAAATTTTAGCAAAAACTAAACCTTACCTGGCAAAATCCAATATGGCGGAACAAAATGACAGCTTAGTGGAATTATTACTATAAAACTAATTACCCAATTTACTTCAAATTTTGCATACAAATCAAGTATTACGTAAAAATCAACGGGTAAAATTTTGATACGAATCCAAGATGAAAAAGCTATTTATTAGATTGATTTCAATTTTTGGGCAAGAATTAACTATGATAGAGAGATGAACTAGTAAAATTGTGGAACGAGTTCAAGATGGCGGACAAATAAAATGTTTTAGTCTTGTAAAAAAATCATCCCCGGAGATGTTAACTGTTTTTTTCGTTTCAGGTCCATTACGTATCTAACTCTTAAAATAATACAACTTTCTTCTTTGGACGAAAGGTTGTATATTAGTTGGTATTGAAATAAATGTACTTGAATATAGTTTTTAGTAAAATAAATAGAAATAAATAAATAAAAATAAAAGAATTACTTATATCACAAATTTTAAAATTAAATGTACAGGGAGGCCCGTTTATTATGGGACGGTACCTTATCTTGGAACCTGTAACAGGTAGCAAAAAAGTTAAATACAAAAGTTTTTTGTATTCACATAAACTTTTAAAATATTACATTTTTATATATACAGAGTGTTTGGATTTTTGTGGACAAGTATCAACCTCCTTATTTTAAAAACAACCCCCTATATATTATAGCAGATTCAGATAGGGCTTTTTAAGACAAATTCAACGATATATATTAATATATGTCTCTGATTCACCGTTTCGGACTTATTGCCTGTTAACCTCAGAAACGGACTGATATGCAAACGCTGTTTTCTCAGTTGCTTAAAGACTTATGATTACTCTGTGAGCGCTAAGGAATAAACAGCTTTACCCTTTTCGCCACGTAGTCACTCATTTTTTTTTCTACAAATAAATAAATGCCAGTGTTGCCAAATTTTGCGTATTCTAAATTTTCTCAATTTTTTTAAATGGAACACCCTATATATTAACATAGGTCTGAATAGAGCTTTTCAAGACGAGTTCAATGATATATAACAATAGGGGGTTGTGGTTCACTGTTTCGAAATTATCGGTGGTTATCTTCAGTTAATAGCATATTTATGTCTTATCGTTTCATTTTTTGCACACATTGTTTAAAATTTGATTATTTCATTTATAATATGTAATAATGAGGCAATTATTAATAATTTTTTTAGATTTTTTTACAGTGATGCCAGATTTTTAATGCCACTATATTGTAAGTCGACGTTACAAGAAATTTATTTTACCCTTTTGGCCATGTAAGCTCAAAATTTAATAAAAATAAATAATTCGCAGTGTTGCCAAATTTTACGTATCTCTATTTTGCGCCCCAAGACGAATTAAACGATATATAACAATGGGCTATGATCAGTGGCGCACCCAGGAAAAAAAATTGGTCTGGTATTGCCGTCTTACAATATAGTGATATTTAAAATCTGGCATCACTGTAAAAAAAAATCTAAAAATAAATTTAATAATTGCCTCATTATTACATAGGATGAAATACTCAAATTTTAAACAATTTGTGCAACAAATGAAATGATAAGACATAAATAGGCTATTAGCTGAAGATAACCACCGATAATTTCGAAATCAGTGAATCACAATCCCCTATTGTTATATATCATTAAACTCGTCTTGAAGAGCTCTATTCAAACCTATGTTAATATACAGGGTGTTCCATTAAAAGAAATTGTTTTTTATAGAAAAAAGCAAGCGTCCTGTCGGAAACCTGATTACGGCATCGGAAAGTGCTCAAAAATATACACAAATTGGAATATCTGTGAAAGATTCTGAGTCTGTACAGGGGGTGCAATTACTAGATAAAATTTGTTAAGTTTCCCAAAAATGGGTACTGTTTTTTTCACATTACCCTGTATTACAAGAATTATATATATTACACGGTTAAATTACTGCCATTTTTCAAAGTTGAAACTTTGAAGTCCAAATTTAACCTCTGTGGGACTCACTGTAAACAGTAATCGGAATTATCCTGATAAAAGCATAGAGCGTTTATTTGGCTACAAAAACCTCTATAATATTTTCTTCTAGCTACTGCGGAAATAGGTGAAAATTCGATTTAAAGGAAAAAGTGCACCCTTTTGGGTACAATTTCTAGGTTTCTCCGAGATGATCAATCATTTTAATACATCCACTCATCCTTGACTTTCCTCGCTGTCTGAAGTGTAATTGAATAAAAATTATTTAATTTTAGAGACTCAAAAAGCATTTCTTGGGTGTTTTTAAAACTGGCAGCATAAAATTTGAAAATTTTTAAGTAGGTAGCTACAATTTAAAGGATAATACTTTCCCCAGTTATAAAATAAATATCTCTAAGAAAATTAGCTGTCATTCTCGATTGCGTGCATTACATCGATATTTGTATATCGGATACTATTATTTTGACAACAGATACCAGCTTTACATTTGTAAACTGTTAAAATAGAATTCCATAATGGGTTGTATAATTGTTAATTGTTTTAGATAATATGAAGCTGAGGACCTTTTTTCTGTAACAGAAATTATAGGTGCAGAATTCATAATACGAATATGAACTTTTTTTTAGAAAATAAACGTTAAAATTATACTAGCCTTTTTAAAAATATAGACCTCTGACCTTGAGGGAAGCTTACTATAGAAAAAATATTAGTTTTAAACTCATATACCAACAAGATTTGGTTGGAACGAGTTTTGGCTCTTTTGGGTTGGGTAAAATATTCTTCGCTACATATTAATCTTAAGCATATATGATAGTAGGGCAAACAAATCTACCAAAAATTTAATTATTATTCATAAAAAATAGTCCTTGTTGAAAAATATACTTTTCATATTGAGAAACCTTATTTTTGTACACTTTCGTCAGTTAACCGTACTTTATTTGCCATTTTCAAATAGTTACATTGATTGCAAAGCTGTTTCAAATAGGTACATTTGGTTTTTAATATTTCTTTAGATGTTGTAGATAAAAGAAAACTTCAAAATAAAGAAGATTTATACGTTACTAAAAGTGCATCTGGTTTTCTATAAGGTTTATGGTCGTTTAAGGTAGCCACCTCCCAATTACTATAAGCTTTGTTAAGCATGATTTTTCATGATAGTATCATTACAACTAGAATATCATTGCTTCTTGAGGATGACCTTTAATGTTTAACAAAAAATTGAAATATGTTTATTTTGGAATTTTAAATTATATTTTAGCCTTCTGAAAACTGTAAAAAAACAGATTGAACTTATAACTTCACAAAATACTTTTTTTTATTAAAGCAATGATTTTGGAAAACATAAATTTAAAGTTTTTCTATCCTTTGGGGGTATTTAATTGTATGTTGGCTTATGCAATAAATAATAACACACGAATACAATATTATTTCAGTCAACTAAGCTGACAATTAAGTTTATTATGGCTTCAAAAATGTATAGGTTTTTGAAGTATTGCCACCTTTTAAGCAACATAATAGTAATAGATATAATAAAAATAATAATAGCGAAGTTTGTGACAATAAAACTTTGTGAAGATCATTTTTATACTTTGGAGGTTATTTTTAGAAAAGCAGTTTTTTTATATTACATTTTGTGTTTCTATTTTTAGGTATCTGAAGGCGAATCAAGTCCTTTGGTCCCTTGTAAAAAAATGGCACGACCTTACATATCAGAAATTAGCAGCACTGGAAACTATATTTCAGCTTGTAATTACTTGAACAATAAATTATTTTAAATCATATTTTTTTTTTAACTTAGAATAGAAAATATGTAACTCTTTTTTTTACATCAAATTAGAATTTTTGATTTACAAGATAATCAAAATGGAGAACTATTTCATTTATATCTTAAAAGATTTATGATTAGACTTAAACCTAGAATAGATATACTGAGAGCCTGACTGAGAAATATACAAAGTTAGAGATTGGTGATCTCTTTCTACTAAGTTACTATTAATAAATCAGTTCGAATATCATTATTTATAGATCATTAAGCATATTTCCAAAAGGGTCAAACTCTTTCCGATTAAAGATTATACAGGACATTCCATGCTGTATGCATTATATTTTGTTGCTTACTTTATATTTTCAAAATTACTGTATATTTATTCATCAACATTGCCAACTGGAAATGTGAACAATAATAAAATAACAACGAGACAATTAAGAATAATATAACAATAATTAATTAAAGGACAAAAAAACCAATTAAATTTTTTTTTAATTTTCAGATTTTATATTTCGTAAATGTATTCGTAGTTTATTATAAATTAAAATACCACTATATGGTAGGGATTTTTACTTACAAAACTGCTTTGAATATAAATTGAATGTATTAAATTTGTTTCCATGCAGTGGCGACTCGTAGATTTAAAAACAGGTGAAGCGCAGCGTAGGGAGGTGCACAGCGCCGCAGGCGAAAATATTTCAGTTGCCACGCCCAAAATGGCTGTTTTTTAAACCTTTTTATGATGTTAATTATCTATAGCTTTAGAGCGTTTTTTTAATACTTAGGCTTAGTCAAGGTAGAATCAGTGTTGTAAATTAATAAATATAGGTGATGGAGAAATTATATATATTTTGTTATAATGCATGTATTAAATTATGGTATAATAATGACGGGCGAAACGTCAAGGAAATAGCAAGTTTCATTATAAAACAAAAACCTATACCCAAGAAAACTAAACACTATATTATAATATTTAAGGTTTAGGAAAAAGAGAATTATCTTCTATATATATATATATATATATATATATATATATATATATATATATATATATATATATATATATATATATATATATATATATATATATATATATATATATATATATATATATATATATATATATATATACATATATTTGTATATATATATATATATATATATATATATATATATATATATATATATATGTTATATCAGAATTCAATCCTCATTTTTATTTAAAAAACATAAGTCTTTATCTTATTACGCAGTTGTAAAGGATGCAGGTGTTTATCAAAACTTCTAATAAACAAGAACCATTATTTTAAGCAACTCTTTAAAATCTTTCATCATCATACAATGTAATAAAAACAAGATATTTCATCACTTGTTTACAACTTAAGAACTCTTTTTGCGTACAACCAGAAAAGCAACAAAGCCCAATTTTAAGAAGATTTTCCGGAACAAGAAGAGCCCAATATATTCAAAAGGGTCAACAGAACCCTCGGGACGATAAGAGCCCATCATTTTAATTTATATAGAGACGAAACGAGCCCACAAAACTAAGAAGTTAAAAGATAAGAAATCCCCAAGTCCGAGCAGCTTCGTGTGGATTAGGAACACCTAGTGAAGCCCCTGACACGAAAAGCTACTCACTCCAATCCCATTCCCGAGAAGCGTCGTATGGATTAGGAACACGTAGCGAAGCCCCTGACACGACAAGAAGCTTCTCATCCCTGTGCAGTACGTGTGGATTAGGAACACCTGGTGAAGCCCCTGACACGTGACTACACACTTCCAAGAAGCCGTCTTCCCGCCGTAGGTTAAGACAAATGCTGCTTTTTTGTATGTAAGTTAACAAATATTATTATAATTTGAATCATCATTTACGTATATTTAAACATATTTTAATATTATTTATTGCTTGTTATTATACTCCTGAACTCACTATCACAAACTAAGCTAATTATATTTCTGAACTCACTAACTAAAATATTTAAAATTTCTGAACTCACTCACTAATTAAAATAATTAAATTTCTCTAATTTAAACTAACTAGTTCTATTAATCTTTATCAAATACAATCATTATTATTAAAAATTAAAAATGGAAGAAAATAAAAATAATGTCGAAGCAGTCGAAGAGTACAGACTTTCAGAAATATTTTCTCTTATTCCCAAATATGACGATGATCAAATTGCTTTGAATACTTTTATAAATGCTTGCAACAGAGCGAACCAAATGTGCACACAAGACCAAAAAATTTTGTTATTAATTAAAATTAAAAATTAATTAAAAGTTAAAGCTGCACAATTGATCAATTCTAGAGATTTAAATACGTGGCGAGACGTATCAAACTTATTAATTGTACATTTTGGCTATCCTCGAGATCTAACTTCGCTTATACAAGATTTGCAAAGAATGCATCAATTACCGAATGAGACTCCTTTAAATTTTGCGGCGAGATTACAAACGCATAATGCAAAAATGTATTCTGCGGTAGCTAAACAGGCTCTCACTCAAGAACAAAAAAACGTACAAATTATTTTAATTGATAATATGTGTTTAAATACTTTATTAACAGGACTTGATCCAAAAATAGGTCAAAATGTTAGAGCAGGGAACCCCTTAACTATAATTAAAGCTAAAAATCGTATTAATCGAGAATTAGAACTTTCTTATTTTGAAAACCAAAGGTTTCAAAGAGTAGTAAAACCTAATAATAATCAATCACATAATATAAGAACAAATGAAAATATTAAAACATGTACTTACTGTAAAAAGAATGGTCATTCTATAAATGAATGCCGAATAAGACAAAATCAATCTCAAAATTTTTCTGGATTTTCAAATTTGCAAAATCAAAATTCTCAAAATATGTTGCCTAAGAATGGTCAACAAAATTTTCAGCAAAGACGATATAATTTTAATTTTAGTCAAACAAGACCATTGTCTAATAATCAGCCGGTTCAAAGAACACAAAATTTTTCTCAGCAAAGGCCTACAATAATTCAAAATAATCCAAATTTTAACAGGTTTAATCAACAAAACACACATCACTTGAATGTAGATAATTTTGATAATTATTATTATCAAGAAGATACTGTTCAAAACGAAAATTTTGAAATATATGAAAACTCAAATTTTGAAAATAATCAATACTATGACAATGAATCTTATCAAGATTTTCAAAATCAAAATTCGAATTGAAATTTTAATGAAATACATGAAAATACATATTACGAAAATTTCAATGAAAATTATTCAAATGATAATCAAAATTATTCAAATGATAATCAAAATTTTTCTCAGTGTAATGAAAATTTTCCTATACAAGCCCCGGATGTACAAGAAATACAGGATTTATCGACACAAATTCAAGCTATGAATATAACAGAAAATATCATATCCGATCTAAATCTCCAACAAATATTTCTTTAAATTTAGTTAGTTCTGAAAATTTATATTATATTTATGACCAAGGTAATACTTTTAAAATTCTGATAGACACTGGCGCAGGTATTTCTATATTTAAACCCAAAACTTATAAAAATTATTCAATAAGATTTCCTGAAAATATTACAGTAAAAGGTACTACAAATGAAAACATTTTAATTACAGAGTCCGTATTGATTCCATTTAAGTATAATAACCCAAATAAGGTTTTTATCTGCGACATTGACATTGAATTTGATGGTTTATTAGGTTCAGATTTCCTTGAACATTATAATTGCATTGTTGATCTAAAAAATAAAAAACTTATCACAAATTTTAAAGTCATACAACTGCATAAAGTCGAGTCAGCATGTAATAAAACCAACGCGGTCGGACATAACGAGAACGCTAATTTTAAAAATATAATTAATATTGAACCCCGGACAGAAAAAATTTGTATATTTAAAACAAATAAATTAAAAAATACCGAAGCAGTTTTGTTAGCTCAAGAAATAGATAAATTTAGAATTCCAAATGCTATAATAAAAATAAACGAAAATGGCGAATTTTTTGCAACTGTTTTAAATATAAATATGAAACCAAAAACGATAGAATTTTCGAATTTAAATTTTGAACCCTTTATAAAAAATGATTTACCTATCCAAACTTTTAACAAAAATGACCCGGTATCATTTAACACACGTCTAACAAGAAGAAATAATAAATCAATTACGTTTGGACCATCTCAATGAAGAAGAGAAGGAAATGATTATGGAAATATGTTTAGGTTTTTCAGATATCTTTTATTTAGAAGGAGACAAATTGACGTTTACAAGTGAAATTAAATACTCTATTCACACTAAAGATGCTAAGCCTATCTACACAAAGTCCTATAGATATCCATATGTCCACAAAGAAGAGGTGAAAATACAAATTACCAAGATGTTAGCCCAAGGAATCATACAGCATTGGATTTTTCCATGGTCGTCTCCAGTATGGATCGTTCCAAAGAAACCAGACGCCTCTGGAAAACAAAAATATCGTGTTGTAATAGATTATCGTCGCCTCAATGACACATGTACGCAAGACCGTTATATTTTGCCCAATATAGCCGATATCCTCGACCAACTAGGATATTGCCAATATTTTACAACCCTAGACCTAGCTTCAGGATTTCATCAGATTGAAATTGACCCAAAGGACGTTGAAAAACAGCAAATGGACACTATGAGTTCCTCAGAATGCCATTTGGACTGAAAAATGCACCAGCGACATTTTAAAGAGTAATGGACAACATACTCATGGGCATACAAAATGAAAGATGTGCAGTATATATGGACGACATTATAATCTACAGTAGTACAATCCATGAACATATTTTTAGACTAAAAGAGGTTTTTTCCAGATTAAGGAAGGCAAATCTAAAAATATAGCCCGATAAGTGTGAATTGCTACGAAAGGAGTAGCCTATCTGGGACACTTAATCACAAAGGACGGAATAAAACCCAATCCCGCAAAAATTCAAGCAATTCAAGATTTTCCCAAAAACGTAAAACAAGTAAAATCATTTTTAGGTCTGACTGGTTATTATCGAAGATTTATTTCAAACTATGCCAAAATTTCTAAACCTCTGCCAAATCTATTAAAAAAGGAAACAACGTTTGATTTTGATACAAATTGCCAAAGATCGTTCGACAACTTAAAAAATCGCTTAATTACCGAACCAATTTTAATTTATCCAAATTTCGAAGAACCTTTTGTTCCCACAACGGATGCTTCCTTATACGCAGTTGGAGCCATTTTATCACAAAGACCCATAGGCAAGGATCTTTCTATAGCCTACGCATCACGAACCTTGTTGAACTTTGTCCTGCAGAAAGCAGATACAGTGTGATTGAACGAGAACTACTTGCAATCTGGGCAGTGAAACACTTCCGCCCATACCTATATGGAAAGAAATTTAAATTGGTAACAGATCACAGACCACTGACATTCTCTATAAAGGATCCGGGAAGTCGACTAGCCAGATGGGGGCTAAAACTCGAAGAATATGATTACGAAATTATCTATAAAGCAGGAAAACTTAACAAAAATGCAGACGCACTAAGCAGAATAAAAATTAACCATTTTCAACAAGTTGCTGCATTTAATTCAAAATTAGAGGAACCAAGCACATGCAAGGCAACCGAAGAAATCAATAATAATGAAGACAACGAAGACACCGAAGAACCCGAAATTGAACTGGAAAACGAATTCAATAGGTTTATAAGACTTTACCAAACGGAATCATTAATAGATTATTCAAAAATATAATATTCTAATAGCCAACCTTTAGACAAAGACTACAAAAATATTAAGACCTTTTTCCAATAAAATAAAATACAAGAACTGCATTATAAAATCATAGAAGACATGCTAGAAGAAAATAATGCATTTCATTATGATCGCATTAATTTTCTAAATTCAAAATCTGTCAAAAAAAGAAATTACCTTATTATCCCCTTGCCTGCTTCAAACGAAGAATCTTTTCTTGAATTATTCAAAATTATATGGAACTCGAAAAACGATATAGACTTAACAAAAACGTATTACATAGAAAACAATGTTGATATACCAATTCTAGAAATATTTTGCTTTATATTTGCAGACAAAGATATTAATCTTGAAATATGCCAAAATATCGTAACTACACCTGACAAAGATCAAATTCCAATAATCCTAGATCAATATCATTCTGGTAAAAGAAGCTTCCATCGAGGTATTAACGAGACAATAAGACGAATTAAAACAAAATATAATTGGACAGGTTTGAGTAAAGACTTTGATAATTACATAAAAAGATGCGAAATATGTCAAAAAACTAAAATATGGCGTAAAAATTTAGACAACCCTTTAGTAATTACAGAAAATAAAACACCATTTGAGCGAATTAATATTGATATTTCAGAAATTCCAGATAAAAATTACATTCTTACTATAAGAGACGAATTAACTAAATTCATACAAGCTTATCCATTAATGGATAAATCTGCAAAAGAGATTGTTAACACATTATTACTCTACTTTCATCATTACGGCACCCCACTTCGCATACATTGTGATCATGGTAGAGAATTTACCAATCAACTAATGAAAGATTTATGTAACCTCTACAGTATCAAGCTAACATTCTCAAGTGTAAACCATCCAAAATCAAACGGCAGTTTAGAGCGTTTTCACGCCACCCTCTTGGAAATGATAAAGCTTTAACGACAGAAGACCTTAACGCATGAATAAAATACTACTACGAAATACCTAGACAACGGACAGAGCTTCAAAAACAAAAAGCTAAAGAAAGATTCGACAACCGTATTCCCGAAAAACGAGAACCAGATTACAAAATAGGAAATAAGGTCTATGTCAAAGAATCACAAATAAAGGGCAAACTCGAAAATAAATTTAATGGCCCATTTGAAATACAAGAAGTCCTAAAAAAATCGACAATACTTAAAAATCTAGAAACCGAACGTACTACAAAGGTTAATTTTGACCGCATGAAACCATATTACGATGATATAATAATTAAACCAGATGCTACAAATGCTATAGACAATGACGACCAGTCTGAAATAACTGACTAATGTTTTCCTTGTTTCAGACTATTGGCCTCAGCGTTTTCCCTAACACATCAAAATGAAACTCGACCTTTCCTATATAACTTGAAAACAGTAGAAGATAATGCAGATGTTTATTATCAACGGGAAAGTAGATTAAAAATATCAAATGATAAATGGAGCCTTTTAGTATATAAAGATATAAATAAACTAAGAGAAACTTATAATGTAAATATTAATATATTAAGTAATTTATTAGACACTGTAAAACAAGAGACACTTGCAATGCGAACATTTTATGCAGACATAAATACACATATTATTAGCATTACTAAGACAAACTTCTGACGATATTAAAAACAAGTTTGAAGAAATAGAGTTAGATGTCTCTACAAAACCATTACGTCGTCGCAAGAGAGGCTTAATTAATGGTGCTGGCAGTATCTGGAAATTTATAACAGGTAATTTGGACGCAACAGACGGTGAATACTATAACAACTGTATCAACAAAATAGAAAATAACGAGCACTATGTTGAAAACTTAATGAAAAAACAAATTATGGTCACAACATCAGTAATCAAGAATTTCAATAAAACAATTAAAGATTACAACTTGACTAAAAAACTTTTAACAGCAACATAGAAGCAATTGAATCTCTTATTCATGACGTATATGACGAAGATCAAGTTATACAAGCTCGATTTAAAGCAATCGAAATTTGTGAACAATTAACTGAATCATTTCTTTTCATAAATAATCAATTAACTGATATATTAAATGCAATCACTTTCGCTAGACTAAAAATAATTCCTGCCTCAATAATTACTCCTAAAGACTTAGTAAAAGCCTTAGCAACAATCGCACAAAATCTTCAAAAAGACAACTTACTGCTTTTTCCTCGAGAAGAAAAAGTTGCCACTTATTTAGATATCATTGAATTTTCAGTATTTCAAACATTTTCAAAATTAAGTTTTGTATTAGAAATTCATCTAGTCGAAACAGAACTGTATACAGTATACAGGTTGTATCCTATTCCAATTAAAGACAATAGAACTAGGTTACATTACATTTTACCTACAGCTCAAAAATATATCGCGAAAGGTGATGATTCAGATCAATACGTTACATTACAGAACATTGATAAATGCAAAGAAATAATGCTTAATATCAAACTATGTAAAAATTTATATTCTTATCCCATTGATAATAATGCAATATGTGAAGCACATCTTTTAAAAACTCAGAATTTCAAAGACTTACCTAAAAACTATCAATTATCCTTAATTTATCCACAAGATTATAAAATTCAACTTTTAAGCAATAATACGTGGTTATTGGCTGTAACTGATCAAACGGCAACTACAATTAAATGTGAAAATTTCGATCCAGTAACAAAACTTATTGAAACTAACAGTATTTTAACTTTACAACCGAGATGTTCTGCTTTTATTGGCACTACTCGAATACAAGCTTCAATGATTAAAGTTTCTGAATGGTATTATAATTATTCTCATGCAATCCAAATTCCAAACACTTGTTGTCAAAGTTACCCTAATAACATAAAAACTAATTTTAATATAAAACCAATAAAACTTAGCCAATTAAATCTAGATGATTTAGAAATAGCTAAACATAAACTGGATCAATATTCAGAGGACTTAGACAATTTAATTAACGAACCAGTTATAAATAAATACACCCCTTGGTTTACATATGTTTCTATACTCTCATAATAACAATAATTATTATATACATTCTAAATAAATGCAGAAAACGTCTAAGATCCACAAGAATTGGCATTGACACTTCGTCAAACCCTCCACAACCACCACCTTCTCCTCAACCGCGAATTTCCGCATTAGGAAAAACGAACCAATAGAGGAAGCTGAAAGTTTTGAATTTACACATAGTTTATATTTGAATAAAAGTTGTGCTTGACTTCAATTTTTATGATAAAAGTTACTGCATTATGTAGCATTAACTTTTTTTTATCAGAGGGAGTTGTTATATCAGAATTCAACCCTCATTTTTATTTAAAAAACATAAGTCCTTATCTCATTACGCAGTTGTAAAGGATGCAGGTGTTTATCAAAACTTCTAATAAACAAGAACCATTATTTCAAGCAACTCTTTAAAATCTTTCATCATACAATGTAATAAAAACAAGATATTTCTTCACTTGTTTACAACTTTATAACTCTTTTTGTTTACATCTTTTGAGTTTCAAATAAAAACTAAACGACACAAAACGTTCGGGAATGTGTTTTGCCCACCCAAAAACATATAAATACCTGCAATCTAAACGCATGCCTTCAGTTCAGAAATAGCCCTAGACGTAAATAGTTCAGAAATAGCACTAGACGTAGACAGTTCAGTTCATTTTAAAGTTAAAAGGCATAAGCTGTAATTATTTTTGAAAGAATAAAAGTTTTTCTTAAAAAGTGTTTTCCGCTTACCACGATCTAACATATATATATATATATATATATATATATATATATATATATATATATATATATATATATATATATACGAGCCCAGTCGCATATGTATTGGACCAAAGGAATTCGTAAGAGATATTTATTTCTGTTACCTAGTATTTGTTGTACAGGGTGTCCCACATAAGATCCTCTATCCCCTTATCTCGAAAGATATACAATTTAGGAAAAAAAGTTATATATAAAGTGTTATTGTTTTTTAGTGAACTTTTATATTATATACCTTTCATGTATACAGGGTGCTCAGTTTTTCCTGATTAGGAGTCAACTCCTAAAAATTAAATGGGACACCCTGTATATTATCCTGGATATGAATTCCTCATTAAAAATAAGGGTAACTTTCATTAAGATATTGTATACCTATCTCTCGTCGTTTAGGATATAATAGC
Organism: Kuschelorhynchus macadamiae; assembly: GCA_030620095.1. NCBI lineage: Eukaryota > Metazoa > Arthropoda > Insecta > Coleoptera > Curculionidae > Kuschelorhynchus > Kuschelorhynchus macadamiae. The sequence goes on from JAUTXW010005338.1 coordinate 1,134,541, forward strand.
CGTTTTATTTAATTTTTTGCTAAAAACGTATATATTTAAGGTAGTAGAAAAAAATATAACTATATAATATTTGGTGAAGCTGCCATTTTTATATTAAAGACAACACCACAATATATAATTTAAGTTGTTTACTTTGACTACAAATTATACAGGGTGATATCAGAAATTCAATCGATCGGAATATATAAAATTACTTATAAGTCAATAATCTTAAATGGAACACCCTGTATATTATTGCAGATTTCGATGGTTCACAAAAAATTAAAGTAACTTTGTATATAATAACCTATACCTATCTCTAACCGTTTAGAAAATATTCGCTATTAAACTTTTTTTATGCAATAAAAAATAACTTTGGTTTAAATTTAATGACGAAATACGTCACAAATACTTTTTAACGACCATAGTAGATTTTCAACAAAATACTGTAGTTTACAATTTTAACTAAGATGTCTGTATTCTGTATTTCCTGAGAAAATAATTCATTACAAATCATAAAATGAAACCAAATATTGCATGTAATTAACTAACGCTGCAAAATCAAACCTGCCATGGAAAACAAATAAAGTGCTTTGGAAACCAACGTAAACAATATTTGTCAAATAATATAATAAATTTTGGTTTGTTGTGCGTTAAGTTCATCTTTATCTTATAATGTCTTATACTGCCGAAGAAAGGTTGAACTTATATCAGTGTTATCTTCAAAATAACAAAAGCGTTGCACTGACTATAAGAGCATATAATGAAAAGTATCCGGAGAGAAGAATACCGGAAAGATCCATGTTTGGGCGAATTGAACTAGATCTCGAACAGCATGGTGTTTTAAAATATGAAAAAAGAAATAAACCTAAAAGTATCTTGGATTATGAAACGCAATTAAATATATGCTTATATTTCGAAGAATTTACAGAAAATTCCATCAGAGATGCAGAAAAAGACTTAAGTATTGCTAGAACTGATATTCATAGGACGCTGAAAATGAATAACTACAGGGCGTTTAAGTTCGCTAAATTGCAACACTTAGAACCTACCGATCATATTCTACGATTGGAATATTGTGATTGTAATTTTTTTAACCAAATTTGTTGGACGGACGAAGCGATATTTACTACCTCAGGGATATTTAATAGAAAGAATACTCACTATTGGTCTCAAGAAAACAAACACAACATCAAAACTATTCAACATCAAGGTCGTCGTAGTGTTCATTGTTGGTGTGCGATTTACAGGAATCAAGTAATAGGTCCTCTATTTCTGGATAACCATTTAAATGGTGCGAGGTACCTAGAGCTACTGACTAACAATATCAGGCCGTTACTAGAGGTCAATGGTAACATAAATAATATTATTTACCAAATGGATGGAGCACCTTGCCATAACACCATTCAAGTAAGAACTTATTTAAGTGTTAACTATGCAGAGGTCGTTGGACCAAATGGAAATATTCGTTGGCCTCCGCGGAGTCCAGATTTGACGCCCCTGGACTATTTTCTGTGGGGAACATTAAAGGATAAAGTATACAAAAATAAACCTCAAGATGTTGATGATCTCAAGAATCGAATAAGGGAAGAAATTCAAAATATCAATGAAAGTGCTGCAGTAAGAGATGCCTTAAGAAAAATGGAAGTCATCTACACAACTTGTATTGCCCAAAATGGAGGTGGCAAATTTACTTTAATTTTCCCTTTTGCATTAGGTATATTGGTCCTTTCGTTATACATGCAATTGTTTTTTTGATTTTACACATTAATTCATTTGTAATTATGTAAATGTTCTCTATTAACTTAACTTCTTACTACATACTTATTTAATAGTTCACAAAATTTACATATTGTTAAATGTTAAAACATTTCTATATTTGCTAAAATTTCGTATTCGTTGAAATAAAAGATTAATATTTTTGTTATGTCGGCCATAGGTATTTTATTATATCGATCATTGGAAAGAATTAATTTCTCAGAAAATACAGACATCTTAGTTAAAATTGTAAACTACAGTATTTTGTTGAAAATCTACTATGGTCAGCCCGTTAAAAAATATTTGTGACGTATTTCGTCATTAAATTTAAACCAAAGGTATTTTTTATTGCATAAAAAAAGTTTAATAGCGAATATTTTCTAAACGGTTAGAGATAGGTATAGGTTATTATATACAAAGTTACTTTAAATTTTTTGTGAACCATCGAAATCTGCAATAATATACAGGGTGTTCCATTTAAGAGTATTGACTTATAAGTAATTTTATATATTCCGATCGATTGAATTTCTGATATCACCCTGTATAATTTGTAGTCAAAGTAAACAACTTAAATTATATATTGTGGTGTTGTCTTTAATATAAAAATGGCAGCTTCACAAAATATTATATACTTATATTTTTTTCTACTACCTTAAATATATACGTTTTTAGCAAAAAATTAAATAAAACGGCTATTATATCCTAAACGACGAGAGATAGGTATACAATATCTTAATGAAAGTTACCCTTATTTTTAATGAGGAATCCATATCCAGGATAATATACAGGGTGTCCCATTTAATTTTTAGGAGTTGACTCCTAACCAGGAAAAACTGAGCACCCTGTATACATGAAAGGTATATAATATAAAAGTTCACTTAAAAACAATAACACTTTATATATAACTTTTTTTCCTAAATTGTATATCTTTCGAGATAAGGGGATAGAGGATCTTATGTGGGACACCCTGTACATAATATAAATTCAACAAATACATCTATAGTATGTACTATTAACAATTAATCAACAATATTCATTATCTATATCGTAACAATAATAATGATGATAAAAAAATATTTTTGTTAGGCTTGTCGCATATTAATTGGACCACAAAAATTTGAATAATTTGCCACCGTCACTACTGAGCAGTCACCTTTTTATTTTATAACTGCATCAAGTCTTGCTTGACGGGACTGGTTCGTAGAGTTTTTTTTATTTGATGCCATAATGTTTCGATAGGCGATAAGTCGGGGCCACTAGATGGCCATTTTAAAACAGGAATATTCATTTCTTGCAGCCAGAATGTTATGGTTTTGGCAGTATGGCATGCTGTGCCGTCTTGCTGGTATATGAATCCTCCCTCTAGCAACTGAATCTCATCAATAGAAGGAATTAGTTCTTCTTGTAAAATTGACTTATACTTTACAGCATTGACGGTACCACTAATAAAAAGAAGACGACCAACCCCTTGTGAAGACATACATCCCCATACCATGATGGAAGCTGGAAATTTAACTTTTCTCGTGAGGCAGTCCCTATCATATTCCCATTGCGTTCGGATAATTCGAATTCGTGAAATCACAACACATACTTCAAATTTAGACTCGTCGCTCCATATAACGGAATCCCACTGACGTTGTGACCAGCTCTTATGCTCCTTTGCCCACAAAAGTCGATTTCTTTTTTGTTTTTGCGACAAAAGCTGTTTTTCCTTGGCCTAAAATGAAAACATTTAAATTCGTTTTATTTGTATTTTGCTATAAATTTACTTTGTAGAAGCGATATCCCATTTTCTTCATATTTCTCAACCAGATGTCTTTTAAAATGCGTTTACCAATTGAATCTACCCATTTTACAGCTAACTTCCATGATGAAGCTCGACGATCTTCTTTAATTAGTGTACGGAGAGCCCGCTTATCTCTTTCTGAAATTTTTGAAGAACGGCCAGGCTTTGCTTTTAACGGAACATTTCCGCTTTTTTTGAATTGGGAAATAATATTTCTTATTGTCCCTTGAGAAATGTTTAGATCTTTTGCAATACTATGTCCAGAGAGACCATTTTTGTGGGCACTAATAATGGAATTTCCCATATCATAGAGAGTGCTTTTCCGCGAACCATTTTGACAACTAAACAGTTTCAAAAACTCAAATATTTATGCCATCTTTGTTTTCAATTATTTTTAAAGCCCACTCGAATAGATATTTACCTTAATACATTTTGTCATCGGATGTCACTAAGTAATCACGCGGTTTTATCTAAGTGCATGCGTTTATGGCCCAATTAATATGCTCCAAGCCTAACAAAAATATATTTTTCTAATCATTATTATTGTTAGTGATATAGATATGCGATATTGTTAATTAACTGTTAATACCACATACTATCAAATAAACATAGTTGCATTTGTTGAAGTTATGTTACATCTAGTAAATACTAGTTGATAAAAATAAAATTATTTTAAATATGCCCTTGGTCCAAAACATATGCGGCTGGGCTCGTGTATATATATATATATATATATATATATATATATATATATATATATATATATATATATATATAGATACTAAAATCAATAAAAATGCGTAGTAAGTATGAACTAGCACCATCATGCGGAGAGTAGATACTAAAATCCATAAAACTGCGCTTTCACACACCTTTATCAAAAGATTCTTGGCCGGAAGAGATATATGTAGAATAGCAGAAATATATAATTTCTGCAGGTGCAAAACGGCCTACAAGAAGAATTGCTTTCGATTATGTCACAGGGTACCCTGGGATCATGATTTCTGGGCCTTTACCCTCATCAGGCAGGCTTGTACCCAGGGAGATCTGAAATAACAGATTGCTCGATATGACAAAATCGAAAACGAAACGTCTATCATACTGGAACAGTATTACATGCTAAGTATAACACTTAGCGCCACCTATTGGGGCTCCGGTGGTTTCCGGCTGCAAACCCATAGGAATTTGGCAAAGTATGCACTAGCACCATCATGCGGAGAGTAGATACTAAAATCAATAAAAATGCGCTTTCACACACTTTTATCAAAAGATTCTTGGCCGGAAAAGATATATGTAGAATAGCAGAAATATATAATTTCTGCAGGTGCAAAATGGCCTACAAGAAGAATTGCTATAAATATATGTATATATTTATTTACGCTGTTCTTAAACCATACTTTATACCAAAAGTTTTTATTTTTCTTGGGTATAGGTTTAATTAATGAAACTTTTTTTCTGCAACTAGCTTGACGTTTCGCTTTTTGTTTGAAGCATTTTCAAGAGCATGTTATTGCATGTCTTGGAAACGACAATATTATTTTTGGAAAATATAACGCACTAGTTGGTATCATTAAGTAAGTAATGTGAATTTATATAAAACATACTACATTTTTATAATAAAAATGTAGATTATAAAATGCTTAATATTATAAAAATATTTTTATTTTTAAGTAAATTGATTGGAAACTGTAGATCAAGCGGCGATTCACCCGTTTCCCCTGGGGAGCCGCCACTGTTTCCATTAATACACTGTTTGTCTTTTTTATATAATAATACACTGTTTGTCTTTTTTTCTAAATCTCTATCAGATGATTTATTTTTTATAAGTACTGAATGACTAAAAATGCAATTTTTAACTTATTAATATGGTTAGTATATAAATAACCAAATTTTGTATATAATTTTATCGCTGATTCCAAGAAATTTAAAACTTTTATTTTGTAAAATACATAAAGGTTTTTATACCCGGATAGATTCGGAAAGAAAAGATTTTCCTTACAAATTTGCTTGTTAATATATCTTAGTACTTCGTTTTTTTCCATAAAAAGGTTCTATGTGCTATGCTGCATGCATTAGAAAAGGTTCTATGTTCATATCTAATGTGGAAGTATTTTATCTATTAATTTATAGATGGCTCTGTCATGGCCTTTTAACAGGTATTTTATTGAAGAACGGTCTAAGTGCCAACAGCTATAAGTACGTGCAGCCATTTTTACTTTGTTTCTAGTACAGTTTCAGTTTAAAACATGAGTGAAAATAATGTAAGAAATCAAAAACGGCGTGCCCCAGGGACTGAAAATAAAAAGACGGAAATAAAACCACTGAGATGTAGTGGTATGGAATATCTAAATCGAAATAACAGGAGTGTTCCTGCTAAGGTACCGAGTTTTGAGGTTAGTTCTGTAGTTTACGATTTTTTAAGATGCAAAAATCAACTATATTTGTTTTATTTTAGGTACTATGTAAATGCAAATATGAATGCAAGAATATAGAAACCTTTGAACAAAAGAACTTTTTATTTGAGGATTATTACAAGATAGCTGATCATGTGAAGCAACGAACTTACTTATTGGGACTCATGCAAATCAGCGGTGTGGGAAGAATGAAAATGCAGATGAAAGCCGTCGACAAGTTACTGTATGGTACACAGTTCCAAATGGAAATGGCCAGCATGTTCAGGTATGCCGTCAAACATTTTTGCCCTATCCCATAAGTCGGTTCAAGTTTTAACAAAGAAAAAGCAATTGTGAGAAACGGTCTACACAGATAAAAGAGGCAAATCAAATAAACCAAGAAAGTATGGACCTTTACTTGGCATTCAAAAGAAATTATTATTACCTGGCAGTATTTAAAAAGGATTTTCCGTATTTACGATTTGGCCGTCCCAAAACAGACACATGTTGTGCGCTCTCTACAAAAATAAAATAAAATATTCTCAGAATGAGCTAGAAAAAAATCAGTTGCAGGCAAAACTTGACTTACATCATAGGATGGCGGAAAAGGCTAGACTAAAAATGGGACAAGATGCTAATATGTCACAAACACCAACTGCTGACGTTACCATGATATCTATTGATTTAGAACAGGTCTTATTTTTACCGACTCTTACTCACACCCAGATGTTTTATAGCAGACAGCTCTCATGCTATAACTTGGGAATCCACATTTCAGATACTGGAACTTTCCATATGTGCCTTTGGGATGAATCTATAATAGGCAGAGGAGGTAATGAAATTGCATCCTCTCTTTTAAAGTGTCTCACACTACAAGCCAAGGTTTAAAAAAAAAGTTAGTTATTTGGTCATATAACTGTATAGGCCAGAATAAAAATAAAATGATGCTATTTCTGTTCATATATCTGGTCGCCACGGGAATGTTTGATGAGATTGAGCAAAAATTTCTCGTTAGTGGATATTCGTATTTAGCCTGTGACAGAGATTTTGAATAAATTGAACGCCGAAAAAGAGTAACAAAGAACTACGTTCCAGACGACCTTGTAAAAATGATTAGGAATGCATAGCCAAAAATCCGTTTAACGTTGTACGTATGAATAAACAAGATTTTAAAAATTTTCAAGAAATTTCCTATTACTTCTTAAATACGACAAAACTGAACATATCCCAAGCTTGTTGGATAAAAATTTCTAAAAACAATCCATCAATGGTTAGAACAAAAAAAACTTTCAATGATATGGAAGATTGGATCTCTTGCAACGTTTTAAAACGAGGATGATCTTTAAATGAACTTAAAACAACACCTTTGCCACAGCTTAATTCCAAAAGCCGCATATCAAAAGAGAGGGCAAAAAATTTGCAAGACATGTTGGGGTATATACCACTTGCTTATATTCCATTTTATGCCAACATAATCGAAAAGGCCAATCAAGAAAATGCGGGCTAAACCTTTTAAATGGGATTGCTGGTTGCACATACACCCTTTTAGACTGATGCCCAGCATCAACATAGCACCTTCTAGAAATTTTGTTTTTTTTTCTTTGTGTTTTAAAATAAATTTCATTTCTTTTTTTGTAAAATTTTTATATATATATAAAATTAAAAAATATATTTGTTTTTCTTCTTTTTCTCGCAAGTAAAATTTTGGCACTTAGACCCTTTGGGAATACCACGCTTCAAATATGGATAACCTATGTCGCAGATATTAAAGAACAGTAAAAATTAAAAATATATTTAATTCAAAATAAATAAAACACAATTTTGGCTTATGCAGGTAAAATAAGTTCACTGTATTATCTGACTATACATTTAACACTATTGAGGGCACACAATACATTTTTAGATAATAGAGAGTTCTTTGTTTATTTAAAAATGTGTTACCTTGAAATAGGTACCCCCAAATACCTGCCAGTGTTTTTAAAATGCCATATTTTCTAATGTCTCTAAAATATCTGAAAATAACCCCTTTACACAAAGGCCTAAACGTCATATTCCGCTTTCACCTTCCAAAATTTGGTCATTAACATTAAACTAGTTCTGGAGAAGTAGAATATATGAAATAAAATCCACTAAAATTTTCACCATTTTTCACTGCACTTACTTGTGAACATTAAGTTTAAATTTAGGTTTCTTGAAATCCCCAATTATTTGTTAATCTTCTGATTACAGAAACATACTAGGTATAAGGTACAATAATTATTCGATTACCAACTCTGGCCAACTCATACTAGCAATGCCGCTTTATCTTCTCTTTTAAAAGGGTTCACATGTAGTATAATATGAGTATTGTGGTTTTTCAGACAGACCTAAAAGCTGCAGCTGTTTGATGCTTTATCACCTTTTCATTATTTCCAGGATAATACAATATGTATATGCCAATAAACAGAATCTAGTGGACCTTTTCTTGTTTTGTATGTTTTTGTCATCGTCAACAAAATCATTTTTAGGTTAGGTAAGATTAAAGTAGTTGACAAACAAAAATCTTTTTTGGCTTTTTCACAACTGAATAAAAATATTTAACTTTAAATTAATTGAAGCAAATATTTAATAAAATTACATACCTCAACATGTAGACTAATCTGTCTACGGAATGTTTCGATACATAATATAAACAATATTATTTAAACAAGCATAAGAAACTATATCATTTACCTTAATTAAATTAGTAAATGACATAATTTCTTATGCGATTAGTCTACATGTTGAGGTATGCAATTTTATTAAATATTTGCTTCAATTAATTTAAAGTTAAATATTTTTATTCAGTTGCGGAAAAGCCAAAAAAGATTTTTGTTTATCAATCTAAACCCAACAAATAATCTGAACACATTTAAAAATTAAAGTAATTGTTAAATCGGAGTGAAAAACATGGCCTACTCGATGTCAAAATATGCACGTAATTTTCCATTTATAAAATGATTCCTACTTCTAACCTCACGTGATTTAGCGATCGTTATCTCCAAAATCGCACCCTTGATCTTATTGCTATGGCAACTAAAACTGTGAGTTTACCAGTTATGTGTTGCTTTCTACCACTGCCATTTTATAATTGTGACATTTAGAAACAATATTTGTTCAAAGGTTGTATAAGTCATTTTAAACTACTCTTTGCAATAACTGTTAAGTTAGACATCTGGAAAACAAGTTTTCTTAATTTTTCTCCATATTTTATAGCCTATTTAGTATGTCATTTCCCTGTCAAATCAAATCAAAGAGGTAAAAAAAAACAAAAAGCAGTCTTTGGAGTACACCAATAAGTGAGGGGCAGAAACTGAGGGAATCCAATAGACGCATATAACAATAACAAAGATAAAATTAAGAAACAACAAAATAATATTGAAAATGCAAAAAAACCTACAGCTCAAACAATATTTTTCATTCAAATTACATGACTTAAAGAGCATGGGAGGTCATCTACCCACATGCTACTAATTCTAATGAAAAAAAAACTAGATACATTCCGGGCACAATACTATTGAATGATTCTGAAGTAACTGTCAAACTGAAATAGCCAACGTATTTAACAATTACTTCATTGAGTCTGTTCATAAACTTGTAGGGAACACCGAATTTTATGGAGGTTGTTTTCTCTCCAAATATTCAAAATATTGCAGTCCTTCAGTCAAATTTTCTTACCACATTCACAGAAAATAAAGTTCAAAAAATAATAAATTCCGTAGCATCCAAAAATCACGCGGTGCCGACGAAATACCTTTCAAATTAATTGGTGCTCTTAGTATCATACCTGCAGTAACCTATTTAATAAACACCTCCTACGAACAGGGATATTTTCTCAAAGAATTGAAAAGTAGAGTTATAATGCTTATCCATTAAAAAAGGATACACTGTTTTAGTTGAAAATGAGAGACCCATTGCACTTCTATATATATTCTTAAAATTATTTGAAAAAGCTAGAAGTTTGGATTTAAGATTTGCCGCTCCACCATTGATGACATCCTCTCTTTCTACAAAAATATTAAATAACTTGAATAGAAAGCTAAAATCAATGAGTATTTTTTATGATTTTGCAAAGGTATTTCACACCACTAACCATGAAAAACTACTTGACAAACTATTTTAATTTGGTATAAGATGACCTGCTTTCAATTGGATAAAGACATACTTGTAGGGACGTACGTACACAGGCAGTCAAACTGTCTGGCACGAATGGAACACAAATGTCTCTGACTTGCTAAGTGTTAGAACTGAAGTGCCCTATTTCCCTGTTGTTGTTTATAAATAATCTTCAATTGACTCTAAATGACAGCTATATTAATCCCTTTGCAGATGACACTCCCACTATTGTTGATAGTGACAATTATGACAACCTGTGCAACAAGCAAATAAATGTGTTAAAAGACATTGCTGCTTGGCGAATGGACTCTCTTTAAATGACGCAAAAACTCATTTTCTTGTTTTCACACTAATAAGAGCCCCGGGACCGAAGCATGTTGGTCAGGGACAGAACCAAGTCTCGGACAGCAGAATTTTGTTCGACTGATTTCTAGGACTTATGACTGAACAATATCTCTAACGGTGCAATCAAGTTCAGAACATATGCGATATGCTCTCTACGTAATTTTAAAACTGAGAGATTATTTGGATCGGCATATGCTTAAAACATTTTATTTTGCCTCAATACAGTTTATCTTGTTTTATGGGTTAACAGCTATAACGACCATATAAAATGTGGAAACATAAATCACTACAAAACTAGACACTCCGACAGATTCTATATACCTAGTGAACAACTTAACTCAGATACAGGATGGTCTCCATATCACTTCTTTAAAAAAATTACTTGCCTCATGCTTTGCACACCCCAGACAGGTATATCAAGTCTAACTAAACCCCTTGCGTTATGAAACCTTTCTGACAAATATGGCTTAAACCAATCTAGAGCCTCCCAGATTTTTTCAAGGTCTCTAGATCTTGTCTGTCTGTTCGCGGCATAGCTTAAAAAACTTTACTTGATTGACTTCAAATTTTGGTCAAAAATTAAGGATCACATGGGGATCGATCAATCTTCATTAAACAGTTCAATTTTTTGTAATCGATATTTTCCTAAAAATATTGTTTTTGTCTTTTATCATTTCGATACCAAAATATATAGTAGTAGTATAGCAGGGGCGGTCCTGCGACACCTCGATGGCATCTTGACCACCGATCGGTCCCAGGAGCTCTTCGGCTCACCTGCCTGCAAGAAGTGTTTACCTGTCAACTTTTGTGCACTTGTCTTAAGCGTGACACCTGGTTTGCACAGGTAGCAGTTATTTACCAAAAAAAAATCCAAGAAGCGAGCTTCGCCGAGCCTGGCGTCATCACAAGAGCCTCGCCTCGCCTCGCCGAATTCCGTAATACTGAGAGTTGTTATTCTGTTAATTAAAATTAATATGTTCGACGTAAGACTAGAGGTCAGGTTCGCAGATAAGAAAAGGTCGAGAATGTAGATAAGGAGATGTTTGTGTAGTACTGAGATGAGCAATGTTTGAATAAATACGTAAAATATTTGTTTTTCGAAAAATACCGAGAATAGCTTGTTTTCAAGAATGTGTTCGACGACGTAAAACTAAAGGTCAGGTTCGCAGATAAGAAAAGGTCGAGGATGTAGATAAGGAGATCTTTGTGTAGTATTGAGATGAGCAATAATAATGTTTTAATAAATAATATTTGTTTCGAATAATAGCTTATACCAGGTGATAAAAACGTATAGCACTTAAAGTAATTAATATATATGTAAAATATAGAGGATTTAATAGCAATCGATCACGAACCAGACTGGTGGTAATATATGCCTGTCCCAGTCGACAGAACGTGTCAAGAGTGTAGAGGGAACTCAATATCTCCAAATATCTGTGCATTTTGCCGCTGTGAAAAAATTCACAAAGAGGTTAACGGACAAAAGAGGATTAATAGACATACCGTTTTGTATTATTTAAAGAGAGTAGAGAGAGAGTACGAAAGAAGGAGAAGGCTGCAAAATAATGAGTAAATTTGTTTTACTTTTCTTTGGTATTATTTTCAATTATTGTATCCTAACTAATAGTCAACCAACGACGGCGACGACGACAAAGAAATATTATCCAGAAGAGCGCAGTTATAATTTTGTTTTAATTAATAACAGACGATATTATATTTTGAGAAAGGTTAGTTTAAGAATATTTCAAGACACTGGTTATAATGTATGGTTTCTTATACATTATGATTTAATAAAACCTGATGAAAATGTAAAGCCAAACAATAAAATATTTAATTTGGCTAATCAGCAAATAGGTCTAGTGCCTCACTTAAAAGACAGTGTATCAAACAAAACATATATACTGCCAGATATTTTCGAAATAAAAATATTTATCTTGAATATAAGCCTGTACAACTAAAAGATATTTTTAGTGCACATTCCACTGTTTACAGCACTGGTCAGACAGAATTAGGAGACATTTTTAGGGTAAATTCTACTGTTTACAGTACATGTCAAATTATATATTTATTATAATAAGACCTGTACGTTACACAAAATGGATTTTGAAAGAATACAATTTTTATGTCAAATATGTAATTGTTTAGTTGAAAAAAATATTAATAAACTCTTAAAACCTAGAGTGTAGTTATTAAAATTTTGTGATACTTGTTTAGTGAATTATGTATTTGGTGTAAATAGTATTAGGTCTATGATTTTAATGTCAAAATAGAACAGTACAAAAATATTGAAATTAAAATGTAAAAAAACTACTATGGTTTATTTTATTTGTTTTTAGTTTTACTTAGTGGGTGTGATGTAAATTCACGTGATTTTTACTCACCAATAGAACAATAATTTAAAAAAAGTGGTAGAGTTTTATTTATAAAAGAAAGTAGATTTAACTAGGCGTCAGTAGTGTCTCGTAACTCGAACTATGGCAGGAGAAAATTCAATTTTGTGTCTTGATATCCAAGGATTTAATTGTGCCTCTGGATTTATTCCAAAAGAACTAGCTGTGTATGATGGAACACGTTGTTCAAATTTTCTTTTCAAACCACTATATAACAAAAGCATGTTAAAAGGCCAGGATTTAAAAACGATATCTTATCTCGAAAACTCATATCATGGTCTAATATGGGAGTCTGGTTTAGTAGACTTGAACGAAATAGCAAATGTTTTAGAACATGTAATGAAAAGATACGATGCCCCAAAAATATACGTCAAAGGAGATGAAAAGGTGAATTTTCTAAGAAAATTTATAAGTGCGGAAAATTTTTTTAAAATACCTCTGGAGAGTGAACCGAAGCTAAGCAAGTTTAAGAAAGTTCCCGAATGTCACTTTTACAAGGATCCATATGGCACTACTTGGCATTGTGCATTATCAAACGCCAAGTTGTTATATAATTATAAATACTGTTTTTCTGTTTGAACATAAATAAATTATTTGTAGAAAACATGGAAATAAATTAAAAATATGAAAAAAATATTTATTTTATTGTCACTCTACATTATTTTTATCTATCCAACTATTATGCTTATCACTGAAACCTAACCATTTTACAAATACTCTATTGTTTTTACGTTTTATCACTTTTTCAACTAAATAAATGTCTGGATATTTAACTTTTTGCAATTGAAGTTCATAAAATTCTCCTTTAATGTCTTGTTTTTCTGCATCTTGAAGTAGGTATGTCACTGGATTTGTAAGTTGAACTTTTTAAACGCTAAAAATTTCTTTTGACCAATTTGGTTGGTATTGCTTATAAAAACTCTAAATTTGGAAATTCTTACATGATCACCTATCTCGAATTTTGGTTTCGATGTCATTTTAATTCGATTATAAACTGTGTTTAATAGCAGTTTTTCATGCTTTTTTGAAATTTCAGCCGGTTTTAAACCTGTGGTAGTGTGTACTCGATTATTATAGGAATAAACGATTTGTTTTAATATATCAAACCACTTGTATGATCCTTGAAGACTAAATTCTTTCCACATCATTCCTTTAAGGGTTCGATTTACACGTTCAACATTAGATGCTTTTTTCTCACTGTAAACTAAATAATGTTTGACATTATATCTTTTCATTAAAATCATCATTTCTTTTCCAGTAAATTCTGTTCTTTGAATACATTTTCCATCGCTTTAGATACCTCTTTGGCAGTTTTTGTTTTCAACGGATAAGTCCAAACGTATTTAGAAAAACAGTTAATTACGACGAGTATATATTTGTATCCTTTGTTTTCTTGTACGTTTTCTTTCATATCAACCAAATCAGCTTGCATTAAGTTCAATAGAGATTTGATAATAACCTTTCTTCTTTTAAAATTTACTCTTGATGGTTTATGGAGTTCTTCAACAACATCTTTTTTTACTTTGGTTACAAATTTAGACATATTTTTATTCTATTATATTGGCTTCTCGTAATTCTTCAATAATGGCATTAATCTCGTTAACGTGATTTGTATTACCAGCAGCCTGAGACGCAACTAGTAGCTCCAATCTCTCAACCAATTCATTAGGATCATCCCAAAAAACGTAATCAATAGGATTGTTTGAAAGTTTCATAGACATTCCCTCCCCCTGTTTCAAAACATCATCATCATCGTCATCATCATCATCATCAGTTGAACTGGTATAATTACTCTCAGTTTTATTTATTATTGGTTCAATAAATTTTCTAAATTTCTTATTTTTACTTGATTTTACATTTTTGATAGCATTTGTTTTAAATAATATATGAGTATAGTTTTTTGTATCATCATTTGTATATATGGTGGGAACATTCTGATTAAATAGCAAGCCATATAATCCATTAGTGCCTTTATATTTTTTTCCTGCAATTATCAAATCAGCTCCATCGAAATCTATCGTTTTGTTGCCGATAGAAAACCGTTCGATATCCTTATCAAACTTTACTTGGAATTTTCCATCAGAATTACTACTATTTGGATCCTTTACAAACTTTTTGATGTACTTTAAAGGTAAACTATGATATTGATCAGAATAATCGGAAAATGATTTTTCTCTTATAGTTTGATTTAGTGCTTTTTCATATTCCCTTTGTTTCCTAATTTCCTCTTCTTCGATTTCATCCTGCACGTTTTTTATTATTAATTTTCTAAGATTATATGGTTTCCGTGACGGCGACGAAGACGATGATTTTGTTGTGGAAGAAAATAATTTTCTTTTCATTTTTGGTGCAGTTTGATATGCATGTGTGATTTTGTTTCCTGTAGGAGTATCCTTAAACTCTAATGGGATAGAAGTGGAGGGTATAGGTTCCGATTTCACTCACTCGTTTTCCTCTTCACTATTATGGTCCCCAAAAGTTTCTCCTCGTCATCTTTATCATCATCATCATCACAGTTATCGTCATCAGAAAATTGTTCCCTTCTTTTAAGTTCCGATATCAAACTTTCAGGAGTGTGCTTCTTTCGATCCAATTTGTTCTCAATCACCTCCAAATGTTTTGCTATAGGCTGTAATACATTCTCGTGGGCTATTTGTCCTTGTTTTAAGATATCTAGTTTATTTTTTATATCTTTTCTCTTTGAAATTATTTTTTTCTTAACTGATTGATGTTTACTTTTTTCCTTTTTATTTCTCGTGGTACGAGCAGGAGCCATGATGATAATGATGATGAACTTTCAACGTTCAACTTTGTAATAATTTATAAAAGCGATACTACAGATATAATATATATATATATATATATATATATATATATATATATATATATATATATTTATCAAAACATAACCGATATCGACCTTCATCAATTTTATTATCCTTAAATATAGATAGAAAACCATATGGTTCTTTCCAACAGAATGAACATATGGTTTTGAAGCTGTCAAATGAATATGATCAGAGTATACATGATGTAAATTTAAGTCATCCTGTTTAAATAATATTAAGATGTTAACATTGTCTCTTATCAAATGTTTGTGTATTTTTGCATATGTTTGACACAAGTAAAAACAGTCTATATTATTGTGACGTCCCATCCTAAAATATTCTCTGATAACATGCTGTTTATCACACGCGACGTCATCAAATATGAAAATTGAATTTGTTTTAGCGTCAGATGGAGATAATATTTGTTCACTATTATCGAATGCATAGTAACCGATTCCTTTTATTGGTTTTAATAATTTCTCTAAATACGTATATTTAGGTTGATACAGAGACTTTGAATAGACGTAGACATTTTCAAATTTCAATCCATTGGGATGTTCAAGAAGGCTTAGCATGATATTGGTTTTTCCACAGTTTGAAGGTCCCGATATGATGCATCGTACAGTAGATAGTAATAATATACTGTGTTTAATATTTTTGTTTTTATTCACATCGTGATTATTTACTTGTTAGATGTTCTTTATTTCACAATTTTGATATGTTTCTTCTTTTTCTCCTCCATGTTAAATATGCGATGTAAAACTAATTATAAAGCCATAATACGCTGTTATTTACATTCAGTCTTTATTTACTTCTTTTAAAATGAGGTATTATTCGATTGATCGACAACAACACCAACGAACGATTAATGGGGAAGGTTTGTTAAACTCAATGATAAACAAACTTCCATTTGAATTACATCTTCCAGGGTATAACTATTGTGGTCCAGGAACTAAATTAGAGAAACGTTTACGACGTGGTGATAAAGGAATTAACCCGTTAGATGAAGCATGTAAAAATCATGATATTGCCTATTCACAATATCAAAACATATCAGATCGTAATGCGGCAAATAAAATTTTACTTAAACACGCTTTAAGCAGAATAAATTCATCGAATGCATCCTGGAAAGAAAAATTAGCCGCTGCAGGTATTTCAGCTGCAATGCAAACTAAAATAAAGCTAGGTATGGGTACTAGCAGTGGGGATATAAGTTTGAGTAATAACCCCAATTTAAATCAGTCATACAATAGAATCCATGGTAACAAGTATCTTAAAACAATAATGGAACACAGTGTGAAGGCTATGCGTGATTATGTGAAAAAGATGGAGATTTTGCTAAACAAACTCGAGAAAGTAAAAGGTCAAACTGGAAAGGTGTATCGAAAACAAGTCAAAAAGGGAACAAAAAATAAACAACAAAAATACGATAATTATCATGAGAAGAAAATAAAGGAAAAAATGAAATACCCTTCTAATTTTATTGAGAATGATGATGAGAAAGGAAAGAACTTAGAGAACGAGATTGAACAAGATTTGCAACAACAACAACATCAAAATAGAGCACTCAAACGAAAGATAGATAACTCTGATGATGATATAATGGATGGGAAAAAATTAAAATTTGAAATAAAATCGGCAAACTTATCCAATAAGCGGAAATTAAACGATGACGACGACGATAATTTTCATGAGGAATTTGCTAGTGGCCCATCGAAAAAAAAAAGTTAAAAAATAGTATATATTTTAATTTATCTTTACACGTTTAGTGTATTAAAAACTTTTCCAACAGAAAGTAGTAAACATGGTAGCAATTAAAAAAAGTAAACCTCGGAAGCAGAAAAGCAAAAAGGCAAAAAGACCAAAAGTTAGCGGGAAAAAAAGCAGTACAAAATTAAAAAGTTTTCAATCAGTTATGAAAAAGATTAAAGGTACTATTTTAAATCAAAAACCATCCAATATTTACGATTCTGTTAAGATAGCTATGAAAGCAGTTAATAATACCAAAATCAGACAGCCAAGAATAATTAAAATTCCAAAAACTGGAGGTTTTCTTCCTTTGATCCCTATTTTTGCAGGACTGAGTGCATTAGGTGCGTTAAATGGAGGAGCTGCCGGCATCGCAAAGGCCGTATCTGATGCTCGTGCTGCCAAACAACAATTGCAAGAAAGCGAACGCCACAAGACGATGGAATCCATTGCATTGGGAAAAGGTCTCTCTTTAAAACCAGACAAAACACGTTTAGGCCTTTTTTTAAGAGGAAATCATCTCAGGAAAAAAAATACCGATAATCTTACCTAACCGTGCCTTAAGTAACTTTGATATTGAAAAGTATACTAAACTACTCAAAATACCCTATTTTCGAGTAGTGTTTATGAAGGATCGATTACCGAAGAAAATTTACCAATCTGGTATTATCAATTTAGACAATTTTTCTGGACCTTCTGGACCGGGAACTCATTGGACTGCTTATTGGAAACATAGAAATAATGTTTATTATTTTGATAGTTTTGGAAATTTAAAACCTCCTCTGGAAGTGTGTAAATATTTTAACTCTAATGGTATTTGTAACATATTTTATAATCATCGTTGTTACGAACCTTATGACTCGTTTATATGTGGTCACTTATGTCTGAAATTTTTGTATCATTCTGTAGATTTAGAATAAATACCAATATAACTATAGTTTTTGTTTTATTTAATGTAAATACTTTGATCCGAAAAGTAGTTAAACATGTCTTATACGTTTACCTTATCGGGAACGGAGTCTGTACTTTCAACCAAAATTTATCCACTTATTGTTTTGAATGAAAACGAAAATTATGTTTTGAGTTTAATAAATTTTGAAAGTTACAACTTAATTCCTAACATCCATAGTAGCAATAACAATTTTCATTGTGGAGATGAGCACGTTGTTATACCTGAAGGATCCTACGAAATTAGCGATATTCAAAAATATTTGACGACGTATCTGAGGTTTGATTCAAAAGAAAAGGATCCAATCACACTTCGTTTGGAAGCGAACCATAACACTTTACAGTGTGAAATCAAATGTAACCGTAAAATTGATTTCAGCAAAGAAAATTCAATTGGCAGTTTAGTGGGATTCGGTAGCAAGCAACTCGAGCCCAATAAAAGACACATTTCCGATAATCCTGTAAATATATATTCAAAGTTAATTCAATATATATAGAATGTAATCTAGTGACAAATTCCTATAATAATGGAGATTTAGTTCATATTATCCATTTGTTTTATCCAACAGTGCCACCAGGTTTCAAAATAGTCGAGAAGCCATCGAATGTTATTTATCTACCAATCAGCACACGATATATCGATGAGATAATCCTTAAAATAACTGATCAGGATAAGAAATTAGTCAATTTCAGAAAGGAGCTAGTAACGATAAGGTTACATTTGAAGCGAATTCTTTAAAATGGTTTTTCTGTATAATCATAATTCTTTAAATATACCAAAGGACTCGTTTGAAAATTGTCATAAAACCCAATTAGATGAACAGACAACTATTAGTTCCACCAGAACGTTTAAGGAGTTAACATCTAAAAACAAACGTGTACTACTCTCACTGGGATTCAGTTTACAGGAAGAGAAGAAGAAAAAGAAAAATCAAAATTAAAAATTGGAAAATTACAAAGATTTTGGTGTAGTTTTAAATTACGGATTACTACAAGTTTGGAAAGAATTTTTATTATATTAGTTTGCAAGTGTAGATATAGGCACAAAGACAATGAGTTAAAACATGTTAAAAGTGGGAGAAAATGTGCTAAATGATGACTCAATCATAAATTATGAACACCATACATATCAACCTTATTCCTCAACAACTCTAAACAATAACGATGAAATTAGAATACCAATACAAACACAAGATTTATACACGTTACCGAGTCAAAGCTTTTTATACATTGAAGGAAAGTTGCTTAAAAACGATAATACCTATAATGATAATGTAACTTTTATCAATAACTGAATTGTTCATTTGTTTGATGAAATTCGCTATGAACTAGGAGGAGTGGTTATCGATCGGGTTCGAAATCCCGGCATAGCCACAACAATGAAAGGTTACGTATCATTTTCGAAAGCTGAATATTTTGCACTTCAGAATACTGGATGGGATTGTGAAGACAATCCAAAAATTTTGGATGGTAACGGTAGTTTTAATGTTTGTATTCCGCTAAAAATGTTGATGGGTTTTACGAAGGGTTTTCATAAGATAATCATGAATCTTCGTCAAGAATTAATATTAATTAGAAGCAATTCTGATACAGAGGGAATCATGCAACAAAATGACAAAAAGGAAACCTATAAAGTTACAGAGTAATATATTGTAAAAAATGCCTCAAGTTACCGTTAGTGATACTCAAAAATTACGTTTACTTAAACAATCTGAAAGTAACAGGGAATTAACGATTGCTTTCAGAAGTTGGGAACTACATGAATACCCACAACTGCAGCAAAGCAAAAACCACACATGGGCAGTGAAATCATCAAATCAATTGGAGAAGCCTCGTTTTATCATCATTGGTTTTCAAACTGGTGTGAAAAATAATATTGCGAAAAATGCGAGTCATTTTCAGCATTGCACTTTATTAAATTTGAAGGTGTATTTGAACTCTGATATGTTTCCATGCGATAATCTAAATTTGGACTTTGATAACAATAAATATGCGCTTGCGTATGAAATGTATCAACAATTTCAAAAATCCTATTATTATAAAAATCAGAGTGATCCGTGTTATGACCCAACAACATACAAGACTAAAGCAGCATGAATTGTTGTTGACTGTTCACGTCAAGGTGAAGACATCCTAAAAGGTGGAGCTGTTGATATTCGCATTGAATTCGAAACAACTAAAACAATAACAAACAATACCTCAGCATGCTGTTTGATTCTACATGATCGTTTAGTCAAATACAATCCTTTAACCAGTACAGTTAAAGTATATTAAATTTCAAAGTGTCAAAAGTAAAACGTCAGTCATCGATTGTTCGCGGTAAAAGGTGGAGTAGTCTCAGCAGCAGCAGCAGCAGCAGTATAGTGAACGTTTTGTAAAGAGTCATGTTTGTAATAGATATACGGAATAAAGGATTTCAATATGGCAGCTCAACGTTTTTGTGCAAGGAAATTGCAATTCTTAATACCTCAAATAAAAATTATAAACATGCTTCAGTTAAACTTCCTTTTGAATTGGACTTTTGCAAAGACCAAATTAGAAATCACATCAAATGGTTAACTAACAACGTACATGGCTTGGAATGGTCAAACGATGCTTTTGAAAATTTGGAATATGAAAATTTGACTGAGTTTATAAAAGATTTTACTAATGAAGAAAATGGATATGACACTGTGGACTCTTGGAACAACGACTACACCGACAATATCATTGCATAAAGGGAAATCAAAAATTGGAGCGGTTGGCCCGATTATTGTTCAAAACAAATTACACCGTTATTGATTTGGAAACAAGAGGATGTCCACCCTTGGCCGAATTACAAAATGTATTCAAGTCGTATCGTTGTCAGCAACATGATAGTAATACATTAAATTGTACCTTGGAAAACGTATTTAATTTATATCATTAGAATACATTTAAATGTAGAAATTGTAATGAAGATTGAAATAAAAAACTAAAATATTATGTAAATTGTATTTATTCAAATCGTTATCCTACTTTTAGACATGTTATTTTTTTCAGAGATATCATTGCTAAGGTGTCTACATTCAATACATTTTCAAAGCGTCTTTCTATATATTTATCACGACGATTAAGATTTCTTAGAATACAATTTTCAATTTTTTTCATTTGATTCATTTGAATTGTATGTAACGAATTATTTTGCCTAAATAAAGCAGTTCTACATATGTCTAAATCAAAATTAGTTATCGTATGTATAATTAGTTCTTCGAAAGTTCAATAGTTAGAGTTTTCTTTCAAAAATATCAATTGTAATAAAAAACCTTTTTTGAACGCAACATTTCGTAAGAAAAATTTTGTTGAGTAATTATTTACAGTTGTTATACTTTGTACACTTCTATAACCATTTTCCTTAAGTTTCTCTATCAGTATATTTAAAATCAATAAACATACCGCTTCACATACAGGACTAAGTTAATAAACATGTCAATATCTGCGTAAGTTTTGGTTCGACCTACTAAATAACTAGGATAACCACCGGCTACAAAGGATCTACACGGACAAGATTTTAGTAATAGGTTAATGATTTTTACCTCATCGAGAACCTCAGCACCAATCACATCATGTAATGATTTTGAAGTCCAACACTTTTTTAAGCTTAGGTAATTATAACCTTCTATCAAAGTTAGTAATAAAAGAATAAATATAGTATTCTAACTATATTTAAATCTGAAAAAAGAACACTAAAATTACTAAAATTAATTTACATTTGTTTGTTCTTGTTGTTGTTGTTGCTGTTGCTCTTCATCCTCGCTGGAGGAATAGACCTCCTCCACAGTCAACTTATGCCGTTTCGACGACGACGACGATGATGTTAATGGTAGTGTTCGTCGTTGCTGCTCACTAACAGTTGTTTCCACATCCTCGTCCATAAGATTAAATTTGAACCGTTTTACCACTCTTTCGAGTATCCTAAATTCCTCATCATTATTGATTTTTGTCCGTAGATAGCGTACGGGGAGATTTCCAAATTTTCGTTTCAAGGTTTCTCTCCGGGGACTATAAGTAAAGTGTATATACACCTTACCATCCCATTCGAGAATCCTATCAACACCATATCTGAAAGGAAAAAATTTCTCTAAATACAAGTTTTATAACACCTCATAGGACTCATTTTTATATATTCAGTAATTTTGCAAAAATAAAAAATATTGCTTCAGTGAAAAGCTTTCAAAATTAAAAAAAAAATGTAAATGTAGCTCGAGAAAAAAATTCTGGAATAAAATAAAAATTATAGGTATGGCAGGCTACGCAACTACTGCACCATCAATGCTATATACATTTATGGAATATATAAAATACTCACCTAGCTAAACAAATTCATGCACAAAATGTAATAAAAGGAGCTGTTATTGTAATAAATGGTTCGTTCACTAACACTTTAACAAAAAAAATTAACAAATACTTACTGAAAAAGCTGTTTCATTACAACCAAGACGTGACGCACAGGAAAGTTTATTTTATCTTCAGAAAATACGACAAGTGTACTGGGTACTGTTGCCATCTTGAATATTTTCGTTTGGCTGTTTCCAAAAAACGGATAGACAGTTTAAAAAATAGTTCATTGTTTCTAGTTATAGTAGAGTGGAAAGTAATTTGTCAATTTTAAAACACTTTTTATTACGTTTTAAATTGCATTTAAAAAATAACAAGGGTCTATTAAAAAGAAAATTAGTTTGGGAAGATGGAAAGTTGATTCTTGTTTTAAAGAATAAAAACGGGAATTATTAACAATTTAAAGATGAAAGAACCAAGAGAGTTTTTAAATAGTGCTTTTCGTATTTTTTCAAACAGGATTAAAACTGAACTTAAAAATTCTATGATTAAAGTAAATGTTGTGTTTCAGGTTTATTTATAAAACCTCAAAATTTAGAAAAATCCGCTAAACATTTTACAACAAAAAATTCACTAATTGAACCATCTAAGAATCTGACTGAATGGTATAAGATACACGTTACTGATAAGATTTTGGTTCAACTTGAAAAATTTCAAGAAAGAGAGTGGTTGGACCGTGTGTAAAATTTGGTACTTGAAAGTAAATATTAATTCTTTTAATCCAATAAGCCTGGGGTCTTCCACTTATGTGCAATTGCCTGAATTCATAAAAAAAACTAAAAGTGTTATCAATATTAAAAATAAAGACGTTTATTGTTTTTTGTGGGCTATCATGTATGCTATACGTGGACCCAGAAAAGACAAAAACGTTTCACGCACGTCATTTTATGATCATTGCAGTCACTATTTGAAATATGACGGAATTCAATTTCCAATTGCTCTAAAAGATATTTCCAAGTTTGAAAGAATGAACAACTTAGCTATTAATGTTTTTTGTTTAAGAAAGAGAGAAATTTTACCCTTATTATTAAGCAAAATAGAATATTTTACAGATACAGTTAATTTACTTACACTACCTTGTAATAACGTTGAATTAGAAAATACACCATATTTTGTCGAACCTGCAAACACAACATTTCATTTTTCATGCATAAAAAAGTTAAGTGGTTTATTAAATACCCAAATGGGTAATTGAAAAGATAAAAAATGGTTTTGCGAGCGTTGTCTTAATCATTTTAAAACTGAACCCATTTTGATAAAACATTCCAAAGATTGCCAATTATTAAATAAATGTAAAATTACATTGCCAAAGGAAAATGAAAAAATTTTAACTTTTAAAAATTTTTCAAATAAATTATTGGTTCCTTTTGCAATTTACGCAGATTTAGAGAGCATGCTTGTCAAGTATGAAGACAAGCAATGCACTAAGAAATCAAAAAAATATCAAAAACATGAACCATTTAGTATTTCATATTTGCTAAAATGTTCTTATGATGATTCGCTATCGGAATTTCATTCATATACTGGAGAAAAGTGTCAAGAATGGTTTGTCAGGGAACTTGGCAAAATTGCCTATAAATTTAATTTAATATATTCAAACCCACAATATATGATACCTCTAAGTAAACAAGAAAATGAAGCTTATTGTCAAGCAAAAACATGTCATTTTTGTAATGAACCTTTTTTAGGGGATAACTATAAAGTAAGAGAATATTGTCATTTAACGGGGCTATTCCGAGGAGCTGCACATAAATCATGTAATTTAAAATTTTCAGATAAAAAAAACTGTGCCTGTAATAATTCATAATCTATCAGGGTACGATAGTCACTTCTTAATCAAGACCCTTTCTACAGAAGTGAAAGGTATAATTAGTTTGCTTCCACTTAATAAAGAAAAATACATATCCTTCACTAAGTACATTGAAAATTCAGATATTAGCTTTAGATTTATCGATTCATTTCGTTTTATGGCCAGTTTCTTGGAAAAACTAGCATCCTATTTAGAGGATCACCAAAAAAACTGTTACAAGATACTACTATCCGGATGATGTTAAATTTAAACTAGTGACTAGGAAGGGGGTATTTCCTTGCGAATATCTACTCTTGGGAAAAACTGCAAGATAACAGTTTACCTCCAATACAGTTATTTTATAGTTCTATTTCTAATTCAAACATATCAACCGAAGAGTATCAACATGCTTCTACGGTGTGGGATACGTTTAAAATTAAAAGGCTTCAAGAATATGCTGAATTGTATCTTAAAACCGATGTCCTACTTTTAGTTGATGTCTTTGAAAACTTTCGCAAAGTCTGTTTGGAAACATATCAATTGGACCCTCTACATTATTATACAGCACCAGGATTAGCATTTGATAGCATGTAAAAAATTAGCGAAGTAAAATTGGACCTCTTAACAGATATTGATATGGTCATGTTTATTGAAAAGGGTATAAGAGAGGGAATTTCACAATGCTCAAATAGATACGCTAAGGCTAATAATGAATATATGGAGGAAAAATATAACCCTGACAAATCATCTAGCTATCTCATGTATTTCGATGTTGTAAATTTATATGGTGCTGCTATGAGTTATCCTCTGCCTACTGGAGACTTTCAGTGGGTTGAAGATATCTATCAGGAAACAAATATTTTAGATGTAGCCGATAATAGTGAATATGGGTATATTTTTGAAGTGGACCTTTATTATCCAAAAGAGTTATTTGAAACACATAAGGATTTACCACTCTGTCCTGAACATTTAGTACCACCAACTTCAGCTACTTCACTTCTTAAACTATTAACCACGCTTTATGATAAGAAACGTTACGTTATTCATCACAAAAATTTGCAGCTAGTCACCAAATTGGGTCTTAAAATTGGAAAAATTCTAAAGTGTTTAAAATTTAAACAATCTCCATGGCTAAAAAAATATATAGACCTAAATACTACTCTCAGAATAAATAGTAAAAACGAGTTTGAAAAAAAAATTCTTTAAATTGATGAATAACCCACCATATGGAAAAACAATTGAAAATGTACGCAAATATCGTGATATAAAAGTAGTTTCGAAATGGTCAGTCAGATATGGTGCAAATTATTACATTTCACAACCTAATTTTCACAGTTGTGAAATTTTTACAGAAAATCTAGTCTTAATTGAAATGAACCGATTAAACATGAAATTTAATAAACCAATTTACATCGGTATGTCTATTTTGGATATTTCAAAAACGATAATATACGATTTTCATTACAATTTTATTATACCGAAATTCCAGTCTAATGCTAAATTAATGTACACCGACACTGACAGTCTTATTTATCTATTTTCAAATTATAATATTTATGACTGCATTAGGGAAAATATACATATGTTTGATACGTCAGATTACCCTAAGGACAACGTATACAATATTCAACAAGAAAATAAAAAAGTTTATGGGCTAATGAAGGAGGAATGTTGTGGTCAGGTTATGACTGAATTTATCGGCTTGCGATCTAAAACGTATTGTTTTAAAACTTTTAGTGATAAAGACAGCGCTGCAAACAATGAAAAAATTGTTAAAAAAGCTAACAATGAGAAAATTGTTAAAAAAGCTAAGGGTGTTCAATCTTCAAATTTGAAACAAATTTCTTTTCATGATTATTATCAGTATCTTTTTAACAATACTACCATCGATGTTGCGCAAAATTTTATTAGATCCAAAAAGCATAACGTATTTACTATTAATCAAATTAAAACCGCTTTGAGTCCTCTTGACGACAAGCGAATAGTTAACTACACGAACTACTACCAACAGTTAAATACAGACACTCTACCGTGGGGATATAACAATGTTTAGTTTCATTTATTCTTCTTTTGTTACGGGTAATCTACTATATTCAAAAATTCCGTCTCATCCAGTTAAGAAATAAATAGTTATATTTTAAATATAAATGCAATATTTAAATTGAAAATATTATTTCAGACCATGACTGATATCAAATATTTGGAGGTAAATGATCGCAAAGGATTTCACAACTTGACCCCTGTCAAATATACTCCCGCTGCTACTACAAGACAAAATAAACGGATTAAATTAGATGTCGGATCACAACGAAAACACGAACCATTAGCTACAATTTACTGTCACCTCTGTAAGCTACATTTCTGCTTTTGTCAGGAATTCATTCGCATTCACAGAGCACGGTCATTTGTTGGAACGACGTCGAAACTTGACTTGTACTGCAAGGAATCAATACCCCAGTCATAGAATTGTTTTTTTGTTATAGCCACATCATAGCTGTCCCATTCCCAGCAAACAACAGTTTTTGGATACCAAAAGTAACCTCGTGACAAACGAAATGGACAAATGTTTTCATCTTTATCAAGCACAGCCACAAGATGATTGGGGATGGCGACAGATGGATGAAGATTATTTCTATGCTAACACCAGTGACAACTCGACTCAAAATTACTGGACCCGAATTAAAATGGAAACTTCGTACAATATTGCACAATTTGCTTTTTACGAAAGAAAGAAAAGAAATTTTTCAAATAATGTTTTAATAAACATTATTTGAAAATTTTGACTTTTTTTATATTTCTATCTGAAAATTTAAATAAATCCAAATTATTTCAAAGTTGAGTTTTATTTCATTATTTTAATAGAAAATTAGACCAGACTCGAACTCTTGTGGCCCGAACACATTAATTTTAAATAGTTGAAAACAAATCTCGTTATATTAATTATTTTAAGTGCTATACGTTTTTTATCACCTGCTATAAGCTATTATTCGAAATAAATATTTAACTTATCTATAAAACAACTTTTTATTGCTCATCTCAATACTACACAAACATCTCCTTATCTACATTCTCGACCTTTTCTTATCTGCGAACCTGACCTCTAGTCTTACGCCGAACATATTAATTTTAATTAACAGAAAAACAATTCTCGGTATTACGGAATTCGGCTCGGCTCGGCTCGGCTCTTGTAATGACGCGAGGCTCTGCGAAGCTCGCTTCTTGGAATTTTTTTTGGTAAATAACTGCTGCCTGTGCAAACCAGGTGTCACGGTTAAAACAGGTGCACAAAAGTTGACAGGTAAACAATTCTTGCAGGCAGGTGAGCCGAAGAGCTCCTGGGACCGATCGGTGGTCAAGATGCCATCGAGGTGTCGCAGGAACGCCCCTGCTATACTACTTATAGTGCAATTCTTCCCCCAATGTCAACTGACAGCGACCCGATGACACAAGTACAACGCGCCCTCTTCCTTAAGGCAATTTGTTGCGAAATAATAAAGGACAGTATCATTCAAGTACTCAACGAGTAAGCTTACGCGTAATTTTTAGCGGTTACATTTTTTACCATAAAAAAGAGTTTTCTAATTTCCGTTTCTTAAAGGTATTAGTCCTCAACTAATGACAGTACGCGAATATAGTACGTTTCCGAAGTTCCATCCGTTTTAATTAAGTTTTTACGTTTCAAATAATGATTGGAACCCGCCATGATTGTAATTCTTCCTGAATTCTAAATAAGTTCAGAATAAAAGTTATTTGCCCTAGCAATGTGTGGTGTTTGTGGTGGAATGTTCATTGTTGTAGCAGATATAAATGTAACATAATAATGTAAAAACAATCTCTTTTGTGTATGTAAATCAAAGTAAATTTCTTGAATACTAACGCCATTTAAAAAGTGACATATTTTCGCTGGTGATTGTCCTGTGACCTAAGTGGCAAATTTAAATTTAACATTTGATTATTGATTAGACTTTTTTACCTGTTTGTGATGTGCCCTGATAGTGACTTTCGATTGTAACTGTTTACTGACCTGGTCAAATTAATTGCAAGTTGCAACCCTACGTTTTTCCATATAAATTTAAGGAAAAAAATCAATATTTTTTGTTTTAAAACGCAAGAGTTTTAATGGTCCTTCGAAGTAATATGGTTCATATCAAATCAGGGATGGTAACATTTTGGTAAAAATACAATATGGAGAAACAAAATGGCGGCATAGTGAAACGTTAAAAAAATAATACTAAAAAACTATTTCTCTAATTTACCTCAAATTTTGCACATAAATCAGGTATTAGGTAGAAATCAACTGGTAAAATTTGGGTACCTGGAAAAATACTAAATAGACTGATGTCAAATTTTGTGAAAGAATTAATTGTGATATAGAAATGAATTGTAAAATTATCATGAAAAAATCACCCTCTCAGGTGTTACATATTACACATTTTAGCATCCGTAGATGTCAAAATATGTTTTTTTCCGATTTCTTCGGTTTGTCTGTCTGTCAGTTCGCGGCGTAGTAAAAAAGCTACTTACCCGATTGGCTTCAAATATTGGTCAAACATTAGGGGTCGTATGGAGATGACTTGGTAATATTTTGATAAAAGTTCAGTATGGCGGAACAAAATGGCAGCCTAGTGAAATTAAGAAAATATTACTAGAAAACTGTTTACCTTAAATTTTGCACAAAAATCTTGTATGGTATGAATATAAGATAGCAAAACAAAACGAAACGTTTAAAAAATCAGCCTGAAAAACTATTTATTATATTAATTTCAAGTATTGTATAAGCATTAAGTGTGACGGGAGATAAAATGGTAAAATTTTGGTATGAATTCAAAATGGCAAAACAAAATGGCGGCCAAATAAGATGTTTAAAAAATCAACGTGATTCTTCTTATTCAATTGACTTCAGACTTCACAAAAAAATTAAATGTGATATAAGGATAAACTGGTATGAATTCAATAAGACGGAACAAAATGATGGTCTTAAAAAAATCAAGAGTAAAATTACTCATTCAATTTATTTTAAATTAGGTAGAAACTGGTAAAATATTGGTAGGTATTCAATATCGTGCAAAAAAATTGGCGCTCAATAAAAATATTTGAACAGAAAATATATATAGTATGTGTTACTAAATGACTATGTGCAGAATTAAATTGGTTCACACTTCACTATTCTTAATAAAAGGAAAAACTCATAATGATGGAAGTTCCAGGTAAAGAAAATTTACCGATTTTTTAAAATTTATTAAACAAAAACGAAGTTTATTCTTATATGTAATTTATAAATATAATAAAAGAAACTAGTCAAATGAAATTATGTTCTCAGAATAAATACCCGATAAATTTTTTTTTTATTCTACCGTAGTTTTTTCCTCGCCTCCTTCCCGTGGATCCGCCCCTGATATATTCTATAAGAAGGGCGCGGTGTCTGATCTTACACTAAACTTATAGGGGCAAACAATGCAACGTCAACTTAAATTTCACCTGCAGTAGTAATTTCAAAAATTCTGCTAACTGGAAAGTCAAGGTATACTATGCCCTTGCTTACTCTCATATTAAGTATTTCTATATTGGAGTCGGACCACTGAGATCCAACATACTTTTGTTCCACTACACTCTGTCCATTCCTTCAAACCTCTCTTTAAGAATAATAAAATTTTACCTATAACCTGCATTCAAAGTAGGTAAGTTTCCAACTGTAGATAAATTTCATTCGCACAACACAAGAACTGGTATTCACATTCTGCAGGACTGGTATTCACTTTTCACAATTTAAATTAAGCTTTCACAAAAAAAGTCCAAACTATTTCTGTAGTAAAGTCAACAATCACCCAGTTATATAAAGTTTAGAACACAAATTAAGACAATTCCCCGTTGCATTAATATTACTCTAATCAATAACTTTTTAACTATAATGTTTAAGTTTTTTCTTTGTTTCTTTAGGCATATGTGAATGTGAATTTTGTTTTACAAGAATTAGTTTATGTCTGTAGTGTATTAAATATTTGTATCTAATTTATTATATTTCTGAACCAATATTGTAAATCCAATAAAAAATTAAATAAGAATAAATGTTCTGACACAATCTATCTTCGAGAATAATACTTAGACCTTCCGTTGAAGACCTTAACTAGATTCTCATTGTGAGCTTGCCACTCCATACACTGGTCAAATATTACGCACAATACATAATGCTATCTTTTTGTTGTATGCTGATTGCTCATAGAAAAAGCCTGAAAATGGGACTTATTTCCATTTATCTAACTTTTGCTTCACACAAAATATAGTTTCCTTTGGCCTCTTTAGGGCCATCTGCAAACATTCATCTCTTATAAGAATGACTGTGTCATCTGCATAACATATTATTTATGTAGATGAGTTAATCCTTCTATTTTCTAATGTTTTAAATTTATATTTGTTGCTTAACTCTATTTTGGAAATAGTGAAATCATATACCGCTATCTTTAAAAAAATAATACCTTAACATTTTACTTTATATTCTCTGTATTGCATATTTGTGAATACCACAGTAGGAACTCCAAACTACTGAAGCATACTCTAATATACATTGACAAAACTTATATAGAGTTGTGTAATACATTGAATGCTAGTAAAATATCTAGAAGTTCGAATGATGGAACCATACATTTTAGAAGCCCTATTCACTATGCTGTTTATGTGTGTTTTAAAATATAGCTGTGAATCAAAAATTACCCCGAGATCAGTAATTTCTGCAACCCTGGATAGTGTTTTCTTATTCATTTGATTCTTATATTGAATTGGTAATTTTTTGTTAGTGAATGATATTACATAGGATTTATCAATGTTAAATTCTAATTTATTAATTTTACACCAAGAAAACCAATGTTTCAAATTCTTTTGAAGTGTAATGCACTCTGTTATTTAAAAATATAACTTTAAAACATCAGCAAATATTAGTATATCACAATAATTAATTTCTTCTAATATACTGTTTGTGAACATAAAAAACAGCAATGGTCCTAAATTAGATCCTTGTGGAATGCCAGAACTTGCTAGGAAATAGTCTGAAGAGTAACCATTGACACTAAATCTCTGTTTTCTAGAATCCAAATATGATGAAACAACAAAAGACGCGGGTTAAATCCATACTCGCTATGCAACTCACTAAGGACTTTGTGCGAGACTTTGTCAAAGACTTTGACAAAATCTATGTAAAATTACATCTACCTGTGATTTTTTATTGAAATTCTGTGATAAAAAATGGGGTAAGTTAATTAAATTAGTGACTGTTGATCTCCTAGTCATAAATCCATGTTGAAACTAAGTGAATTTATGGTATATTAATTTATATAGCCGACTATGGATAATAATTTCAAATACTTTTGCAGTAGCTGATAGAACTGCTATGGGTGTATAATTACTAATAACACCAGTGGCGGCTGGTGCATAAGAGCTGCGGAGCTGCAGAACAAACCTAATTTCGACAATTCGAATTTTTTAAAATATTTTTGTATAACAAATGAATTCGAGAATAAATCTCTAACATCCTTAAAGTTTTTCTCTTATGGTAACAAGAACACCGGAAGTTTCACGGCCTGAAGATCTCTAGCGCAGGCTCATTTTCCGACGGGCCCCGGCAATACCTACTAAACAACGAGGCCTACCAGCTGAAATTAAAATAGGCCTGACGTCACGACATCTAGGCCGGCAGT
The DNA here is from genome assembly GCA_030620095.1 of Kuschelorhynchus macadamiae. NCBI lineage: Eukaryota > Metazoa > Arthropoda > Insecta > Coleoptera > Curculionidae > Kuschelorhynchus > Kuschelorhynchus macadamiae. Next base: position 1,166,684 of record JAUTXW010005338.1, read on the forward strand.
CGCCTCCGTAAGAAATGCATCAAAGCATAGACCAATGCAGTTTTGCTCATGTCGTATCGTGATAACTGGCCATTAGTCGTACTGGCCGACAAGCGGCACTTGCTAACCGAAAACAAAACAGTGTGAAACATGATGTCGTTGTTCGTGAATTAGAGTAAATAGAGTAATTTTGTCTCCATTTTTGGTGAAAATGTAATTATATTTAATAGTTTGTGTACTTTTAAATTCACGTAAACATGCCGTTTAAGTGTTGGGCGCCTAACTGCCGGGGTAATTACAAAACCGGACCAAAAGTTCACGTGTTTAGTTTCCCGAAAAACAGTGATTTTGAAAAAAATGGCTATGAGCAATTCCGCGGGATGATTTAGTGCCCAATAAAAACACTTAAGTGTGTGAGCTACATTTTTCTAAAGGTAGTATAATTTGGGATATTTCAGAACAGGATCCGAGAATAGGTAAAATTATTTCTGTACATTTAAAAAAACCCCGATTAAAAGAAAAATCTGTATCAACGGTTTTCCCAAATTGCCCCAATTATTTGTCAAAAAACGTTCTTGACCGCAAAAGTAAAGATGAAAAAAATAAGAATCTTGATGAACTACATCTTTTGCAAGCCATAGAGCAAAGTAAAGGAGAGTTTAATTTACATAAAGAGGCTACATGTTTTCAAAGTTTTTAAAAGTATTTCTAAATTTTAATTTAAGGAAAGGGTGGTTTTCGATAAAGGATACAGATAAAATAACTTTATTTAAACTTGAATATTCTCCTGGTCCCCTAATAACTTGGGCAACTGTTATAAATAGCGATTTAAAATTAGAAACATTTTTATATGGTCAATCTGTTTGTGTTTCAATAACAAATTTAAAATCACCATTTTTATCTAGCAGTTTGGATGAAATAAAAAGCTTAATTGACAATATGATGATGACAATACCCACAAATCTTGATAGCGACATTCCTGATCCTAGTGAAACTCGTTATTTACACCATACCGAGTCAAGTCAACTCCCCAGTACTAGTGAAACTCCCACAGAAACTCCCAATTCAGATAAAGTTGAGCCTAACAATGACAATATAAAAAAAAATTTTAATTTGTGACTGATATTCTTTTAAACCTAAAAGGTTCTGACGAACTCACTCAAAATCTAAAATTTCTCTCAGAACAGTTAACTTTACGATATTCACCAAGCACCATTGTGTTATGTTCAATTTTGTTTACAATAAGCCCTCATTGCTATAAACATTTGCGAAGTCATGCTCCTATTACCTTACCTCATCCTAACACAGTAAAATCTATTTGTAATAGGTTTTTAACAGATCCTCATATCGATGAAAAAAATTTTTTTTAACCTATACTCGTAACATTTTTCAATATTTAACAGATAAAGTAAAATATGTTACATTACTTTTTGTTGAAATTCACCTCGAACCCTATTTGGATTACAAGGCAGGCAATACCATAGGAACATCAGTAAATAATAAAGATACCTCTGCAATAGCATTTATGATCACTAGTCCTTGCTCAAGCCTTACAGAAGTCATTCATATATCTCCTGTAGCTAAACTTAATTCATACATAGTATTTTGTACAGTTAGTGACAATAATGCAGTAAATAGTAAAGCAATGAGTAATTTTTCACCCCTTAATCAACTCAGTATTTCCACATCCTATTGATCCAGTAAGACCCTTATTTTACCTTTTTAACACTGTTCATTTACTAAAATGTATCTTTTACAACTGTCTTAATTCAAAACCTGACCAAACATTTTCTTATCCCGATTTTGAGACAGGCCAAAAAAAATGTGCTTTTAAAGGCTCTATTTCCATCATCTCTTGAAAGACAAAATATAAAATTAGCTCTCAAAATCTTTAATCCCTTTATTATAGAGGCTCTAAAAGGTTTTATTAAAAATGTGTCACATGACATGTTGGAAAAGTGTGAACGTAAAAACTCCCCTTAAGGAAAAACATTTGTTAGATACATATCAGGAACCTTTTACCAAACAAATACTAACAGCACCCAATGATGATCCTAAATTTTGTTTTTTGCTAAAAATGCAAAATTAGCTAGATACTTGAAGTCCAACTAATTTTACAAATAAACTGACTCGACAAACCCACACTGCATTAAACCATATCATTCATGGGCTTCTTGAAGTTACTGAATACTGTTTAACTGAGCTTAATATGAATTATGTATTACTGGGCAAATTTCAAACAGACCCATTGGAAGGGCGTTTTGGAAAATATAGGCAATTAGCTGGTGGTCATTATCATATCTCAGTTCGACAGCTATATGAATGAGAAAAAAGACTTAGAATTCAGTCTATGTTATCTCTAAAATCTAGACATTATGGGGACATTAATATAAATCAGTTCTTCGAACCTTCTGAATGTGAAACACAGTCATTGGACACCAATTTAAATTCTGAACATGTTAATAATTTATTATCTAAGATCATAGTTACACAGTCTGATACCGAAGCTATACAATCAGAACTCCCAGTAATAGCCCATTTAAGCGGATATTGCTGCTATATTGTTTTTAAAAAAATGAGTTGTACTTTTTGCAAAGAAAACTTAATTCTCAATGAACCTTGTGTTGTAGAGGATTCTTATAATTTAATTAATTCCTTAAGTAGAGGTGCTGTTTTATATCCTCGAGAACAGGTAATAGATGTAGTTTCAACCGCATATATTATATTTAAAAAGCTAATTGATGAATTTGAAGACACATTTTTGGATACTGACAACAAAAAATCTTTTCTTTGGAAGTTGTTTTTAAGTTATTTTAATAAATATACACTTTTAACTCCTTTTGAAAGTAGTAAAAGCCATCTAAAAATTAATGTTTCAAAATTCTTTTTTAGTAGCATTAAAATACAGTTCTTAAAAATTATTGCTCTAAACATAATCATAATTTATTAAATAAAAACAAAAAAAGGAAACTACAGGCTTTTAATAAATAGGTAGTTATGAAATTAAAACCTAGCACAAGTTTCGCATTTTTGTATTGCTAGGAAGTATCATCAATACAATCTTTTTCAGAATTTAGTAAATAACAACCTATTATATTCTTGATCATATAGACTCATCACAGCACAGGCATATACCACTTATCCAAGCTTGAAATCATACCCGAGTTTGACAAGTTAAAATAATAAGCTATTGTATTTTTGATCATAAGGACTTGCCACAGGCATATATTACTTACCCAAACTTGAAACCGTACCCGATTTTGACAATATAAAATAATAACCTATTATATTCTTGATCATGGACTTACCACAGGCCTATACTATTTACCTGGACTTGAAACCTTACCCGATTTTGACAAATAACTCGGCTTTGACAATTTACTAATTGGCTAAAATAGGACAATTTAGTGGTGGGCAAATCGACTAATTTTAGATAGCAGTTGAAGCAGTTATTCCTATTTTGAAATAGCAGCTTTCAAATAGCTGCTTCAAAAAAGCAGTTTTTGGTAAATCAAGGTCGAAGTCTGCCACGCTGCATGCAGTAGATGAGCAGAAGTAGTTAGTTTTGTTTCTGTAATATTACTTATTTCTTTTTTTAAGGGATGTAAGTTTTTGTTCTATTTCCAAGAAAATTATTAGTTTTCAGAGTTTTATAATGTTTTTTTATTTAGTTTTTTTAAATACCCTAATAGATTATGTTATAATTTCCAGTAATATAATACTATAAATTATGTACTACACACTAAATTTAAATCTCAAGATTAAATACTACAAAAAATAAACGAATATGCAAGATGCACCCGCTTATTTAAACATCCACATGCCTATTCACATACTACATAATACAGACCGCAAAAACCTTGCTTTTACATATTACGCAATTTTACCTTCCATCCTTCACCCGACATTCAACTGTTTCTCTACCCCAGTGAAGCAACGGTGGCGGGGATAAATAGACTCGATCGCGATTTTAAATAAGCAGCTACTTCTTAAAACAGAAAGTAGCGGTAAGCTGCTTCGGCCAAATAGCTCCTTCAAAATAGCAGCTTCGCAAATAGCAATCCATTCCTAGGACAATTAATAAGCAAAAAATCATCTGTTTGAAATTTTGCGGTAGATCCGGGCAAACGTTGTCGGGTAAGAACACGGAGGGGTTTAGTGGGTAGGGGCTTTACCGAGTTTCACACTGTTCTGGAGTGCCTTGTGCATAATAGTTCGTGCGTAAATGCATTCCTCGTCGTGTAACAAAAAAAAACGAGTAATCGCTTAAGAGTCGCCTTTGGCATTTTAATTCTTTAGCAAAATCGAATAAATTTGACAGATTCAAAAAAATAACTCATAAAATAAACCCTATAAATTGATGTTTATTTACTGAAATTTAAAAAAAAATGCTCATTTAAATATGTCCCTGTAAATAACCCGTACCTTCTAATGAAGGTATTGAAATAACATAGGCCTAAATTTGAGGACGTCACGCGTAAGCGCGTAGGCCTCATGGTTTAGTAGGTATTAACCCAGGACTGTGGGTGCACAGCGAACGATTTTTGAAAATGACACGTCGAATTGGTTGAGCGCCACACGTGGCTTAATACGGCGATTTATGGATGTTTTGCGGCTGCTCGGCGGCAGGACAAATGAGTTGCTTTATTTATTTCGAATCACAGGCGCGGTCGTATTTTGGTGAATCGTTCGTTCTATTGATTCTGTTTAGTTGCATAAATATGAATTCAACCGAGTATTTATAAATTCATAGTTATAGCACAGCTTAATATAACAACCAATTCGACGACTCTTTTGGCGAGAAAGTTTTAAGCCCCGCCTTTGGTCGTAAAACAGGACACGGGCGTCGGTCAGATGTTAAAATGAGTTTATTATTTGTGTGAATTTCGAGCTGTTACCATAAGCGTACGTCGTTTTTATTAACTTGTAATTTTTTGCATTTATAATGAGGGAACGTAAAGCAGGTGGCAATGTTTGTGGTGTTAGAAGATGTAATAATAAGAGCTATAATTGCAAGAAGAGTTTCTTCAAGTTCCCTAAGCAGGGTAAGTAAGTAAAAACTAAAAATTTAAAATTTTATACAGGGTCAGGCAGTGGAATGTGACGTTTTTCGCTACACTGTAGTGATTAGAATTTTTTTTGTAAAAAGAAGAAATAATACTCATTGAATGCAGTTTTAACAATTTATTATTTTTTTAAAAATTACAGATTTTAAATGTCTACCAGTAATATCTTTTTCAATATTTTCTCGGACGTGGTTTATAACTGCGCCTCGAAGTCTTCCATCAATTCTTCTTATCTCCTCAGTTATTTTGTTCTTTAGCTCATCCAGTGTGCGGGGCTTGTTTAGATACACTTTAGACTTTAAGTACGCCCATAAGAAACAATCTGGAGCCGTTAAGTCAGGAGAACGTGCTGGCCAGGCAAGGTCTCCATTTCGGGAAATTAATCTTCCAGGAAACTTATTCCTTAAAAACTGCATAACTATTCTAGGGGTATGACTAGTTGCCCCCCATCCTGTTCAAACCATATTTCATGATCTTCAACTCTCAATCTACGTAATTCGGCAGTAAGAAATGTTTGTAGCATTTGCAAATATCGCTCGGAGGTAACGGTTACAGTTCTATTGTTCTTTTCAAAAAAATACGGTCCAATAATCCCAAAGGTTGCAATACCGCACCAAACCGTAATTTTTTCAGCATGTAAAGAGTTCTCATGCAACTGCATTGGTTGTTCTGCACACCAATATCGAAAGTTTTGTTTATTAACAAAACCCGATAAATGAAAATGAGTTTCATCCGACATAATTAAATTATCCATCAGATCTGGTCTTTCGCCCAACAATCTTGCAAATTCCCTGCAAAATACAAGTATGTTAGATGGATCTTGTGGGGATAATTGATGCATAATCTGTATTTTATAGAGATGAAACTTAAGATCATCATGCAAAATACGGCGCACTGTACGATCTGATAGGTGTCCCTGCATGTTTTTTCGCTGAACGTGTTGGACTGGCTGTTACTGCTTCCTCAACTCTTCGAATATTTTCAGGCGTTCGCACAGTACGGGAAGAACCAGCAAACCTATCACAGACAGTTCCATGCCCATTCCACTTCTTAAACCATTGCAAGACAAGTTTTTGCTTATATTTTGTTACTAGTTTAGAATTTTAAGATACTTAAAGAGGTACAAAAATAATTATTTTATGAAAGTACATATTAGTATTTTTCATGAACATTTTTATTATGTTGACTAAAAGTATAAATTATTATCACAACTACAATCACGAGGTAATCACAAGACACCAGATACTTATTTAATATGAAATACATCGATAGAAAAACTTAAGGGAGATATACAAAAGCATCATATAGACTTGATTTTTTATGGTAGTTTAATGTTATAATTATTAGATTAGATATTAGTTTTGTTAAATATGAAAAATAATTGTAATATTGTGTGCAATAAAATAATATTTATTACATTTTTTAATCATGCTTTCATAACCTAATTTAAGGCAGTTTCTGAAAAATCTACCTTTAAAAAATGCAGACGCTTAATTGCCCTATTAATAATTAATTCTTCTAAAGTTTGGCAGGTAAGACAGATTTAAGAAAGCTACAATTTATAACTAAAGAGAAGTTCATCGTTATTATCAATTAAATTTTAATACGTTTCAGTTATTACTATTTTTAACTATAAAATCAATAATACCACTTTGTCTAATGAATGGAAATATTTTCAATCCTGCCCCGACTTTTAATTCCGGTGAGAGAGAAATAGCAAGCGTCGCCCTACAACTTTTCAGAACCGCCACCAAGCGGTGCGGCCGACAAGTCATCGAGCTGGTTGTTATATTAAGCTGTGGTTATAGCTCTTTGCCGAACGAAGACGTGATTAAAATTAAAGAACTTGGTCGACCGACACCACAAATTAACATTGAGGTAGTGATTCAAGTGGAAATAAAACGTACAAGCGCTAGTTTAATGATAGAGTTTATAGTAATACAAAGTGGTTTTTTGCTTGAGTATTTTCAATGCTTGCGTTTTTTTTTTAATGTAGAACACACCCTTGAGCATCGCCACTGAATGATACTCATATCACCCTTTTTGAAAATGAGACATATTTTAGCCTCTTTCCAAAGAGATGAAAAGTTGCATCTTTTTATTGATTGAACAGCTCAGCAAAGAATCCTACAAGACCTTTTATAATATATTGCCCTGTTTAAGGTGGCCAACAACCTTGCATACATTCTCATAAGTCACCGAGCCAATACTGATACACATCAAAACATTTATATTGACAGTTTAAAGGTAATCAATTACTTTTAGTATCATGAGCATTAACTGAAAAATACAAGGCAAATGCATTAGCTATATCAACTACCACTACTGCATTCAATGTTATCGAGATACGTGTTGCGAGGAATAACATTAAAATTCTTTTTATTTTGTACATACTGCCAAAATGATTTGGAGTCACTTATGATGTCTTGTATTTTACTTATATACGAGTTATAAGAAGCCTGAATATATTGTTTCAGTTTATTATGCAAAACTACTATCTTTAAGTAAAAGATCAACTAAGCTTTGAAATGCATGTGAAATGTCAATTTCATTGAAATTTACATTTAAAGGGATCACCTGACTCTTGTATATGCTCTTAACAGTGGTGGCTCTTCCATAGGGTCATTTGGTCAATAACCCCCCAAAAATATTTCAGAAAATAAATTATTCGTTTGACTGTCCCTCCTAATAGTTGTAATAAAACGCGAACCTTGGGAAAAGTTAAATACGCTACACTATTAGCCGCGCGCGGCGGTTCGAATTGTCTCGTTGCGTTCCTGAGGTATAATGAAATACGCTATACTAAGGCTGGGCAGTCCGAATTGCCCTGATTACCTTAAAGCTTGACGAAAGTACCCGAAGATTTCACAGCTACCGAGCAGCAGCCGAACGTGATAGCAAATGGAATATAAAATCGCGATTTGAGTCATCAGCCGGTCTCTTCTCATACTTTGATCGATCGGTCGCGGTATCACGTCGGCATGCGGAAGTTCAATTGTTCAGAGGTCGCGCGGTCGATATTCTAACTCGATATTGTTTTGGACGTTTTTAATCGATGAAAATTGATTTATATACTGTTCTTGTAATATATATTTTTTTATTTTTATGATCCATGTGCGAGTTGGAAATATACAGGAAATAAAATGTTGGTAGTGACTAGCCCAAAAAAATAAACAATTAAAAAATGCTTGCGAACTTAATTTTGGAAAAATAACCAATTTCAAGGTGGTCTGTGTTTGAGTTGTGAATGTAGATGAAATAAAATGACGGTAGTGCAAAAAAATAAACAACTAAAGACTGCTAACGTTAATTTTGAGAAAAGAACCGAATTCAAGGTAAGTGGTCGCAATTTGCCAGAACTTAGTATATGACAAACCAGTAAAGACAAAAATAAAGAGGTTCATCGAAACTTTCGCAAAAGTATGTACGATTTAGCTAACTGTATATGTGGTTGTGAAGTCTCTAACTCGTTTTACTGTTATGTTTGTTTGTTGTTTTCTAAGGACTCGTCGGACTCATTATGGTACAAAACCGGTGTTAAAGACTTAAAACATTTTAAAGAAAATAAAAACACGCGTTTTCTGCAGATTACATGAAATGTTCGGTGAACTATGTTGAAGTGTTGATATTCGCACTCAGCTAGACACAGCTTATAGAAAATCCCTTAGAGATTTTAATGAAAATTTATCCAAAAATCGTTATATTTTAAACAAAATTATAGATTGTGTAAAATTTTGTGGGGCATTCGAGCTGGCACTACGTGGCCATGATGAAACGGCTTTGTTTCAAAATCTGAAAAACGGGTTTTTCGAAGGCTTATAAATTTTGTTGGGGAGTTGGGCCAAGATAGACTATCAGCTTTAGCAATGTTAAGTATCAAGAAATCGTTTATAAAAGGAATGTTCGTGCAATTTGAACGAATGTGTCATTCAGCATTTTTCCAATTCTAAAGAACGAAGAGTAGACCTGAACTTCAAGAGAATTTAAAGCTCAATTTAAAGATAAAATATTTATTTTTATTTTAAGTATGCCTATTTTTAAATTTATTATTGACCTCCAAATATAATTCACCACGAGCTGCCACTGATTCTTAATTGCTAATAAAACGCCAGCACCTCGTTTATTGTCATCTATTCTTCTACCTCTGTTTACCATGAAGTTGTCAGGAAATATTCCAATATTGTAGACTCCACTTGGTAGCCACGTTTCGGTCAAGGCACCTATTTCGAACTCGTCCTGAGACAAACATACTTCGTTATAAAAAGTGTGCAATTTTGTAGTCAAACCACAAACATTTTGTTATATAATTCTCAGTTCACTTTCCATTAAGCGGTCAGAAGAAGAGGAGGTAGGAGAAGAGTCTAGGCAAGTTGTACTTCTTGTTGCAATTTCGGTAGAAAAAGTGCTTCGTTTCCGTAATGAGTGTTTTGTCTTACTCTCAATTCTCTTTTGATATGTCGGACAAACAAGATCTCTTGCAGAATGATTCTTATCTTAATCTAATCCGAATCTCAAACAGTAAGAACATGTTAGTGATTCTTCCATGCAATTCCTCTAAACATGACTTCCGCTGTATCTGCAGCAACGTTTATCATCAGTACAATATTTGACTACATGCCCAAATCTACAACATTTAAAACACATCAGTATGTTGATGTACTCTTGTACATATACTCTACATAAATCAATCGTCTTACTAGCCACTTGAATATAATGGGAGTAGTTTGATAAATACACTTTTCTTTTGAATTGTTTCTGCAATCTCTTTTTGAACTTAAAATGATTTTGTACCTCTTGCTGAAATAGATCTGTACTTCAGGATTCTCTTGCACAAATTCGTTTATAAAATGTTCTGCCTTATATCCTTAAGTATTCCATAATTATTTTGTTCACATCTTGTATTTAATGAATTACTTATTACAGCAAGTCAACATATGTGGTTCAGTTTCCAGGGAGGTTCTTGTGAAATCGAGTGTCCCGCAGGATTCGCATTTTAGTCCACTTCTCTTTCTGCTCTTTATAAATGATATAGTATCTTGGTTCGAATTTTCTAAACGTCTTTTATATGCAGACGACTTAAAAATCTTTTCACCAGTCTCCTCAGACTCCAATCCTCTGCAGTCTGACATTGAAAGGCTCGTCAAATGTTGCAACACTAATTATCTTCTTAACATGTAAAGTACTCCATTTTCACAAACGTATTAATCCCATACCCTCCACCTACTTCATAAATAAAGTAAGTCTTGTTAGTTCTTTCACGGACCTAGGCGTTATTTTTGATGAAAATCTAACTTTTAATCTGCATATTAATAACATTGTACTTAAGGGTTTTAGACTACTGGGTTTTATAAAGCGACATACAAAAGACAAAACTGATAACAAAGCAATTGGGTGTCTCTATAACTCATTGGTTCATAGCGTTCTAGAATATTGTTGTACAATATTGTATGTTTGTAAAGATGGCGGAGGGTGAAAGTGGTGTCGTAAGTTGTTCCCTAAGAGTAAGAATACAAACAGAGTACATTATTTACATATTTACCCACTGCCAAGATTACCTCACAGTGATAGTACGACGATGCCAAGCCTAGCCAAGAACTCCAATGTTTATACCAATTTATATTACAGTGAATATGTTTAAACATGATGCAATAAAATTTTCATACAAAGAACAGTAATATTTTTCCAGTATTAGTTTCTAAGCAGTATAAATAAATTACTTTTATTACAAAATAGTAAAATACAAGCTAAAATACCCAAAGCCTCAGATCAGATTACACCAGTAACAAGAGTTTTAGTTAGATATGGCAACCCCTAAAGACAAATCCACGACAACTCCACGTATTAGACCATCCCACTTTCATTGACAAGGGATCCTTAAAAACCAATAGCGGGTTGTGGAACTAAAATAAATTTTAACATTAAAGAAATCAATTTGCTAAAAAATATTTAGTATAGTTTTAATGTATTATTGTATATTTGTTGATATGGTTCCAGTCTTCTAATTATATGTTGCCTTACTTCAAGAAGCAGCGTTCTAAAGGCGCGGTGACATTAGAAAAACATTTATTTTTTCAATATTTAATAAATAAGTTTTATTTACTTTATCTTGGAAATTGCGAAACTAGGAGCTTTAGTTGACCTAACTATGGTGCGGCAATGTAAGTTTATAAAAAAATGGCCGTTTAAGTCTGGAATTTTTTTTTAATCACTAAGTAAACCGCTAGATTTCCTTTTCCAGGAGACTAGCACCCGTATTCACTAAAGAGATTTAAATTTAGACCAGGTGTAACTTGACAGTTATAGGTTTAAAATGACAGTGACATAAACGAAACATAAATGGCGAACTAAGAGTTTTAAGTACCATAGCAACTAGAACTGGACTAACTCTTAAACGTGTTTAGTGAATACGGGTTATGTCTAATGGAAGATACCTTATTCACTTATTTTGGGTCACATGACGTATTGACCAATCCGGTTCAGTATAATAGAACATTTATTTCGCCTGGGGTCATGTGAGAATCCTCAGAAGCAAAATGATACAAGAAAGACTCTGAGGTGATTTTTTGACAATATTTACAATAGTTTTTCCTGTCAGAGAATTAAAATGATTATAGAATACACCTATACTAGATTAAAATAGTCAAAGGGCATCTCACGCTCAAAAAAACGTACTGCGATTTCGAAAATCACTAGATTTTGGATCTAATCTAGGGAAATAATAAATAATAAAGTTTCGGAATTTTTTATATGTGTTGTCAGGTAAAGGAATTTAAATGGTGTTTCTTTCGGTAATTAAAAGTAAAAATGTGCTCGTAAACATGTTCTAAATTGGTTAGAATTTAAGATTTAGGATATTTAAAATTAAAGTATTCTAGCTGCAAAAAAAAATATGTAATTTCAGTTCCGTCGGTTAGTCTGTATGGCTGTCCGCGACAAAGCTCAAGAACTGCTTGACCTATTTACTTCAAGTTTTGGTTAAAAATTAAAGGACATGATGACGTGGTAACATTTTGGTAAAATTCCAATATAGCAGAACAAAATGGCAGCCTATTGAAATGTTAAAAAATTATTACTAAAAAACTGCTTATTCAATTTATCCAAATTTTGCAGAAAAATTAGGTGTGAGATAACCATCAACTGATAAGTTTTACTACAAGTCCAAAATGGCGGCCTAATAAAATGTTATAAAAGTCACTGCAGAAAACTACTGCATCGATTATGCTCAAATTTTCCTCAAAAATTAAATATTACATAGGGATGAACTAGTAAAAATGTTAAGACAAATTCAAAATGGGGGAACAAAACGGTGGCCTAATTAAATGTTCAAAAATATCTGAAAAAATTACTTATCGGATTGATCGATTTTTAATCAAATCTGTATAACTGTTAAAATTCGATAGCAATCTAGTCATTCCTACTCTCATTTTTTAAATATTTACTAAAAATGTATGATATATGTATTCTCTCATGTTGCATTACAATCTTGAATTTTTAAAATGTTGACAAAAATTCATGATGTGCAGTCTTAAATACTCCTAAATGCCCAATTTTAATTAAATCTGCAAAAATTTTAAAATTAGTCTGCTATGTTGGTGCCGTCATTTTTAATTCTCAAATATTGACTAAAATTTCATAACTTTCATTCTTAAATATTTCTAGATACTGATATTTCAGCCGAATCTGTGCAAATGACAAAATTCATTCGCTATATTGGCGCCACCATTTTGATTTTTGTTGTGCATTCTTAAATAATCCCCACAAATATTAAAATCATCCGTCCGACCTGTTGACATTGTCATTTTGACACCACTATTTTAAATGGTGACACTCTTAAATTTTCCTAGGCGCCGATTTTCAGTTTAATCTACAGAAGTAACAAAATTCGTCGGCCGTATTGGCGCCGCCATTTTAGATTTCTAAACGTTGACTAAAAAAATTAGGATTTTTTATATCCGGAAATGTATGCATGTCAAATTTGAAATAATCGTTAATAAAGTTTTGAAAAACCATTATAAGCTTTGAACCAAACATACAATCAGACGAGTAGGAAGCCATTAAAAGCGCGTTAAAAGCATTGCTTATAGTTTAAAACTGTAACAATAGTTTTCACTAAAGAGGTTTAATTTTAGACAAGGTCTAACTGGACAGTTACAGGTTTAAGATGAGTGACATAAGGCAAACATAACTAAAAACTAAAATTTTAATAATATATAAATAACTAATTTACTTTTAACCTTACCTAACTTATTGGTTTGATTTTAATAGTGAAGTAGGGAAGGATTATTTCTTTAAAATTTGTAAAAATACCTATTTGCCTCATTAAGGAATAGGTAAGACTCCTTTCTTTTGTCAACGATAATGAAGCATGGCCCATTTCTTAATTTTCGTACATCAAATATTTTAACAGGTCGTCATTTTGTTTCTCCATATTGAATTCATACCAATATTTTACCAGTTTTTTTTTGTATCAGACATATTTTTTGTGGAAAATTAAAAAAAATTAAAATTAATGAAGTAAATGGATTTTTTAGCTATAACGGAACAAACCGACCGACCGACCGACACTAATGGAAAAACATGAAGATCTGTAAAAACCCGGAACGATGATTTTTTCACAATTAATGATATTTCCTTATGCATCCCCAATTTTTGTTTTATCGTAAACATTGGTCGATAGAATGTGAAAAATAGGGGAACCATGTTGGCGCATACTCCTAACGTGATTTATGAATGAATTGTGATCTCTACTTTAATTCTTATTCTAAGGTTGTTCCCATTGTGAACGCGAAATTAAAAAGAATTCCGCTTCGATTTCCTACAGTTTGTGTTTTTCATGGTACCACAAGGGATGCTGTAATTTATCTACAAAGGAATTTAAAAAGAACTTATCAGACTGGAAAAAAAAAATAAAAAGCATTCCTGGGTATGTAATTACTGTGAGGTTAAAGTACAGCACTTGGGCGCAAAAACATCACAACAAAAATTTGGGTTAGGATCACGTGGTTCTCCAGCTATTGATGGCGCGAGCTACCTGAAACCGGGAGTGACATGTTGCGCCGGCCGCGGTCAAGAGTCAGAGGTCTGGCGATTTGGGCGATGCTGGCTCCGACACACCAAGGTTGTCCATCGGGTGATAATTGTACTTTTCCGAGTACAATTGATATGCCCATAATTCTGAGGTCGATTCATTCGGATATCGCGATGCTCGTGTCCAAAGACGATGTTAACCTTAACGATGTGTTCCGAGTTCTATCTCAATTGTTCTCTATAATAGCCAATCAGAATAATGAAATCCAATCTATGTTGGTTGAGATCAAGGAATGTAAACCCAAAATCTCGGATATTGAGTAACCTCGATGAACTGAGGGCGAGTGTTAACTCTATGAGAGACAATCTTGTGGTCAATACATTCGCTCCAACCAGTGAAGAGCCAAATCCAAATGGTGGAATTGAAACAGCGTCTGGGCCGAAGACTGTCTTTTTAGAAATGCAGGATAGAGCAGCGCGTTCAAATAACATCATAATACATAATTTATCTAAAAGTTCGGCTGAACCAGTGGAAATGAGAATTCAACATGACTCTGGCCAGGTCGAGGATATTTTACCTAAGATTGGAGTCACACCTGGGAGTTTTAAATCTATTAGACCTGGACGCGTCAGTACTAACAAAGCGAGGCCGCTTGAAGTTATCTTACAAAGCAATGATCTGGTCAAACTGTGTCTTAAAAACAAGAGAAAGCTGATTGATTTGAATCTGCAGGCTCGTGTTAGTGCAGACACGATATTAGACCAAAACACCATCTAAAAGACCTTCATAAAGAATTGGCCCTACGCAAGGATCGAGGTGAGAATAATTTGGTAATTCGATATTTTCAGGGCATTCCGAGAATTATGAAAACTAAGGAACGTCCAAAAAACGGCAGTCTCTAGCCTGTTATTTTCAGAATGTCGGTAGAACGCGGACCAAGCTGAAGGAATTTGAGCATGCTGTTAGTGTACGTAATTACGATGTAATAATCATCTTAGAAACTTGACTCTCCAATGACATTCTGCCTGGTGAGTTGAACCTACCTAACTACTTGACTTACCGCACTGAGAGATGTGAACACCAGCACTAAACACAGGGGTGGCGGTGTCCTGGTCGCTGTTAAAAAGAAGTTTAAATCCAGACAAATAACAATTCCAATGACTAGTGTTGAGCAGCTTTATGTTTCAGTTAAGTATGGATACGAACAAATTATCTTTGGAGCAGTGTATATTCCTCCTAGGTCAAACAAGGAAACTTATGAAGTTTTCTGCAGCACAGCTACTGTAATAAAGTCTGATACATTAGCGATCTATGGGGATTTCAACTTACCGGAGGCTACATGGTCCAACGAAGTTCACAGTAATGTCCATCCCGCATACTGTGGGGAATAGTATGGGATATCTTAACTTTTATCAACTAATTGGTGTTCCGAATTCGAACGGCGTTTTTCTTGTTCTGTGTTTCTCTGACGTACGTCATTATGCACTCACAATCGCCGACGATTTATTGCTTCCCGACAGTCGTCATCATCGTGCCTATAGTTGTGATTTTCTCAGTTTTAATAGACTGAACTCTATGAAATTTGACTTGGAATATTACGATTTTAAAAATGCTGATATGTTTTCTATTAACAATTATCTATCTCTTGTAGATTGGGATTCCTGTTTAAACAAATATGATATTGATCTAGTTATAAGTCAGTTTTATACAGTGTTGTACGATGCTATTTCCATTTTTGTCCCATTAAAGTGCTTTAGGAGCTCAAATTTTCCAATTTGGTTCAACCATGAGCTTAAGAAATTAGTTATTCAAAAAAAATTTGCTCATAAGCACTTTAAGGAGACTGGACACATTTCGGATTACGAGGAGTTCTCAGTAGTTCGAGAAACCTGTAAGACTCTGACAAAGATGTGTTATGATCAATACATGCATTCATTGGAAGTTGACCTACAAAATAATCCGAGATCCTTTTGGCGTTTTCTAAACAATGCTAAAAAAGTCAGTGGGAATCCAAGTACTATGTTTTTTAATGACTCACATAATGAGAATTGTAGTGATTCTGTGAAGTTATTTGCAGCCTTTTTTTCTACGGTATATAAAGCTTGTGATCTGGATATACCTGATTACTATGCAAATTTGAATGAATCTGTAAATTTAAATAGTATACACATAACTGTTTCGGAGGTTTATGAATCTATTGAGCAGTGTAAGTCGAGCTGTTCCTATGGTCCCGAGGGAGTTCCAACGTTGTTGCTCAGGGCTTGCGTATGCTCTTTGGGTCGGCCGCTTCAATTGATTTTTAATTTATCTCTTAAGAATTGTGTTTTCCCCCAATTTTGGAAGCATGCATTTATAACGACAATTTTTAAATGTTGTGACCGGAGTAATGTAACTAATTATAGGGGTATTTGTCTACAATCTGCTATACCTAAAATATTTTATTCTCTCGTAACATACAATCTATCATGGCACAGTAGGCGGATGGTTATTGAGCAGCAGCATGGGTTCTGTAGGAACAGTCAACAGGTCGACAGTTACAAATTTATTGTCATACCAAAATTATGTGTTGAACGCCTTTGAGAATAAACTTCAGATCGATACCGTTTATACGGATTCCTCAAAGGCGTTCGACAGGGTTGATCATGGGTTGCTTGTTGCGAAGCTGGCGGCTTGGGGCTTTGGAAGTCAGATCCTGAAATAGATTTCCAGTTGCCTGACTGGGAGAACCCAAAGCGTTAGAATAAATAATCATATTTCACATGAGATAATAGTACAATGCGGAGTGCCCCAGGGCTCTCATTGTAGACCCTTACTTTTTATATTATTTGTTAATGACTTGAAGAACTTTATTGTAAATTCAAATTTTCTCATGTTTGCAGACGATTTAAAAATATTTCGCTTTATTCAGTGCACGGGCGACTGCTCTCTCCTCCAGGACGATGTTGATGGGCTATTTTTATGGTCTGAACTGAATGGTCTTACATTTAAGTTACTACTTTTACCGGCCGATAATGTTTCTGACCTAACAATTATTTATTGTGAGATGAATTTGGGGGAAGTTCCAATTTGTCCTCAATTAAATCAATACTGGTGTTTTAAAACTTTTAATTTGAATGATTTTTTAAATGACATGTATAACCTACCTGGGATGAATATAATTTATGAAAATAATATTGATAATAAAATAAAAATATTTAATGATCTTATTTTAAATTTGTTTAATAAACACACTCCAATACGGGAGTCGCGAATAACTAAACCTAAAGCTCCTTGGTTAACCGAAAATATAAAGGTTTTTATGAGGCAAAGAGACAGCACATTGTAGAAGTACAAGAGAACTAAACTTCATGAAGATTGGATTACTTATAAATATTTAAGAAATTTTACATTGGCTGAAATTAGACGAGAAGAAAAAAGTTATTAGATACATTGTGCACAGAAAAGAACTCCCGAAAATTGTGGTCAGCTATAAAAAACTTTAACATTTGTGAAAACAAAAATACTACAATTCCTTGTAATTTGTCTGACCCTGATAAAATAAATTCTTTTTTTGCTACATTTTTACAAAATGTATCAGACTGCGGTGAAAAGGTTAACTATTTTAAAAACAATATTTACAACCACAATTTAAAAATTTCATTTAAATTAGCAGAAATATCTGATGTTAACAAAATTTTAAATAGTATAAATACCAATGCAACTGGGATTGATGGCATTTCGGCTGTAATGCTTAAGTACTGTAGCCCTTATATTGATCAATACATTACACATATAATTAACTCTTGTATAGAAATAAGTTATTTCCCTGATCAATGGAAAATATCAATAGGAAAACCTCTATCAAAAACTTCAAATCCGAAAAATTTTAATGATTTGCGTGTTATAAGTATACTTCCTTCTATATCAAAAATATTTGAAAAAATAATGCATAGCCAAATGTATATTTATTTCATTAACAATAGTATTATACCCAACAACTAGTGCGGATTTAGAAAGAAATTTGGAACTACAGTAGCTCTTGCTAACGTAATAGATGATATTGTTCCGGCTTGTGACAAGCAAATGAATAGTTTGTTAGTACTGCTCGACTTTTCAAAAGCTTTCGACACTATTAATCATGAATTGCTTGTTTCTAAGTTGAAATATGGTTTTGAAAATTAATATTTTAAATATAAATATTCTGATCGAGTTAAGTTAGTTTCTGGTGTACCTCAAGGTTCAATTTTAGGTCTGTTACTCTTTCTTATTTATACCTCGGATATACTAAAATCTTTAACTTTTTGTCAGGTCCAAGCATTCGCCGATGATACACAAATATATTGTAGTTTTTATTCTAATAATTACATAGAAATTGAGACCAATATAAATCACGACCTAAAAATTGTGAACTCTCACAGAGCAACAACTTGCGTTTAAATCCATCTAAACCGTCTCTTTTAATTTTTGGAAATACGAATAAAGTTGATTTTCCGAAAAACTCACTTAATATATCAATAAACGACTCAAAACTAAATTTTGTTGATTGTGCGAAAAATTTGGGTTTACTGTTGGATACTAGACTTAGATTCAAGGACCACCTTAAAAAAATGTTTCAAAAAACTTACCTGTCGTTGAAAATGTTATATTATAACAGACTTATATTAAATAGGAATTTAAAAATACATTTATGTGAATCCCTTGATTTGTCCAATTTTAATCACTGTGACTTTATCTATGGATTTTGTTTGGATCAAGAGAGTAAATCTCGAATACAAAAAGTCTAAAATGCCTGCGTGCGATTTGTGTATAGTGTAAGAAAATTTGAACATATATCCCACCTATTTAAGGAAATTAACTGGTTATGAATGGATACTCGACGAAATCTTCACTTTTGTACTTTTTTAATTAAAATTATCAATGATCCTGCTTCTCCTTCTTCAGTTCGACAACGGCTGCTATTTCGTAGGGATATTCATAATGTTAACGTTAGAATGAGACAAGGCTTGACTATGCCCAATCACCAGAGCGCCATTTTTCAGCGTGGATTTTCTTATAATGCTGTACAATTCTATAATGTATTACCATTTGAATTTTCAGATTTAAAGTTTAATTTGTTTAAATCCAAATATAAAATACATCTAATGAATTTGCAGAAAAAAAAACTGACTTTGCATTAATTAATATTTTTTAAATTCACACTTAAATATATTATTATTACTTACAAATCAAAAATAATTTTTTCTGTTCAGTCAGGTATTTTCATTGAAGCTATTGATTTTTTTACTTAAGTATTGTGGCCAATCATTAACAGTCCTATTAACTATTAGAAGTTTTTTTTTGGCCTAGTGATTACTTTACATTCTCGCCAAGGAAATATATAAATTAATAATTAATTTGTCCCTGCCTGGTTGAGTTGAGTAGCTATTAAAGCTAGACTACGCCAGGCTTTGACAATCCATTTCTTTTTATATAATACATTGTTCCTCTTTTAAAATAAAAGGCATTTATTATTATTATATTATTATTATTATTATTACTTTATTCGCT
Organism: Kuschelorhynchus macadamiae; assembly: GCA_030620095.1. Lineage (NCBI taxonomy): Eukaryota > Metazoa > Arthropoda > Insecta > Coleoptera > Curculionidae > Kuschelorhynchus > Kuschelorhynchus macadamiae. The sequence continues at coordinate 1,186,283 of JAUTXW010005338.1, forward strand.
AGTGAGATCAGGCCTAGAGTACGCTAGTGTTGTTTGGTCTCTTTACTACCAAGTGCACGTGGATGAGATTGAGGATGTACAGAAAAGATTCTTACACACATGCGCATTTAAGTTAAAGATCCGTAGTGTGGAATATCATATTGACTATTGTCTTATCCGGGACAGGTTGAGAATATGTACCCTGCAATCTAGGCGCTTCCTCCTAGATATGTGTTTTATATCTAAGCTCTTAACGGGTAACATCGACTGTCCATATCTCTTATCCACACTTAATTTTAATACTGTGATGTGCTCTGTGATCTCCTGGTTTTATATTTATTTATATACTCATATTTAGTTAATGTTAGATTATAATCTATAATTGTTAATTGTAAATCAATTGGGGATTTCCCATTAATAAAGTAAAGTAAAATAAATATGGAGTCCATCATACCAGTATCACATCGACAGAATTGAAAGGGTGCAAAATAGGTTTTCAAAATACCTCTTACATAAATTTAACTTCCCATATCAAAATCTGTCTTCTTGAATTTAGAAGAAAGAAGGAACTTCTGGTCTTTTTGCACAAATTAGTCAATGGGGGAATTGAGTGTGAAGTGCTGCTGGGTCCCGTTTTTAGTTCCTATTAGAAGAACAAGACAATCGCAGCTGTTGCAAATTATGGGTATAGTACATTTTTTGACCGACTAGTTTTCAATTACAAATTTCAGACTAAGCATTTTGCAGCTAAAAGGGCAGTTAACCGGATTGGTTTTGTGATGTTATGTTTTTAGCCCGTATTGATGTTTCTCCTTATTGGTAATTTTTATTTGCTGATCTGACATATTTTTGTTAGAGTTATTGACTTCATTATTTATTTATTTGACGTTATTTGCGAATTCATACCATTTGGAATGTTTAGCATTCTGTAGTTTATGTTGCATCATCATGCTGGAAAGCCACTGAACCCAGTTGTTCATCTTGCCATATTGCACTTGGAAGGTTAAAGTCGCCAGCTATGCAGAATTCTATATTAAGGAAGGAATCACACACAAAATCTATGGTGTCAATTACTAAAAGATAGTTCTCACAAGGAAGATTTGGAGGCAGGTATATACAACCAAAAATGCGTTGATTATTTTTTGAACCAATCTTCACATAAATATGCTCAACAGCTGCTGTGGTATGGGTAAGTCTAGAGAAAATGGACTTCTGAATAGAGATTAAGACACCACCCATGAATTTTTCTGCACTGTTTTCACTTGATCGATCCCTTTGAAATATGGTGTAAGCACCTGTTATTCCATCAGGGAGGCGAGCCCGACCAGGTGTCAAATTTCAGTCCCATTTCCTTGTTGCCTACTTTGTCCAAGGTTATTGAGAAACTAGTTAAAAAAAATAGTTTCTTTTATGGAATACTATCTTTAATGAAAGCCAATTTGGTTTTCCTTGAGAATGTATACTGGCACGTAAATGGTGGTGAGGTCACAACGACGGTATTTTGTGACTTGTCCAAGGCTTCTGATTGTGTGAGTCATGAGATACTGCTGTGAAAACTTCAGAACTATGGATTTAGGAGTGTTTGTCTGAAGTGGTTTGGGTCATATCTTGAGGGACGGAGTCAGCGGGTGTTTGTGGGTCATCAGCAGTAGAAAATAGAAATATCACTTCCGTTGTACCACAGGGGTCTGTACTGGGCCCGGTACTTTTTTTTCTTTACGTTAACGATATAATACATGTTGACACTAGGGGAATGTTTACTCTTTTGGCTGATAACACCACAGTTTTATGGTACTCAGAAACAACTCAGGACCTGAATTATCTAATTTCTGGTGACTTAGGATAAAGGAGTGGTTTGACGCAAATCAACTATCTCTCAACAATGATAAGACTTATGTCATGGATTTTAAGCATGAGGTAAGTCTGACACTATTAACATCTGGCGGTCTCTCAAAACGTAATGACGTTAAGTAATTAGGGCTTTTGCTGGACTGTGACTTGAGGTTTGAGGTTGTTGTTGTGTTGTGTTGCATTCTTGAGCAAGAAATTAGTTTCCGCTGGTTATGCAATAAGAACAATAGTGAGGGAGTTAGATGCATCGGTTGGCTCAAAAGTCTATTTTGCTTTAGTGGAATCGAGGTTGCGTTATGGAATTGCATTTTGGGGTTTATGCAACCAGAGTCTGTTTGAAACTATTTTCATTTTACAAAAACGTGCAATCAGATATTTGTGTAAGGCAAAACCGAAAGATTCTTGTAGACCTTTGTTCGTACAACGAATATTGACACTAACATCTCTGTTCATTATGGAGACAGTTAGCCAGATGTTCAAGAACAAAAATGCATTATTGAACCCCAACCCAGCTTATCTTACAAGACAAATAAGTGAGCTACCACTTCAAATTCCAACTTCTGCACTCACAAAGAAATCTCTGATTTATGAAAGTAGGAAAATATTTAATCATCTACCAGTTCACATTAGATCTCTACCTACAATTTATGTCTTTCATAGGGAATTAAAAAAATAGACTGGTAAATAAGGCCTATTATGATCTTTCTGAGTATTTTGAAGGCAGTTTTGAATACGTTACTATATGTATATGTATATAAATATATAGGTAAATAGTCTTTTTATAATCATAATGAGTGTTTATTTTAGTTCGTCGTCATGATTATAATGCATAATTATGAATTTAATCTGGATTAATTTGTACTTATATTTTAATTTAGGTTAACTTATCTTTTTGAGGTGGCCCAGGTATACAAGAATATTTTAATAATTCTTATATATTTTTTAGATTTATTTTATTGATTTGTCAATAGGATTTTTTATATCTGTAGACATTACAGCTTTTTTTGACTGATTCTTAATATCGTGAAGAGTTGTGGAAATAACAGGTAACAAGACCATGTCTATTTTTTTAGTCCTTTCACCTCAGTTTCTAGTTATTCAAATTCAAAGTCAAATATATTTATTGGAATAGTTAAAATATCAATCATTAAAATCATTCCAAAAGAAAACATATACAGTTTAAAACTGGTATTCCCTATGAAGTCTTAAAATTAATATGAAAACAAAAAAAAGTTAAAGTACTTGTAAACAATGTTACAAAACATTATAGAAGACAACTAAGAATGCAAAGAATTGCACACAAAACATATAACCTTGACATACACAGAAACTATTTCGATGTTAGATCCAATAATATAGATAATATAGTTATTAATTAACTACTAAAACTACTTTCCAATTTCATTCAGACTCTCATGTTAAAACTTTTTTTTTATTCAGAAGGTTAATTTGCGGATTCATTACATTGAATAAAACAAAGTAACATGTCATATTTTTGTAATTTTCATATAGTGTGATATTAGCCATTTTTTAAACAATAAAAAATGAAGTAGAGATGAACAACAATCAAATTCTGACATAAGTACAAAATGAAGGCAGTAATCAGTAATAGTTTTTGTTTTGCACCACTTACCTACAGCCACAGTCAATTTGTAAAATTGTTATTATTTTGATAATTCCAAATTGTGGGTTTATTATTTAAAATAAAAATGTTATATATTTTTAAAAAGTGTGATAGAATGTGCTTTTAGCTGCTTTAAAATATACAGGGTATTACATTTGAAAAAATACAAGTTTAGTTTGTAACTCAATATTTGAGGCCCTCTAGAAAAAACTAAGTACATGATTGCAATCTGTTTTTACTTTTTCATTAGCTTGTATTATACGTAAGATACAAAGGGTGCCTGGTGCAAATTTTCAAAATCAGAAAACTAAATATTTATTTGTTTTTCTTTATTATTCCGAAACCATGGTTATTACAACACTCAAAACCCAAATTAACTCTCAATTCCTGGACATAGCTCAACTTCCTTTGAGAAAGACCCATATAATAGGTGCACTGGAGCATTCCAGCTTCTGCCCCCTGAAAACAGGAATATTAAGGGAATAAGGAGATTCAAAAAGGCTGCAACTAACTATGCTAGATACAAATGTTTTTTCATTCAACTTTGATTATTAATTGTGTAATTGTAAGTTAGTTTGATTTTAATCTCTCGATTCAGTAGTATAAATAGCTTGTTATGATTAGACAAGATCATCTTATGACGTTGCTTTTCAGTGTAAAATGTAATCTTGTCGGCAATAAATAAATAAATAAATAAATAAATAAATGTTTTATTAACGTATAAACCTTTACAAAACTAAATTAAATTAACACTTAAAATCAAAGCAGTGTTTAAAAATTCTACATGTACAGTTTGATATACAAAAACCTATTCTTCACTACAGAATTCAATTAGGTAGCCTAAAATTTAAAAAATCAATAACAATGCAATAAGTATTAAGTGAGAAACCCGATTAATATAAATATGATGTTTTGCCATAATAATTATAGAACTATGACATGAAATATCAAAAAAATCATAATTGCTGAAACGTCTCTGAGGCACATTAAACAATATCATTTCCAACTGGAAACAATCTATCTTTGAATTAATGATGTTGCATAAGGTGGTAATGTCAATAAACTTACGGCTTTCTAAAAACGGAAGGTTAGGTAGTTTCATTATTTCAAGATATTCCAAATGGTCGGAAGGAATTGATATTTTATATGAAACCAATTTCAGAAATTTCCTCTGAATTCTTTCAGATCAATGTAGATTTTAGAAAAGGGGTCCAAATTTGGCTATCTATCATACTCCAAACTAGAATATATAAACAGTAAACTATTTTAAAGGAAAAGGTATCAGAGAAATCCCCTAAGTGTTTTTTTTTATATCCCAAAATTTTCAAGGCCTTATTGGTAATATATACAACATGATCGTTAAAAGACAATTATCTATCAAAAATAATGTCCAAACCTTTTATATTATTTGCTTTTTCCAACAGTTGTGAAATAATTTTATAGTTAAAATTGATATTGTTCTTTTTTCAAGAAAATGAGATAACTCTACATTTATTTACATTTGATTCCATTCCATTATGCTCACACTAAACTATTAAACCGTTAATATCTTCTTCTAATTCTCTGAATCTTCAATAGATTTGAACATAAAAACATAATGTAGATTTTATTCAAAATTCATTTTTTTTTAAATTTCTGCCTAAAATGAAAATGAATTGAAATGAAATGCATTTATTGTCATTAATATTTCTAACTAGGATATTGGCTTTATTAACTAATTAAATGAAACTAAATTAACTTAAATTATATAGACATAAATATAGTAATAAAAAATCAAACAAACAAAAAAGCTAAGACTACAAGGAGTATTGTATAACACTACAAAAATACAACTGTAAAAAGTATGACATCAATAACAGAAACAAAATAGTGATGGTTAACAAAGGGACAAGATCTGGCAGAGGCTTCAATACACTTCTCAAAGAATAAAAAAAAAACAAAAATAAAAAACTATTCAAAGTATTCATTCAAAGAAAAAAACTCTTTATCAATTATAAATTTCCTCAGGTTGGATTTAAACGAGTTCAGATTGTTGATCTTTTTTATGATCACTGGCAACTTATTAGGTCTTTATGATACCCATAGATATGATAGAGTGGCATAACCAGATTATTTCTACCCCTGATATTTATGTTGTCAGATACATCCCTATTTTTAACAAACAAAAAACATACAGAAATATATATTTAGTAACTTAAACTTTTCCTGGCATGTTTTATTATAATGCACATGGAAGATAATTCTTAAGTGCAATGAAAACCCTGTTAGCATTCAGTACAGAAGAACTATACCAGAACATTATACTATATGAAGTTATGCTCTGAACAGCAGAAAAATAAAAAACTTTAATTGTTGCAAAACCAATTTACACGAGCGATTCGCTATACTTCGACAGCGGTCATGGAACTCCTTTTGAAACTTCCACCACTCCACCTATTTGTGGAAGGGGAAGCAATGAGGACAACATATAGACTCCAACAACATGGTGGATAGCACGAGTCACATGGAACCATCGAACATGCTGAAAGTTTTGAAAAACCATTACATGTTGGGAATGCCATCAGACCTGCTACCAAAAACTGTTAGTGCACAGCAACCCTACTCCGTGATCTTCCCAGGGAGAGAGGAGTGGGATCAGAATAAATCTAATCTACTGAAAGGAGAGCTGTGCCTATTCACAGACAGCTCCAAAACCAATAAAGGTGTAGGAGCTGGAATCCATAGGGTAAGGCCGAAGGTTGCTTTGTCAGTAAGCCTGGGCAATAGCACCTCAATATTCCAAGCAGAAGTTCATGCTATCAAATTGTGTGCTAGAAAGTTGCAGGACCAACAAATAACACATAAAACGATAAACATATTCTCGGATAGTCAGCGGCCCTTAAAGCACTTGAAGCGAGTCATTGTACATCCAAAACAGTTTGGAACTGCCAAAAGGCACTTGTTGGCCCGGGGAGCGACAATAAAATCGCCCTTATCTGTATACCAGGACATGCAGATTTGGAGAGAAATGAGTCTGCGGACCTTCTAGCAAAGAAAGGAGCAGAGACAAGATTCGTGGGACCTGAACCAGCTTTAGGTGTCGCTCACGAAACGGCCAAGCGCGCAATTTTGGAATTGGTTGAGGAAAAAACTAATCTTTATTGGCTTGGACTGCCAAGTCTGTCCCATGCAAAGGCATTTATCCCCCTTCCTATGAAGAAGAGAATAACAGAAAGTCTGTTAAATATGAACAGAATTAAGCTCCAAACAGCAATAGGCCTATACACTGGCCATTATGGTCTAAGACCACTGCACAGGATGGGGCTTGAAGACGAATCCGAGTGCGCCTATGTATGGCGGATGATGAGACAGCCAGGCATGTGCTGTGTAAATGCCCGGCAGCTGCCAGGATCAGGTTCTCCATATTCGATAGAGATATCTTGTTGCCCGAGGACTTGAAGAATACCTCCCCAAATGCAATGATAAGCCTCAATGAGGATTTAGGGTTGCTTGGGGAAGTGTAAACATAGGTGTGAGCCACAAAAAACCACAGAGTCGCAGTGGAGGGTCGGTTTGATCTACTCACTTTTAACCTAACCTAAGACCAATTTGGTCACGCACCTGATGACATAGGTAGCAGTACCCATTCGGTATAAAATCAAGTCAACTTGACCTGCAAGCCCCTATGTACTTTTTGTCTTACTAACTATGGTTCTAATGACCAATATAACATAAATTTGACTTTATATTAATTATTAAAGGGCGGGCGACCTGCGACAATAAGGAGAACAGAGTCATTTAGTAAAAGGCCTGCGACATGGACAGTAAGAAGAAGAGGGTCACGTGGAACATGTTAGATTACATTATTTTCTATTTCTGACAAAGGTTTCTAGTTTTTTAAACTATAATTTATTTTCCCACTTTCTAGTCTTAAAATATCTTTAAAATATTACTGGTAATGTACTCGTCAAACAAACCCACACTGTATTTTCATCCGAATTACAACTACCTGTACAATTTAACTCAATTAGAAGTGGGTTAAAATCGACCAGTTCCATGCCAACTGGAAAGAGAAGAACCTCATTGGGGACTCTCAATGCAGACGAAATTAACTCATACTTTTTAGTCCAACCCTATAAGATATATATACTTTCTTTGATAACTCTGTCCAACAGATGTGTCAAAGAAAGACACTTTCCTGAGTGCTTGAAAAGTGATACCGGTTCACAAAAGTGGTCCAATCAATGACTGTGGAAACTACAGCCCCATCCTCTGTAGACAGATATATGATTTCTTTAAATCATTTGGATTGTTTGACGCAAGTCAGTATGGCTTTTGTTCAGATAGGAATACAGAATTGGCAATCCTTAATCTGGTCAGCACCACTGTGTCTGAGTTTAAGAGTGGAGGCTTTGCTGGGGTTACATTCTGTGATATCAGTAAGGCATTTGACTGTATTTCTCATGCCATATTACTTACCAAACTTACACACTATGGGTTCAGTACCATAAGTATTATACTTGTACAATCATACTTACAAGATAGAATTCAGAGTGTATATTATAACAGTACTTTTTCTGAGCCAGGAGAGAGTTTGTGTACCACAGGGGGTTGAGAGTTGAGCCCTGTTCTTTTTTTGTTGATTTATATAAACGATCTTTCAGTCAGTATTTCATCTGTGTATCTCATGCTGTATGCAGATGACACAACTTGGCAAATACAAGCAACACTTTTAATTAGCTTAAGCATGGCATATTTATGGCACACTCGAAAGGCTCGCTGTGGTTCAATGCTAACTAGTTGTGTCTAAATCTAACCAAAACTAAAATAGTTATCTTCAGTCAGATGCACTTGCCTGATGAGCAGCCAGCTGTGACTTTCTTGGGTATTCTTATGGATTAATATGAGATACACATATCCAACATGTATGTATTAAAGTATCTAGAAATCTATTTGCTCCTAGAAACTTGCATCCGATTGCTGGTCTTGCAACCTGTATGAGTGTCTACTACAGTCTTTTTCATTCCCACTTATCATACGGAATCCTTGTAAGGGGACTTTCACTACATTGTCAAACTTTTTAGTTTGCAAAGAAAAACCATTCCGATCCTGATAGCATTTGGATTGATCAGAATCAAGATCAAAAATCATGGCAATTTTTATCATTATGATACTCGGCATGCAGCACTGATGGTTCGTGACCTTGTACGTTTGACCAAAAGTCAACATTCTATCCACTATTTTGCACCAAGATTTTTTAACAAACTACCAGTCACAATAAAGAGCCTACCTTAAACCAACTTCAGAAATAAAATAAAACATATTCTCCTACAAGCTGTGTATTATTCTTATATATATATATATATATATATATATATATATATATATATATATATAAACATTAATATACATTTACTGTATATTAATGTTTTTTTTGTTACATTTTATCAATGTGTTTCTTCTTATTATTGTTATTGCTGTTTCATACATTACTGTTGTAGTATAGTTTCATAACTTATAACTATTTTAACATTCTATAAACTGAAAAATTTTATTTTTGTCAATTAATTTATATTGTATCTTTTTGGCATGTGTAAGATCTTTGTTGCTTTTAAACGTGAATAAATATCTATCTATCTATCTTTCAAAAACTTCTATTTTTGTATATAAAATGTCATTCTTTTTTAAATCAATCCTTTCCTGCGAAAGTTCCAAATAACTGTAATAAAAAGAAGTAAAAAAAAATGTGGCTACATTATATTTCAGCCCTACCCATTTAAGTATGTCATTTTTGTCATGTGATTTTCTCAACCTGAGGTTTATATGCAAAAAAATAAAATACATTTTACATGTGTTGCCATTTTCTAATAATATCCAGGAAAATATTTAATTGTTTCTGAAGTAAAAATACTTTTGCTTTTCACCCCATTTGAACCGCCTGTGTAGTCGACATTTTTATATATAAAACAAAAATAAAACAATATTGGTGTTTTCCACCTAAAATACATTTCTATACAAAAAAATTAATTTTATTTTTACTGCCTAAAAGTAAACCTATTAAAAGAAATATATAATTTTATATAAAAATTTGACATGTTTTAATGTTTTTTTTTAAGCTAAGAGTAATGGAAATCAAACATATTTTTGTTTTCAGGGGCTAGTATATCCTCCTAGGAGTCCTAGGCCTACTCTATTTATTAAAAAAGGTGTTTATATACAAAGAGATAAAAGAAATGTAACATGTTTTACCCTTTCTTAATTAATAGGAGAACTAAAAGATTTAAAGAAAATATATTTTCCTTTTTTCTTGGAAATTGTTTCATATCCCTAGGGCTATTCTGTACAGTGGAAAAAAATATATTTATGTACAAAAAAATAAAAGAAATTTGTCGTGTTTCGCCATTTTCGAAATATTGTATTAATATTCACATTATAACAAACATTTTACTTCATAATCAAAAAATTAAACAAATTTGACCTGTTTCACAGTTTAAAATAAAACTTTTACATTTTTTCCATTTACAGGGGACTGTTTCATCCCCCCTAGAGGAAATTAAATATTTAGATACCAAAGAAAAAAATAATAATTTAACGTATTTCGCCGTTTATCGAAATTTTGTATAATTATCTTGATATCTAAAAAAAAAGTATCTACGCCAATGACTTTTACAATTTTATGATGTCTACTATATATTTGGAAAATTTTTGCAAATACAATACTTAACCTATATAGCTCATTATTGTACATTAATAATTGAATATACTTGGACTATTAGGTATATGGCGAGGTAAAAACAGTCCTGTAAATAACATTGTGTCCATCTTGTACAGGTCACCATTCAAATAAATGTTAGGTACAATATTAAATTGACGTTTTAGGTATATCGAAATACGACATATGTTGAATAACACAAAGCAAAGCGAAAAATGTCTTTAAATATATAGATAGCTGCAAATTATCATTATTTTAACAAAAGCGGTTTCCCCCTCATAAAAGTCCATATAAACTGTATCTACCTGATAGCGAGATTCTAAAGAACTTATTAATTTTTATTCATAAACTAGTAAATTTGTGACTGTTGACTAGGGATAAGCGTTTTATCGCTATATCGATAGGTCAGAGACATCGAATAACAATAGGTAACTTTTCAGTAACTAAAGATTCAGGCAATTTAGAAATTATAGAAAATTTCATTATAGGTCTATAATTTGTAACATTCTGATTTTGCTACATTGTTATGAAGGGGTGTAACATACAATAGTTTCCAAAACTCAGGAAACTTTCCACATGACAATGATTGATACATCAAAAGAATTAAGTTGAGAAGTGCTCACATTTATAGGTTTAGGAAAATCGATATTACAACTATTATGTCTTATAACTGTAAACAAATTGGCAATATCTAATACATCATCACGAGTTTGTTCAGCATAATTCATTGAATGACAGATCATAATTCCTATTTTTGTTATTTACATATTTTCAAAATGCTTTTGAGTCATGCTTCATGATATGTTCCATATTATTAATATATTCAGCACAACAATTCTCTGAAAATTCTTTCCATTGGTTTCGTAATTGTGAAAAAGTAACATAATCAATTTGAGACCCACTATCCTTAAATTTTTTAGTCAAAAATTAACTTCTTCAAATCATTGTTGCACTAGAAATATCTTCCAATCGAATTCCAATCTCAGATCTCTACACCTTATCAGGAAATTCACTTACTGTCCATTCTTTTACCAATACTTTACTAGGTATTGAACACTCTACTGTAAATTGGTTATTGATGGCCTCATTAATTACTACTGTACTCTAGCAGGAACCCTCACTAAGAACCTTAATTCAACCATTGAGCCAATTATTTACTTGTCAGGTTACTATACCAACTTTTTTTTTACTTTCTACCAACAGATTTAAATGAACTCAAAAGAAAAACAATAACTTCTATAAAAAATAAAAAAGCCTCTGGGGATGACGGGCTGTCTGTAAAAATTGAGGTAAAAATGTTCATGAACCTTCCTGATACAGCTCTGGATATACTTGTCTGTGCCATTAATATGTCATGGGAAAGGGATTTTTTCTCTCCATGCCTGACCCTAGTTAAAGTAGTTCCTCTTCACAAGAGTGGTGACATGGGTGATCCATCCAATTCCGTCCAATGCCACTTTCGTCTACCCTCTCAAAAATTATTGAGAAGCTGTTTAAAACTAGAATGACCTCGTATTTGGAGTCCAATGCCATACTTCCAATAGTGGTACAAATGATGCTATGTTGAGCGTACTTAAAGAATTCTATGGCGGCATGGCCCATTCTGGGTTCGAGTCTTATGTGAGAGGGTGGTAAAAGCATGTGGCTTTGAGTGGCAATTATTCATCGCCCGGATCCTTGAACTGGGAAGTTCCACAGGGCTCAGTATTAGGCTCTCTTCTCTTCCTCTTATACATCCATAACCTTGCCAAATTTGATACCCAGTGTAAATTCACAGTTTTTGCAGATGACAGTACCAGTCTGTGGCACTGTGCAGACATTTAATCCCTATCTACCTCAGTGTCATCTGAATTAAGCAGGGTGAGTGGTGTGACACAAACCTGCTGTCGCTAAACGTAAAGAAAACTAGCACTGTCTGCTTTAAGTGTGATCTAGAGAACATGACAATTGGTGGTGCACCTCTTGTCAAGCAATCAGCAGAACTCCAAATTCTTGAGCCTAATCATCGATAATGATCTTAAGTTTGATATCAATCAATCAATCAATTCTTTATTTGTGGTAATACATACAAAAGCATTTTCACAAGTCAAATATAATCTACAAGTCAAATACAATACATAAAAATCAAAGTCAAATAATTTCTTTAATTAATAAACACAATAAGACACATAATACAAACATAAGTCTCTTGACTTATTCTAGCAATTTACAATAACAGGTTTATGACTATTCAGCTTTCCATTCTATCATATATCAAAAATACAAGGGTTTAAAATCATTATATTACATTTAGAGATCACAAAAATAATATTATACACATCCGTCGTCACTCACAAAGGTCAGCACAATTATTACTAAGAGATTCATTGGTATTGTAGAAAGCTTTTTGTTTTAAATAATCTTTTAATTTTCGTGTAAAGACTTCTGTGGGAAGACATGAATTTTTTCAGGAAGCACGTGTTGTGTTACCAAGTTGTTTCTGTTCTTGGTATTGTACCCAAAACTCAAACTCAAAACACAAACTAAGCATTATTGTGTAAAGAATACAAAACTCTCATTCACAAAACAGTATACAACAATATCAACTAGTTAACTAAAGAAAATAATTATTATTCGATCGTAATGATCTAGCTATCTATAAAATAAGCCTAATTAATATGCATTTTTATTATTTATTTATTTTTCTTTTCTTAAATTTGCAAAGAAAAGTCAGTATAGAATTAAGCTACAATTAGCGTGTCACTTTAAAAAAAAATAACAAAATAATAAATATAACTTGAAAAATAAAGCAAAAAAAAAGCAATTGACAACAAAGAAACAAAAATCAAAAATATCCTATACTGAAAAAAGTTATACAAAAAGTCAACCAAAATAAGAATATATAAAGTTTTACAAAAACAACAATTTCAATGAAGGTTATGGTTAGTAGAGTATTCAGTATGAGTTTCTTTTACATGACTTTTATTCAGTATGAGTTTCTTTTACATACTTTTACATATGTGCATGGTACCATTAAAATCTTTAATGAAATATATGCGCCTTTCTAGATAGATAGACACATAGTCACCCTTAGTGGGAAATCAGTGGGTCTTCAGGCTGCTTTGCAGTAAAAGTCGTTGTCGAAGAGTTGGGTTCTGACTTTGCTAAAACTGTTCATTACTCTCATTTAATCGCGGCTTCGATATGGAATTGCCTTCTGGGGTTTAGCAGGTAACTATCTGCTTGACATATCCTTTGTGATTCGAAAGAGAGCAGCATCTTTGTCATGCTCGGTCACGTGACTTTTGTAGGCCGCTCTATGTTCATCTGGGGATCCTTACTCTTTGTATTTGTATATTATGGAAACTATACGTCTAATTTCTATTAACAGAGATCAGTACATTGTTCCAAACCAAATGTACGTGAGCCGCCGGCAAATGAACTTAAGTTTACCTATCCCGTCATCCTATTTAACTAAAAAAATCGGTAATAAATGAGGATATAAAACTTTATAACAACCTTTCGGATAATATAAAATGTTCGCCTACACTTAAAGTGTTTAAAAAACGCGTTCGTCAGTTGCTAATTGGCAAAGCTTATTACCGATTGGATGAATTCTATGGAGATGAGTTTGTTGAAGATTTATGTTACATTGTTGGTTGATTCTGCTTGTCTGATATTTTTTTTTATATATTTTTGATGCTTGAATTATTTATTATTCATAGTATTACGTAATAATGATTTAGTGTTTCTAGTTTCTAGTATCTGAACTGTCATCACATTTAGTTTCGCTTTTCTTTTTAATTAAGACTAGACTTTTTATATTTTTTTTATATTTCCTTTATTTAGCTTTGTAAATAGGAACGTCGTTCTTTATACAATAAAGCTTATTGGCTCTGACTCATAAGAATACCAAAATGGAAACTTTGATTTTTTTATACCGGCATTTAGGTAAAAAATGATCAAAAGCAATATATACCATATCAAAAAATATTTCCAGCATCCTATCAACATTATCTATACTTAGTAATGTATCCCACTCTAATGTGCCAAGAAAGTGATTTATCTCAACGAAATTGGCATTTTTCAAGTCCTAATATAAAATAAATATAAAATAATTGTAATCAATAGTTTTAAAAGATTTTGAAATAATAGAAAGGTTAAAATTTATTGCTGGATAAGAATCATCGTATTCTAAGATAGGTGTTTCTGCAACTCTCACAAAAGTTGTAGGATTTTTCTTGTATTATCTTTTAAGGATATCAAAAATATTTAAAAATCAATAGAAAGTTGAAAATATACATAATTTAAATTTTTTTTTTAATAATACACTTTGTACATTATGATTTCGTTAAATGTGCCTCTTCTTACCAATTAAAAATATACAAGGTCTGATATATATCTTAAAAACCAGAGCCAATTCACAAAAAAGTTTTCTCTTCTCCAATTCATAGGATCAATAGGGATACAGCACACCATACATTTATGTATTTAATATGTATTTCATAACCTCAGTTGTGCAGATGTTTTTTTAAATTGTTTATACTTTTGTCTTCGTTTTATCTAAATTTTACCTATATTTATTCATTAATTATTGTTTGAATCAAAGTGCAAGTTTTTCTAAACCTATACAAATAAAGGTTTAACTTAATTTTTCACGAATTTCGAAATAAATCTTTATTTGTGATTTTGCTGTTAACGGGAAAATGTCTGATTGCCGCACCGAATGTAAATCGCAAACACTGCTTGTTGATATGGTTTTGTGTGATAGTGGTTCCAGATCATTTCATAAGAAACCTATTCTGAGCTGAGCACATCAGAAATTAGAGTAATGGAGTTGAAAGTTGACCGCCAACTTTTTTGCAAGGACTGTCAGAAAGGATTTCAGCAAGTTCTAATTTTGATAAACATGCGTAAAGGGTGAAGACCTTGGCCATGAATTGGATTTTTTTTTAAATGTAGGCCACTTCAAAACCCACAACTCTGGACTCTGTTTTGCATCATAATTCAAATTATCCAAGAACGTCAAAAAAGAGCTAATAATGTTGATATTTAACGTCCTGGAAGCAAACGATCCCGAAAACACTAAGTAAATCTTTAACTTGTTGCCAGCAACCTTTCGGATGTTTTGCAAATTTTGAGGGTGGGCAAATGCAACAAAAACAATGCTTGAGCATTAAAAGTAACCATGAGTTCAGCTGAAGAAGTTCAAAAATTAATCAAAAACAGCTATAAACTGAAGGATAAAAGTTTACATTAACCTTGATCTCACTACCAAACAAGGTGAATTGGATAGAAAGTTGCTTGCAGAGCTTAGAGCCCGCAGGGAGAAGGGTGAAAATGTAACTATTAGATATCTTAGTGGAATTCCTCAAATATTCCAAAAAAAAAACTAATTCATGGGCCTTCTTCATTTACCAATCAGACCACCTTAAAATGTTGTACCAAAATGTTAAGGGCTACAAACTAAGCTACTTACACTTCAGATAAATGTTGCTGCATATCGTTTTCCAGTGATTTTTCTTACAGAAACTTGGCTATCCAATGATATCAGTGATGCAGAAATTGGCCTCTTCAATTACAATGTTTACCATTATGATAGAAACATTAACACTAGTGATGCCAGAAGCAGGAGGATTTCTGATTGCGGTCTCCAGAGAATTAAATAGCTCTTTGTTCTACATATCAAGGAACTTGGAACTCTGACAATGGTTTCGTCATAGTGTTGTTTATTTAATTTTTAGCAAACACATTGACAATATTGCTTTAAAAGCATTTCGAATGTTAGGATTTTTACGACGTACCTGTGTATACGTCTGTGATATGAAAGCAATTAGGTCATTATGTAATAGTCTTGTCCATAGTGTTCTAGAGTATAATAGTATTATATGGAGTCCTTTGTATAACTGTCGAGTACAGCGCCTTGAAAGAGTTCAAAATGTTTTTGTAAAGTTTCTGTTGTATAAGTCAAACTTTCCGTACACTAATATACCTTATTCGACGAGAATTCAAACTTGTTCACGGTTTGCCACAGAGAAGGACAAGACCAAGGCAACCTTTTGAATGTTTACCTTATCGCACAAATTATGTGACAGAATGTTTTTTGAATGGATTAATAAGAAATTATGACAATAACTATAATGACATTGACATTTTTAGTTTTAATTCTTTCCGCAATAATATTAGGACCAGAGCAATGTAATGTGTAGAACATAGTGTAGTGCTATTTGGAGTATATAACCTCTGTAAGTTCTGTAATTGAATAAATAGATTTACCACCTCAATCACCAGTAATAAAATATTAAGACCTTAGAGCTAGTATCGATAGTCTACTAGAAAAGTCAACTTTACCCATTTACCTTTGTGGAGACTTTAAGATACCTAAAGCAGTGTGGTCACTTGAGGATTACTCTTCTGGCATTACAACAATTCCTGGGGCTCAAACTCAGTTATTGAAATTATGGCTAACTTGTGTACCTAGCACAATTTTTTCGAAGTAAACAAGATTAGAAATTCCCGCGGTAATATTTTGGACTTGGTTTTTTCCTCAAATACAGTATCTCTAGTTTCTTTGGCTGATGATCCTGATGATTACGACCCTACATTGATTAGTGTTGGCCATACTAATACAAACACTCTTTGTTCTAATTTTATAATATTTTGTTTATATATATATAAAATGTGTTTTTATTCCGGGTGTACATCCGTATTCAGACGCGAGAAAGAAAGCTGATGTAATTAAGTAATTCTGAAATATTGCAAGATTTGTAGTCATTGAGCGACCCCAATAGACACCATGTTGCATACTCGTAATGTAGTGTTTTAATGATTCAAAGATATCATCGGTGATAATTGCCTCAAATAGCTTTGGTATGTGTGAAAGTAAAGAAATACCTCTATAATTCTTTATATGGCCTTTATCACCAGATTTCAAGATTGGCAAGAGAGTAGGAAGCTTCCAAATTTCAGGAAACGAACCTAGGTTGAAGGATCTCTGTGAAAGATTATACACAGAGGCTGAGACAATGACTGACAACATCTTAGCAATAGAATAATAGGGATTCCATCTGGACCAGCCATCTTGGAGAGATCAAGGCCAGATTACCGATTTCTGCCTCAGTAAACACAATACTTTGATAGTAATTTTCCCGAATAACTTATGGGACCAATCTTGCTTAAATTCAAATTAGGGTGGTAAGAATAGCAGGACCGAAAGTGAGTAGCAAAAGCATTTGCGATGTTATTTGAACCAATAATGTCCTCACCTTCATAACTCATGACATTTTGCAAACTGCCCCTTCTTACGTTACATACAAATAAATAAACTAAATTTGGTTATGACAGATAAAGAAATGCAAATGACTGATGGCGGTAAATCTTTAATCTTTAAAATACAGTCAAGTCACAGATAAAATATAGTTAAAATGGTAAACAGATACTAAACGATAAACACTTAACTAATAAGGATACAAACACCTAGCTAAAACAATGAAAACATAATCAAAATGATCAAAATTAAAATTGAAATTTAAATAATTAATGAAAATTATCTCTCTATTTTTAGCCAATGAATAAAAATCTTTGAAACTATACAAAGGATTGTTGATCAGTATTTTGTACAAAATTCTTGAGGAAGAGCATTAAACAATTTTATTTCTTCTATTGTATTTTTATAGTTTAAAGCTTTAATGCTTGCATTTACCTCAGAAATCTGCTTTGCAAATGCTTTGAATGATTCCTTAATCACAACAGCTAATTTTAATTTGGGTTATGCTGGAGATTTAAAGTATAAGAGATCCATTTTTAATTGTTCAGTTTCACTTTTAAGCTCTTCAAGTTGACTATTTGCCTTTGCAAATTCCTTAAAAGTATTCAGACATTCCGGATATAAGTGTAATAGTGTTCGGTTAGAGCTTGGTATTATTCTCACTTCCTGAGCCATGGATGGATGCAACCCAAGGGTACCCAAATAATTTACCTTTTTCTTCCTTAAGAATGCATACTTGTTTACAGGAATAACACTTGTTTTGATTTGCCATTCTCAGTTTACTGTTTTCAAACTTATTTATATTCACTTTCACATATGTTTTCACCAAACTTTTTTTTTCAGGAAAACATGTAATTCATTACATTTCAGAGGATTTCAGCATTTTCATATCAAAATACCTTGGAAAATTCAAGACTTAATTTCCTGAATCTTACGACGATTTGACCTTTACCTGTTACTAAAAGATCCCATAAGCAGCACCCAGCCCCCATTAAAAATAAAAAAGCGATAAGTACTTCTTGTTGGAGGCGGAACAGCTGAAGGATGTGGAGTACTGCTTAAGAGGTTTCCTAACTCACATTTTGAAATAAATTGTCAGTGGGATGACAGACTTTTTTTCTCTAAGGCAGTAGATACCTGTAAAACACTCTGGGATTATGTAATTTTCTAAGGACATTCTTTAAGGACAAACTTTATCATGGTTGGTATACTTAATAATTTTTTATAAGAGCAAAATAATGATGTAAAGGAATACCCTGAATCAATTGCAGAAGCTTTCGCCCAACACTTTGAATCATGCTAGACAACCACACAAATCTCAAAATATGTCAAAACCATCTTGATCAAATAGATAAGACATTTGTATCTTTAAAGGCTCTATAACAAGATTTAATACATGACCAAATTCAGGGGGCAATGTCCAAAACGGTGCATTTAACACTCTTCTTAAAAAATCATTATTTATAATTAAAAGAAATCAGTAGTTGCATGAGTCATGATCAACGAGAACTTGTTTTCACATGCTATTCATGTTGGAAACGCGAGGCGTATAACGACAGTTAGCTCACAACTAGATATTTACCCTGATAAAGACAGGCGTAAAGGGTTGGAGATGAATTTCCAAATGTTTATTGAAAAAAACAAGGCGTCATTTTTTAATTACTTAAAATATATTATACTAAAAAATACAGCGTCAATATTTATTTTTTTATACTGGTACTGTTGATATATGCCTGAGTGGCTACCAAGTGCTGCATAAGCATGCATCCATCGCATTAGGTGATCCTAATAAAGTAAAGTGAACCTCAACCCATTTGAGGAAACATCTGGCCACAATTTGTCAAATTATGAAAATGGGACAGATGATCTTGAACAACTAGCAGGGGGGGGGGTCCTACACTGAAAACTCATACTAAATGGTATAGGTTGCCATCAGATGTGTACCAAAGGCAAAAGTCTCAAAAATTTTATTACTCTCTCAAAATAATTCTTTGGACAAATTTAAAAGATGCAACATAAATTAAATCGAAATTGATAATGAAATTTTAGAAAATAAGCAAAGCGATAGTGAAGGAGGTAATGACGGTGAAATTGACAATTCGGTGGAAGTTAACAAAAATATTACAGTAACAAACATAGAAAAAGACTCCAAGTCTCAGACTCATTAAATTGTAATTTTACAATTTACAACAAACGTGACACGTGTTTCGCCCTTTCGAGCATCATCAGACCTACAAACAACAGAGAGAACCTTAGTAAATAATCACTCTCACAAATCCTAAAACAATAACTTACAAATAGAATAAAACACACTAAAGCACAACAAAAGAGTAGTATTATGCTAAAGTTACAGAAGAATATATAAGAGCTTGGTTTAGTGATTTAAGAAAGTTCCTTGAAGAATCTGATTTAACTGGAATACTTGACGACCCAACGCATCTTTAATGCAGGTGTTGGGTACCACGCAATTGCTGCCAATTGAAGCAAAAACTGCAAACTTAAATGAAGCTGGTGAAGATGAAAGTAAATGCAGTGACGCGAAAGAAGCTAACCCAACACAGATGAAAGCAAAGAAAAGCGATGAAAATGTACCAGTTTTGCCAGATAAGAAAAAAACTCAGAAAAAAGTAACAAATCAAATTCATTATTTTCACGAAGAAAAGAAGTGTTATTTGTGACAAGTCACACCATAAAAGTTGTTTTAAGAGGATAAATAATGCGAAATACATTACTCAAGATAAAGTTATTTGTTGTGTCGACAAAACGGAAAACATAACCTCATCGAAGTTTATGAACGTGATTTGTGTTGTTAAAGAAAACGAAGCTATGAAAAAGGAGGTAAACCTATTAAAAAAATTATTAGACCAGTCCAAGGATAAAATAATGCTACTAGAAGAAAAAATATCAACTATTAGGCAATACAGCGACCTGTCAAATTCATTTTCGGATGACAGTGGTTGGCACACAAAACGTAAACAAACATGCGTAAATAATGAGTTTATTGTTTTAAATATCAATTATCTGTTTGACTCTTGAGTTCATAAGTTTATTTCGGCGTGTTTTTATAAAGTTGTCTTTTCAAAAGCGTTTTATTCAATAAAACTGACTAAAATGCCTGTAACTTGCATTGTGTTTGGCTGTGGAAGTCGTCGCGATCGGGACAATATTTCCTTTTTTAGAATTCCTACTGTTCTAAATCTTCCAAAGAAACCTGAGAAAAATGCATTGTCTTCCAAACGTAGGGCTCTGTGGATAGCTGCTATAAAGCGTGCTGATTTGACAGAATCCAAATTAAAGTACCAAAGAGTCTGTAGCAGGCACTTTATTACAGGTAAGAATAGTATCAATGTATCATATTTCTTAGAGTTTTTAGATACTCAAGCTCATCTCAAACATGCTTTATTGCTAATAGAGTATTATATAGTTTTTGTCCATATTTTAAATTTTTATATATGAGTATTAGGGACTAACCTTATTATCTAATAATCATTGGAAAAAATAAAAATATAAAAAATATCATTACAAGCAGCTAAAAAAGCCAAAAGAGGTAAAGTCGTCTCCAAGTTCTAGCCCAAAACAAATGAGCAATAGACAAGCAAAATTAAATTGTACACCCACAAACTATAAATATCTTTATGTGTACATGTCTATGTAATTTCATTTTTTATATAAAATTGTTCAATTCTTTAGGTGAGCCTGCCGATTTAGAGAACGAAGGGCATCCAGACTGGGTTCCCTCCCAAAATATGGGACACACAGCACGAAGTGTCATAAAGAGACCTCATGATGTTGACCGAAAAGAACGGCTAGACAAAAGACACAAGATACAGCTATTAGGGGTAAGGCAAATAAAATTTTGAAATCCTATTGGACGCATAATATACTTTTCTTGTAGGCATGTTTTTTTTTCCACTTGATATAATTGCTTTTTCAAGAAGTATTTAAATCAATTGGATTTAGCTGCATGAAAATGGAGATTGTAAATGTAAAAATGTCTGATTTTATAACAACATAAAATTTAAAATATAAGAATCAAACTGGGTTTTTGGATTACAGATGACAGGCGATAAATGTCAAATGATAACAAAAGCCTACTAAACCTAATTTGATTTTAGTGCACCATGCAAATTAATAAATTAATCTAATTTATATGTAGACTCAAACAATTTTTCTCTTAATAGGAGCAAAGTGACTCAAATCAAGACGTCCCACCTGAAGCCGAATCTGAAGAGGTAGATACTGGTGTCTCTACCCAAACTGACTTAACTATGGACGAACTAGCACAGCGTTTTGAACGGCTAAGCTTTGCATCAAAAAAGATTGAAATTCTGCAAAGAAGAGTGGACAATTCACCATTTGGATTAATGGATGACATATCAAATGTTGAAAAGTGGAAGTATTATTGTGGTTTCGATTATAAGTCTCTTAATTATATTTTATTTCCATTAGTAGTAGAATATATATCAGTATTAAGCACAACAGCTTTAAGTCCATTTAACCAATTATTACTAACTTTAATAAAGCTACGCCTAGATTTGAACTTTAAGCTGTTAGCGTACAACTTTAAGATCTCACAAACTACAGCATCTGTATATTTTGAGAATATTATCCTTTTCAGAAGATTTAAAGCTTTTATTATATGGCCAGAACGTAATATTTTACAAAAAAATGTACCATCTTGTTTTAAGGAAGCATTTCATGATAAATGTACAGTAATTGTAGATTGCTTTGAAGTTTTTATAGAAAAGCCGCCATCGCTATTAACCCAACAACAATGTTGGTCAAATTACAAGCATCACCATACAATTAAATTTTTAATTGGAATCACTCCACAGGGATGCATAAGTTATATAAGTGATGCTTGGGGAGGTAGAGCATCTGACAAACACATAGTTGAAAATAGCAGCTTTTGTAATTATATTATACCTGGAGATATTGTTTTGGCTGATAGGGGATTTTTAATAAAAGAAACATTGGGTGTCCTCCAAGCAAAATTGCATATTCCTGCATTTACAAAGGGTAAAACACAGTTGCATCCTTTGAATACATGTCGAAAGAGTCATCGGGGTGATAAAAAATAAATATAAAATTTTAAAGGGGACCATTCCGATAAGCATGCTAAAAAAAGGTAATAACCCTGAGGGCCTTAACATGTTAGATAAAATTATAGTTGTTTGCTGCGCTTTAGTGAATTTTTCTCCGCCCATTATAAAATAAAAACAATTAAGTGTAGATCTGCCATTTTTGATGGGTTGCTTATTGTTTATATTGTAAATTAAATAATTACAATTGAATAATAAAATTGTTTTTTGATTATACCAATTGTCAAGAATAATGCATGGAAGAAACGCATGTGTAAATATTTTTCTTGTTAGATAAAATTGTACTATTTGTTAATAATTATTATTACTATATATTAATAGTGTAAAATAATGAAACCTGTCTTGTCCATTAAATAGCCTTTAAAATATATATATTTAAATATCTACAAATGAAATAAACATATAAAATTTATAATTTTGGTGTTTAATTTATTGTTCCCTTCAAAAGTATGTATATCTATTTAGGTGCACGAAGCCTTTATTTCTGAAATGCAGCCTCGTAAAGGTGCAGCCAAAAAAAATTAAGTTACGACTTTTGACATTTAGATTTTAAAATACCTTTCCTATGCTTGTTTTCAGTGAAATTAAACTAAGAGTACATTTTTGACATAAAACTACTCAGATATTTTTTAGAAGTTTGAAGATATGATATAGCTCCACTGTCAAAAATATATTTTCACAAAGTATAAGAGTATATGGGCTATTTCTTTCCCAAATTTTGCACGGCATGATTTTTTACAGGAGATATACTTAATATTTGATAGCTTTACTCAAGTTTAGTTAATTTCTATTTTTTAAAAAGAGATTGTATATATTTGGGTGCACGAAGTCTTTGTTTCTGAAATGCAGCCTCGTAAAGGTGCAGCCAAAAAAAAATTAAGTTACAACTTTTGACATTTAGATTTAAAAATACCTTTCCTATGCTTGCTTTCAGTAAAATTAAACTAAGAGTACATTTTTGACATTGAAACTACTCAGATGTGATATAGCTCCACTTTTAAAAATATATTTTAACAAAAGTATTATTATATTATGGGCTATTTTTTTCCCAAGTTTTGCACGGCATGATTTTTTACAGGAGATATACTCAATATTCGATAGCTTTACTCAAGTTTAGTTAATGTCTATTTTTTTAACAAGAAATTACTTATATGTGAATTATGTGATAGGAAACGCAGATATGAAGACATAATTTTATATGATTATATATAAATGGATAAAAAAATTCAAATACATAACCTGGAACATAAAAATGTGAAAAAGATTTCAAACTAAGTTTTGGTTATTTCCAGAGTTTTCACCTGCTGTTAAATAAAACAATGATCACCATTATTGTACTATTTATTTCGTTTATCACAAACAGTAAAAATTACACTTCTTGATGTGGAGGATGGCAGTTCTTACAAAACCATGGTGAATTTGGTAAGTCGCCCAGCTTAACACATTCAAAATGAAACCACTGAGTTTCACACTCATCTCCTTCGCATCTTATCATCGGTCTCCCATCATCTACGCCATTACATTGACACCAATGAATAATTTTTGCCATACCTTGCTGTCTAGTAAAAAACCTTCCTAAGAGCTCTGGCATTATTACCTCAGAATGAAATTTTAGTGCTATTTCAGAATTTTCATTCCAAAACTGCCAATCTGGCAAAATTCTTTCTTTAAAAAAGATTCCAGGTGACCAAATGACAAAATCGCAATATTGTAAGGAACTCACAAATATTTGCATTTGCACCTGGTAATAATAAGAATGTTTCTTATCAAGTGTTAATTTATCATTTTGTTTTACTAAACAGCAGCTTGCCATTTTTAGGTATTCTTCCATGTCCTGTACATTGTTGGTAAATAATAAATATGGGCATTTTACCTCTAGGCACCCCCCTCTGCAGCACTCACAATACACTATTCTATCAGGAGTCGCAGCTAACTGAGGCCATTTTTCGCTTACCAAAAGCCCAACTTCATTAATAATAAAGTTTGTATGGTTTTCTTCTTCCATATAATGCCTATACTCTTCTACTCCATCATTTTCATGTTTTAAAGCCCAAGAAGTCGCCTTTGTTGTAAAGAGTATCTTTGTAGGGTAGCATATAGATTTTATTAATGAAAGGGAAGGATTGGTTTTATTTGTCCGACATACGAGTTTAAACTTTGAAGCAGTAATCCTGCCTGCCCTCTGGGTGTACCAGTTTCTGTTTTCGCTCTGTCTTCTTGTTGCAGTTTCAATTTGACTAATTTGTTGTTTATTCATAGTAAAATGTATTGCTCCTGCAATTTTCATTAATTCAACATATGTTTTGTCAAGGTTCTCTTCTTTATATATATCCAGTATTGATGGTATTTCTTTATTTATTTCTTCTGAAATCCTGGTGGCAAATGGTTCCACGACCCTCATAAGTGTAGAAGTTTGACCCATTTCAGAACATTTTTCTAGCATAGACACCAGTTCTGCATTTGATATTGGCGGTATAGCAGAATTCTCTTGACGTATATTGGTTTTTCCCCAGTTCATGTCCCTAACACGCACAATTGAAACTTTGGTAGACATACTGGGTACTGGCCACACCGATTGAAAGTCCGTGCATGACATAGCTTCCTTCTTTGAAGAAGCATACTCTGTTGCAAAAAGTACTGCTCCTACATGCCTGCATACCTCACTTGTCCCCGCCATACACGTACAGTGTGCCGTACATATACTTTCGTCTTTTGAGACAATTACCCAGACCTCCAATGGTTTTAAATTTGCCCTCTGTGAATGTTTTACCTGAAATTAAAAAAAATATATTAAAATAAATTAAGCATGAGTTATTTCAAGTTGTGTCTAGTTGCCAGATGTCCTGTATATATGTGATTGTTTCGTGTTTCAGTACCTAATCCCAGTGTCCCGAGAACATAGGTATGTCATATTCTGTATTTCACAAGTTGTCCATAAAATAAAAAAATTTACGACTCAAAAATAACAATCAATACTTATTATTGTGTTTTTAGTATTATCACATTACATCACTTATCAATATTGTATTATTCTGCCTAATGTTTATTTTTTGGTATCCCGTATTTTGAGAAATACCTAAAATCTGGCAATGTTAGTTGTGTTTTACTGCAAAAACTGATAACAATAGAAGATCCAGGGGAAAGCAAGATACCAGTCCATTGAAAACGGAAAAATAATAGCATTGTAGTTAATATTTGAATTGCATTTTTTTCTCCTGGCTCTTCAATTATTAGAGAAATTACTAAAAAAACTTACACTTCCAACTAAAATGTATAGATCCTTGACTATCTTACTTCCAACTTTCAAAACAAAGCCGGACTCAAAGTATTTGTAAGCTTGCAAACTTTTAAAAGCTTTCATTTGTTCCTTTGTGTAGAAACTATGGGACAAAACTAAGTATGAAACAATATCCATATTGGTAATTGGTGGAATTCCATCAATGTTGTAGTTTAGGTCCAGAGTATTAAGGAGAAACGGGTCCAAACCGTTTATTAATTTTAGTTTAGTGCGATATCTGTAACAAAGAAAGGCTGTTATTGACGAAAATATAGAAAAAATATAGTTTTAAGCCTACCTTTCGCCGACATCTGGATGTTCAACCAATAGCTTTTTTAAATATTCACTCTCCATGCCAAGAAAAGGGTTCAACAGAAAAGAAATAATCAAAAAAACACACCAAAGCTCGATAAACGTCTTCTAATCACTTCCTACGTTTGCAAATGCATTAAATGCAATAGTTTTCTTCACTTTTCTTATGAAGCCACCCGCCATGTGTGCCAACCAACGTCAGTTTTGTTTACAAATCTGACAGTTCGTCTGGACTGCCTAATAGAAAAAAAAACTTAACCTACGCACAATCAATAAAAGCAAATTCTAGTTCCCCAGATTATCCAGTAGTAAGAGAAAATCCAAGGAAAACAATTCCTAATATTACAAAAAAGTTACACAAAATTCAAAAAAAACAAAAGATGATATTTTTAAAAATATCAATCCATCTAAAATACAGGTTGGAATAAAAGCACTAAAAACAACTGTTTCTGGAAATGTACTGATCACTTGTCCTAGCATTAATGATATGCAGACTTTAAGAAAGGAAGCTGAGAAATCCCTAGGAAATAAATATAATGTTCATATATCAGAGTTAAGAAAACCACGAATCAAGATTATAGGCTGTCCAACTGACATGGAAAAGTCCGAAATTGAAAAATGTATTAAAGAACAAAATAACATTAATAACACTGATGATTTGAAAATTACATTTATAAAGAGACAAAGAAAAAATCAGGAAGAAAGTGTTACTGCGTTTGCCGAATGCTCCCCAAACTGTTTCAACATTTTAATGAAGATGAAAAAAATACTCGTAGGATGGCAGAGACTCCCAGTATATAAAGATCTTGAGGTTTTCCGCTGCTACAAATGTCAATCTTTTGGTCATAAAACAGCAAAAATGCAACAATGACCTGAAATGCCCATATTGTTCAGGTGACCACTTGGTAGAACAGTGTCCAAAAACAAATAAAATGTGTATATACTGTTGCAGTGCTCATAAAAAATATAAACTTAATCATTGCATTAACCATGAGGCTACTGACAAAAACTGTCCTTCTTTTCAATTCCATATTGAAAGAATTAAAAGTCGAACTAATTATGACTTCGACGCAACATAATATCGCTAAAGAAGAAAGAAAAAAATACAAAAGAGTGTTTCGTTAGATTAGTAAATACTAATACTTTTGAAATAAATCGCATATTGATATCATTTTATTAAGTGAAACTTGGGAAATACATTCTGAAGACTATTATACAATTCCAGGCTTTCAACTGTATATAATTGTAGTCGTATCAACCAAAATGACGAAGTTCTAATGTTTACTAGCTCTAAACTAAATTTTAATGTTAATCACCAACATATGGAACAGTCGAGTGTAACCGTAAGTAAAATTTCAATTAAAATAAATAAAGCAGATTTTTTAATACTTGCTTGCTATAGATCCCCAGTCACATCAACAAATCTTTTCATACAAGACCTAGAAAATCTTTTAATAAATTGCACAAATAATATCCAAATTTTCATTTGTGACATTAATATAAATATCCTGGATGTAAGTAACCATGAGACAAATAATTACTCATCAACATTATTATCCATTGGTTACATACCTCTAATAAAGAGTTACATCAGAGTCACAAATGACACTGCTACTAGTATTGATCACATTTTCATAAAAATAAAGCCACAAAATAATAATTTACAATATAAATCCTTTGTAATAAACTCCAATGTAACCGACCATTATCCAATATTTTTTTTATTTTTATTTCTCAAACATACACTACAGAATTCAACATTCCAAATGGTATGGCCTATGACAGTTGTAAAATTAGAATTAGTGCTACATAACATATCCTATGCTAAATAAAACAAAAAATGTACAAAAAGAAAAAAAAAACGTGTCAAAGATACATAATATATCCTATGCTAAAAAAAAATGTATATAAAAAAAAGAAAAAAAATTGTATTAAATCTATTGTGTACATACGTTGATCTGTTCAATTCAAGTGTAAATCGAAGAAAAAAAAAACAAACATCGGGAGTAAAGCAAGAAACCGAAAACTCTTAAGTTCTCGAATTTCGTTATTATTGGGGATTATATAATAAGAATTTTAGTTTTCTTTCAAAAGTGTGTGTGTCGTACAATTTAAGTCTAGGTCAGGTGGGACATACGTGTTAAAATAAGTCATTATTCGATTCATGATACTGTTTGTTCCAATGTCGGTGCGACTCCTACTAATCAAGAACATGTCATTTAGACGAGTGTTACGGGATGGTACACGAAAGTTCATCAATGTCAGGAGATCAGGGCAGTATATCATGTTATTAAGTATTTTAAAACCAAACATTAATGTTAAGAAGATTCTTCGAGTTTCAAGACTACTCATGCTCAATAATTCCAGTCTCTTATGGTATGAATAGTTGTGTTTATCAATTCTCAACCTGTAGAGGAGAAAGTTCACAAACTTTGATTGGACCCGCTCTAATCGTGTGATGTGTGTTCTGTAGAATGGAGACCAGATTGTACAGCAGTACTCTAAATGACTTCGCACCAGGGAGTAGTAGAGGCACTTCAAAACGGTAATATTAGAGAAGTCCCAGCATTGACGCATAACAAATCCTGCCATCCTGAATGATTTTCCCAAAACATAATTCATGTGATCATTGCATCTCAGTTCGGTGTCAAAGATAACTCCCAGATCATTAATTCGTTCAACTCTTTCAATGGGTGCATTAGCGATGGAGTAATCATGAAGAAATGGGGTTTTTCTCTTGGAGAAAGATATGACCTTACATTTCATATTCAATTCTATTTTGTTATCTTCACACCAAGTCACCAGCTTGTTAATTTCCAATTGAAGATTTTGGCAGTCGTCAGTGTCATATATATGTTTAAAGATTTTTAGGTCATCAGCATAAAATAGGAATTGGCAGCTTTTGAACACATTGGTGAGGTCATTAATATAGATTAAGAACAAGAATGAACCTAAATGTGACCCTTGGGGTACACCAGAAGTGACTACTATCTCTTTTGATAAGATATTGCTTATTTTGACTTTTTGTGTACGTCCACGAAGAAAACTGCAGAACCAAGACAGTAAAGGGTTCATAATGCCATAAGACCTTAGTTTTTCAATAAGAAAGGAGTGATCTACCCTATCAAAGGCTTTTTTAAAGTCGAAGTAAATAGAATCAACTTGAACGCCCGAGTCAACAGCAGTAGCGAAGAAGTTAGAATATATTGATAGGTTCGTCACACACGAACGACCTGGAAGGAAACCATGTTGATTCTCAGAGAGAGTATTTCGTGCACATGCAAGCAAATTGTCCACAACCAGAGACTCAAGGATTTTGGACATGCAGTCAAGTCCAGATATTGGTCGATAATTACAGATGTCCGCCCTCTCCCCATCCGTGTGAATCGCAGTTACATAGGCTTCCTTCCAAATAGTAGGAAACTGACCCAACGAAAGAGAAAGTTGAAAAAGATATGTGAGCGGCACTGCCAGGGTTGGGCTGCAGTGCTTTAAGAAAGTAGGAGGGATATCATCAGGTCCAGCTCCCTTGTGATCATCAATGTCAAACATCTTTTCAAAGACCATGGAACTGTTAATGACAATATTTGAGATATCCAAACTTAGAAAGCTATTGTTACCTACATATGTGGAGTGACCAGTGTCGATAAAAACTGACTGAAAAAAGTCTGTAAATAAATTCGCAACAACCTTTGGGTCGCTAGATTCAAGGTCAAGAAACCTCATTTTGGATGGATAAGCTAACGTTTTATGCTTTGATTTGATGTAGGACCAGAGGGATTTTATATTATTTAATATGTTATTTTGTGTGGACTGAATAAAATTATTATAGTCTTCCTTTATTGATGTTTTCGATTGAATCCTAAGCGCTTTGTAATCATATGCCCTACTCGGTAGTCGTGTGTGTCTGTACCTTTTGAAGGCTTTGTTTTTTTTATTTATTAGTTTTATGGTCTAATTAGAAAAGTAG
The DNA here is from genome assembly GCA_030620095.1 of Kuschelorhynchus macadamiae. Taxonomy (NCBI): domain Eukaryota; kingdom Metazoa; phylum Arthropoda; class Insecta; order Coleoptera; family Curculionidae; genus Kuschelorhynchus; species Kuschelorhynchus macadamiae. Next base: position 1,216,335 of record JAUTXW010005338.1, read on the forward strand.
TTGGGGTAGTTAGTTATATGGATTCGAGTTTTCGGAACATATAGATCCACGGCGATATAGAGAACAGCATAGAACATGTCAGTGGCAGCATTAATGTCATTACACTTTAAGAAGTTCCAGTCAATATTTTCAAAGTGGTCGTTCAGTTTATTGTAGTCAGCCTTAAAGAAGTTGTATTTAGTCTGTTGTAAGTCCGACACTAAATCTGCTGTATTATTTAAGAAAAAATCAATATGAAGAGCTGGATGATATTTGTCAATCTTCTCTCATTACATTTTGAAGACAAAAACAAAATACCTCCTAGAATTAAACAAAAACATTACTTTGATGAGAAAACATTTTGCTCCATGTTAACAAAAACAACATGGGAACAAGTTACAGCTATCGAGGATCCAAAAAAAGCTTATGAGCTGTTTAATAATATTTTATGCAACATCTATAATAGCTGTTTAAAAACAATTAATATTAAAATAAAGCCAATTAAAAAGATTAAATCTTGGATAACTGTCGGTTTAATTACATCAATTAGACATAGAGAAAAAATGAAAAAAAAGCTATTAAAAGTAAAGATCAGAATTTATTAAATCAATATAAACAATACCGTAACCTTCTAAATAAATTAATCGATAGCACAAGGAATAATTATTATAAAACTAAAATAGATGATAATAAAAATAATTTAAAAAAAATATATCAAATTATTTCAAATGCTTTGAATGAAAAAAATCACAAAAATGATAATATCCAAATCCCGAATGATAATAAACCATTTGATAATGACAAAGACATGGCAAATTATTGCAACAAATATTTCATAAATGTCGAAGCTACAATGGCAAGTAGCATACAATCACCATTAACTCCACCAAAAATTAGTTTCCGCCAGATAAATAACTCTATGTTTCTTAGACCTGTAGAAGAAGAGGAAATTATTGAACATATACAGTCACTAAAAAATAACAGTTCCCCAGGCCCTGATAGTTTTACAGCAAGACTGATTAAAGATTGTCATAAATATATATTAATCCCTCTAGTACATATCATAAATAACATATTCATAAGTGGCGATGTGTCCTCTTAGTTTAAAACATCGACAGTTATCCCAATATACAAGTCTGGTGATAATAGCCTAATATCTAATTATAAACCAATTAGTTTAATTAGCAATTTCAGCAAAATCTTTGAAAAATGTTTAAAAAAAAGATTAGTAGAGTTTTTTACTGTAAATAATATTATTAGCCCTCAGCAATTTGGGTTTAGGGAAGGGATCAGTACCTCGGATGCCATGTTTTACCTCGTCGATAATATTAACAAAACTCTTGATTCAAATATGAAATGTATTCAATTGAAAGATGGCGGAAAGTGAAGGTGCGGAGTCGGCACCGGTCTGTAAATTCTGCAAATCGCGAACCGTAAATAAAAAAGTTTTGTGTAAATCGTGTGGAACATACTTCCTGTGCAACTAAAAAAACCAACAAGTGTTGTGATAGTGAAAATTATTACCAGAAAAATCAGAAATACTGAACAACGCCGCCGGCGTCGGCCATGTTGCTTTTCGTGAGAACGCAACGCAACGAAAACAAAGTGTTATCGAAATTGCCGACAATTCGGAGATTGCATACTTGAAAAGAATTATAAAAGAACTAGAACAGAAAAATGCTATTCTAGAAGAAAACTGCCTTTTATGGAAGAATGGAGCCCTCCAACTGCAAGAAAAAGAAAACAATGAAAAAACAGGTAAACAAAAACAGCCATCAATGGAATCCGATTGCACACGCCTCTCTCTCAGCCAGCCCAAGCCAATCCTTAATTTAGAAAAGCAGGGTTGCCAACCGACAAACAACGATGAGGTGTTTTCAACAAACGCCATTCAAAGATCGGATACGACCCTCAATCGTCCGGATCCGAACTACTCCGGTGGAAATCTAAACCTCTCCGCGCAAGTTGACAAATCCAAAACTGGGCAGTGTTGCCAACACGGTACCTAAAATGCCAAATCTGGCATTATTGATACCCAATTTAACAACCAACTTTCGTATCTGGCATCTGGCATGAATTATGGCATGCTCGTTTTTAACATGGCATAATTCTGGCATTATGATTAACCATGTTATTCGAATTGGAATATGTATCGAATAATTTACACAAATACAAAATTAAGGATGATTTTCTTGAAAACCGCATATTATATTATGATAAAGATTTTTGGATTTTAATTACATATGAAAAATCATCTTGAATCATCTTGTAACGATAACTAATAGAGGTCGCTATTTCTGTGACATTTCATTTCATTTGACATCTTATTCGAATTTTCTTGTTAATGTTAACCGGGTTCGAAGGTCGAAGAATTTCAACCTTTTATCTATTTTGTGGATTTCATTTCATATTATTGCTGTTTTTGTTTGAATCATTCACTTAAAAAAAGCAGAATCTGAAGAATTTAAGCAAGGTATGTTAAAAATTAAAAAATCGTCTTGTTTTCTAGTGTTTACTAAACTATTAATTTTCAGATGCCTAAAGTGCAATATCAGCAAAAGTTTAGGCCTGCTTGGCTGAAAGATCCTTTATTTCAAAAATGGCTCACAATTGTTGAAAGTACTTGTGGTTCTAAGGCAAAATGTAAATACTGTGGAATAATATTGACCAACAGATATACAGCATTGAAGCAACATCTAGAATCCCAAAAACATAAAAATATGATCCAACTTGTCCTAGGAAAAGAACAAAAAAGAATACCTTTTAAACCAATCAATCAAGAAACACTAAAAAAGCAGAGAAATGCAGAAGCTCGTGCAGCAATGTTTGTAAGCTGTCACACTTCTATCAACTGTAGTGATCATTTAAATAATGTTTGTAAACAATCATTCGAAGGACATACTGCTGCTGACAATATGCAACTACATCACACAAAATGTACAAATATTATAAAAAATGTGTTGTCTCCACATTTTATGGACAACCTCAAAAATGATATTGGTGACTCACCTTACAGCCTTGTAATAGATGAATCTACAGACATTTCTGTGAATAAATATCTAGGAGTGATTGTGATTTATTACAGTAAAACTTCCAATAAAATAATGGAAACATTTTTGGACATGCCAATTTTAATTGATTGCAATGCAGAGAGTATTGTTATTGTTCTAAAGGAAACCCTTGCAAAGTATAAACTAAAAATTAAGAATCTGAGAGGTTTGGGAACTGACAATGCCTCGGTGATGGCTGGAGTGAACAATGGGGTCTACGCAAAGTTGAAACAAGAAGCTCCTAATTTGATTTTAGTGAGGTAAGAAATAAAATCTTTAAACAATCTCTTATACTTATTCTATCTTTTTTTACAGATGTGTGTGCCATTCTCTACAGTTAGCCGTCTGTGCTGCCGCTAATGAACATATTCCTCGACACATTGATTTTTTAATAAAAGAAACGTATAATTGGTTTGCACATTCTTCGACCCGACAAGCTAAATACAAGGAGATATTTCAAACAATAAATGATGGACAGGAGCCTCATAAAATTGTGCAGAGCTGTCAAACAAGATGACTGTCAATTGAATCAGCTGTTTCACAAATTTTAGAACAGTGGGTGGAATTAAAAACTTTTTTTGAGTTAACAAGGCTGTCAGAAAGATGCTATACAGCAGAATGTTTATTTGGAATGTTTAATGATACAAAAAATTTAGCAACAATGTCTTTTTTAAGAAATATTCTTGTGGAAGTTCAAAAAGTTAACAAACTTTTTGAGGCAAATAATGCTGACCAAACAAGATTATTGTCAGAACTTTTAAACTTACTGAAGATTTTAATATCAAAAATCATTCTTCCTCATAAAAAATTTGATGTATTTGAAACCAAGGTAGATGATTTTATTGATAGAAATTGTTACTTAGGTTATGGGTTTGAAAACCCTATAAAAAATTTAAGAGAAAATGGTCAATTATCTCAACAGGAAGAAAAAAACATTAGGGAACGTTTAGTCTCATTTGTTCTTACTTTAATAAATCAAATAAGGCAAAGATTGCCTGAAAATTTTTATCTCCTGCAACAGATTTCTAGTTTAAGTGTAGAAAACACACTTAAACACAATAAAGAATCACTCATCCCTCTCTTAAAGTTTTTCAATAAATCTGACATTGAAATTGATGACATTGAGCGTCAATGGAGAAATATCCATCTTGTAGAATGGAAGGAGAAGGCTAATACTAAGCAATTTTCAAAAATGCAAATGGGGAAAATCCGTTTTCAAATATTAGTAATTTTGCAATTGAAATGCTTATTTTGCCATATTCTAATGGGGAAGTAGAACGATTATTTAGTAAACTGAATATAATAAAAACCAAACTTAGAAATAGAATGAATCCCCAGACAGTATGCGCAATTATGCACATTAAATGTGGACTGAAAAGGTATAACAAATGTTGTCATGATTATCAGTTGCCCTTAGAGGTTTTAAACAAAATCAAAAGTAAAGAAACTTACAGCACGGAAAATGAAAATAATGATCTTATTTTTGAATTGTTGTTGGATCTTTAGTTTCATTATTTTCAAAGAGTAGGTCTCTTTTTATTGTGTTCCCTATTTTTTTGCCATTGTTTCTATAGGTATGTGCCAAATCTATATTATTAGAATTATATCTGTTTAGTTTTTATTTTTCAAGTTCCTTAATAAGTTCCTATTTTTTAAAGCTTTACTACAAAGTATCTACACTTGCGAGCATAAAAAACTAGGACAAATTATGGATGTAAACGTAGCAAAATTTTGACAGTTTTAATGCATTTTAAATAAGGTATGTCAAAATTGTGTTAAGTTTATATCCCTAAATTGTCTGAGTTTTTCATGCTCGTCAGTGTACCTACAAGAAAAAACAAAAATAACTAATGTGTTCAGGTAATGTTTTTTCTACCTATTAGGATGTTTTTTCTATTTTTTTTTTAGGTTAAGTTAACTGCCAAAAAATATATTCTGAATAAATATATTTTTTTAATGTTCATGAATGTTTTTTTTCTCATCTCTATTTAATTTAAACACTGGAGTGGCGGAAAAATATGTCGGAATTACAGGTTTCTGTTTTGGCATAATTCTGGCGTAATTCAACTGTCAATCTGGCATATCAAGATTAACTAGTGTTGGCAACACTGAAACTGGGTGGAATCAGTCGCACTCAACAGATGATCCTGAAACCGGCTCCATTTACCAAAAGGAACGAGGTTTTAGAAAACGACGTATGACAGATCTATCAACGAACGAAAACAATCAAGTTCGTTCGTAAACATAAAGAAAACAATAGGAAAAATAAATTGAATCGAAAAATGGGTACCAGAGATGACTTTGGCGACTATGAGGCAATAAAACCTTTAACTAAGGACAAAAAGATTTGGCTCTTTATATCTAAGGTAAAAAAGCAAATTACTGAAGACATTAAAACATACATATCCAAGCACGCCAATACAGTTAAGGATGAAATTCAGGTTAAACTATGTTTAGTTAAAAAGCCTAATACCGATCAAAATGCATTTATGGTGGGTGTTAATCCAAGTCTCCAGGAACTAATATATCAAGAAAGCTTCTGGCCAAGTGGCATAAGTTTCCAGAGGTTTAATTTTGCAATGGGGCGGAATTTTTTATCCAAAAAAGTACAGGACCAATCCTAATCACTGAAACAACAAATATACAACAGAAGAAGCATGATGAGACAATTATTGTATCACATGTCAATGTAAGAAGTATTAATAACAAGCTATTACAACTGTTTTACTTTCTCAAGAAACCCCAGATATCTTGTGTCTCAGAGCATTGGATGAAAGGAAATGATATTCAAACAATAAATTTAGAGAACTATCAACTGGTCAGTTTTTCATCGAGGCTTGACATCAGAGGAGGCGGCACAGCTATCTTTGTTAAAAAATGCTTTAAATATCAAAGGATTTCCACCAGTATTGTTCCTATTACCAAGACTTTTGAATTTACTATTATAGAATTAAAGTGTAAAACAAAAATTTTTACTATTATTTGCATTTACAGATCACCACAGGCTGACCTGGATGAATTTTTCTGTTCACTCAATGTTCTTATTGATGAAGCCTATTGTCCAGAAAAGTACATGATTGTGTGTGGGGATTTTAACATCAATTTTGTCCGAGCATGTGTGTCTACGAATAAAATGATAGAGTTAATGTCTAGTTATTGTCTTTATGCTCATTGCACGGGTACTGCGTCAGATACACAAATAGATAACATTTTTAGTAATATTCCACCTTCCCTAATAGTTTATAATACAATTTGTACAGATATCTCTGATCATTTCGGTCAAAAAATTATTATCTCAACATTACCTCTTAGAAATGCTCCTATATTTAAAAAAAAAGATTTTATTCAAAATCATACATAATAAATTTTCAGAATGCCCTCAGCCATGAGAATTGGCATGATGTTTTTGTTCTAAATAACCCAGATGAACAGTATGCTAGTTTTAAAAATATCCTACATTACTATTTTGACATATTTTTTCCTGTGTCATCCAGTCGGTTCAAAGAGAGGCCTTGCTGGGTGAATGCAGAGATAAAAGATTTTGCAAACCATGTTAAAGATTTATATGTTCTATATAGACAAACTAGAAATGAAGTTATTTTACAGCGATTCAAAGAAGAAAAAAAGGCATATTTAAAATTTCTTTCTGAAATTAATAAGACTATAAATGAAAGTAAAATAAACAACTCAAGGAACAAAAATAAGACAATGTGGCAGATATTTAACAGAGAAACCAATTGAACTGGAGGCTGTTAAGATATTAAACTTAAATCGCCTCAGGGTCAATTAATTAAAGAACCTCAAGAAATTTTAAACATTTTTAAAGATAAGTTTAATCTCGATTTGCCAAATCCACATACTACAACAAATGATATTGATTTTAGGAATTCCTTATCTCTGTACCTATATCCTGTTGATGATGTGGAAGTTTTTAGAATTATTGTGAATTTACCAAATAAATATTCTGCAGGGATTGATGATTTTCCAATTTTTCTTTTAAAACATATAGCTAACAAAATTGCTTCTCCCCTTACGTATATTATAAATAACTGTTTCAGGTTGGGAATTTTTCCACTCCAACTGAAAAACGCTAAAGTTGTACCCATCTATAAAAAGGGTGATGTCCATCAGGCCAAGAATTACAGACCAGTGTCCCTTTTGAATTCAGTGTCAAAAGTTTTCGAGAGGGTAATATATACAAGAATTTTAAATTTTATTATTAGGTGTAATATTCTTAATGCAAGCTAGTTTGGTTTTATACCTGGAAAGGCAACAGAAATGGCAATTTTTCATACAATTACACATATAATTGACAAAATTGATAATAATGAAAAGGTAGCTGGTCTTTATTTTGACCTCTCGAAAGCTTTTGACACAATAGACCACAACATACTGGTGATGAAACTGGAGAGATATGGCATAAGGGGTTTGTGTGCTGATCTCACATCTTCTTATCTTGACAATAGGCACCAAGTGGTATCTATTGTGCATAGTGGCCATTCATATTTTTCAGAGTCCGTTCCTATTAGAAGAGGAGTGCCCCAGGGTTACATACTGGGTCCGCTACTTTTTCTGTTGTATGTGAATGACTTGCCGAGTGTTCTGGATGGGGCATTTGTGTGCCAATATGCTCATGACACATCAGTTATTTTGTCGGGTGCCGCCTTTGCAGGGCTATCGGTGGTTTGTTCGAGTATGGCGGAGCGGGTGGCGGCCTGGTGTGGGACCAACCATCTCAGACTAAATCCTGATAAAACAGGACTTTTAACCTTTAGTAAGACTAGAGAAAATATCCAATCCTTATATGTCAGAACCAATCATAAATCCATTCCGGTTATTCCTTATATCAAATTCTTGGGTAATCACTTGAACTCAGTCTTGAACTGGGAAAGCCATATTAGTCATCTTCAGTCGAGGCTAAATAGCACTTGCGGTCTCATATGAAGACTCAGATCTATGGTTTCAATTGACAGTATTAGACTTTTTTCCTTTGCCCATGTACAATCCCTGCTGAACTATGGGTTGATATTTTGGGGGTCATCCCATTTTTCTGTAGATATTTTTAAAACCCAAAAACGCATTATTAGGTGCATGCTGAAACTCCACCCTAGAGAATCCTGCACAGAGCATTTTTCTAAATTAGGAATTCCTACTTTGCCATCCTTGTATTTTGTGGCCCTTGTAATGTTTATAAGGAAGAACAGAATCTCATTTCCGGTAAATTGGGACCAATATGCCACAACCATGTCTATGGCAACACGGAGCAGAGATGATTTTCGAATCCCTTTACACAGATCAGCTTTCTTTGAAAGAAGTCCAGGTTACATGGCTATTAAGGCATTCTCCTTGTTACCGGCTGACATTAGGAATGTTGAGGGAACAGACAAATTCAAAAGGGAGGTTACGAAATTTGCTAAAGATAAGTGTTATTATTCTTTTAGGTTTGATTTTTAAATGTCATTTTAATAGGTTCACTGGAACCTGTATGTAGGTGTAAGTTTTATTTGAGTATTTTCTGTGTTTTTATTAGTGTGTATCCTTATTTTTTATCTATATGTGTAGTTGTTTAATCTCTATGCACTTTCTGAATGTTTACTGTATGTTTTTTTTTTTAAATAATTTTAGTTTAGTCGCTATAATATGCATTGTGACGTTGCTTTTTTCAATTGTTATTGATATTGTTGGCAATAAAGAAATAAATAAATAAATAAATAAATTTTTGGATATAGCAAAAGCTTTTGATACTGTGCCACATGATAAACTTCTTAAAGTCTTAGAAAGATATGGAATCAGAGGCACAGTATTAACGATCCTCAGAAAATATTTGACTAATCGTACACAATCTTTAAAAATAAGAAATCAGATAAGTGATCAGGTAACTATCAATATGGGCATACCCCAAGGAACAGTACTAGGACCCATACTTTTTATTAGTTATATTAATTCTCTTCTTTATTGAATGGTTGATGGCAAAATCATATCATATGCTGACAATACGGTTGTGTTATTCGAAGAGTCATCATGGATAGGGGTGAAAGACATAGCTGAAAAAAATATGAGTATTGTAAAACAATGGCTAGACTACAATACCTTATCACTTAATACAAAAAAAACAACGTATTTAGATTTCTCAATAAACAGCTCTCACAGACCAGACTCTGCCATGCTCAGTTTTAACAACTACAATATTACTGAATCTGATGACACTAAATATTTAGGTGTGAATATTGATAAATTTCTGAGATGGGACACATATCTTACACATATCTTACACACAATCTTACCAAAAAAATTCGAGGTTTCATATATAAATTTTACAAACTACAAAATATTTTAGATAAAAAAGTTTTGATTGTTATTTATAAGGCGATAGTTGAATCTATCCTAATGTATGGTATTTTGATATGGGGATGTGTGTATGATAAGGCACTTTCTAATTTAGATGTAATACAGAACTATATACTTAAAGTCATTAATTTCAGAACCAAATTATCTCCCGCACAGGATTTATATAATGAGGATATTCTAAATATCCGTTCACTATATTTCCTGGTAAGCAGTATTTATTATTATAAAATAAATAAAACAGAATATTACATATCACACAAATACAATACAGGAGGTAAAATAAATCATAATGTCATAATTCCTTACTGTAAAAAAGAAGCAACCATTAGATCTTCTGCATATCTTGCCCCTAGAATATATAATTTAATGCCTGATAATTTAAAAAATGCCAAAAATTTAAAGAGTTTCTCCAAACCATGTAAAATATTTATTCACCAGAACTATACTAAATTAATAAATATCTTTTGAATTAAGAAGTATAAAAAATAAAATAAACTAAAAATAAAATTCTCTCTCGAACAAAAGCTAATACTTCATTATTATTTTGCCAGTGTACTATCAAATCAGAGAAGAGCGGAGCCTTATATAGGGGAAAATTATATCAATAGATATTTTTATAAGTAAATATTAATTTATAATAGTATATAAGTAAAATTAATTTAAATATTCTTTCTGTTAAATAGATGTTTAAGCTGTTTAAAGATCTGATAATTATATATATTTTTTTTGTTATATGTTATTATATAATATGTGTATTGTATAAATTAATAATAATACACCATGCACACACAAGTGCTTGCACCTAGGTGCAGTTTATTACATATTAGAATAACTAATATATAATGTACTTTGTTGTAATATTTAAGGAATTCATTAGATCAATAAAAATCCATTCAATTCCAGACATTGATCTAAACAAAAATGTTATGCCATGTAGTAGTGCAAGTTCATCAAGTAGTTCTTTATTTGAGAAGCATCTTGTATATCCTCTGCCACTTGAAAAAAGTAAAAAAACCAAGCGGGGAAAAAATTCCAAGTGCAATTTCTTCAAAACCTTGGAGGGAACACTTAAATATAAAAGAAATGGAGAGGAAAATAAAATTTGCGAGCAAGAGAAAAAGGGCAGATAGCACTGCAAAGAAATCACAAAAAAAAAGTTAAAACAAATCAAGAAAATGATGATTTTTAACAGTGTAACGAAAGAAATACAATTTTGTGCAGTGTGTGATGAAGAACTAATTAGTGACACAGAAAAAGAACAGCAAAAAATATAGCGTGTGATACTTGTCCTAAATGGTTTCATTTAGGCTGTACTAAATATACAGGATCTAGATACCAACAAGTTGCGGAATTAGATTTTATATGTGAATACTGTATAGAATAAACTAATAAAAATATAACTCCTATTTATGTTTAATGTATTTTATTTATTGTTGAACAACCAAATATATTTTATTGTTTTTTTTTATTATTCTTATATTCATATTTTACCAGATATGTATATCTAGGCTTTACTTCGCAAAATAATAATTTCTTTGAAAAAAATCACTGCCCGTTACTAGTGTATGATAAAATTCGAGATGTATTTTTCTTTGCACCAGTATACCTATATTTTAAATTATTACTTTTTGAAATGAATTCTTAAATTTTTTTTTATAAAAATTTGGATTATTAATTGAGTTCTGATTTACGTACTTACCTGTTTTTTAATAAATTCATTCTAATGATTTTTTTTAATAAATGTATTTTTATTATTTCTAACCTTAGTAAATGATTTATTTTTATTTTTCCAAGCTTAGATTAATAGAAAATAAATTACATATAGTCCCGAACTGGTGTTGATGGATCAATAACTACTGGACATCTCCATTCCGATTACTAAGCGTAAGTGTCCGACTAATAGCCAAAATGCATTTTAAAAGAATTTACTTTGTTCTATAAACAATCGTACAGAAATCGTGTATTTTTATATTTTTTTATCGCAAATAAACACCCTCACGCATTCATTTGTACCTGAATCAATTTGATGATCTAAAAAATTATTTTTGGCTCATTAACCCTATTATGTATTCACTAAAGAGGTTTAAATTTAGACCAGGCCTAACTTGACAGTTGTAGGTTTAAGATGGCATTATTAACAATTGGACAAATAATTTTTCTAAGTGTTACAATTACAAAATAACAGTGACATTCACGTAAGCAAAACATAACTGACGAACTAAGAGTTTTATATACCATGGCAACTAGACCTGGTGTAACTCTTAAACCTTTTTAGTGAATACGGGGGTTATAGTTTATCATTTATAATGACAAGCACATGAGTACTAAATTAATGTAAAATAAAAAGTTAAAATTGGTCCAACTTCTTACTTAATATTGTGACATATTATCTTACGGGACAGATTTCTAAAAGCCTACAACATGATTATAGTTTTAACTTCTGTAGTTTTACCAATTAAAAAACATAAATATTTAATTTCGCTTTAAGTTATTATAATCTAGAATGCCTAGTAAAAATGTTAATCAATCTATTACCTACCTTGAATTATCTTTTGCTTATTTTTATTAGGTCTTCCTACTAAAAGAAAAGGCCAAGTGATATCTGAAGTTACTGAAGAGCTTCTGGGCGTATTAGAAACTGGAATTGTTGGGGAACCTTCACTACTTGCAGCCATTTTTTTGACTACTACTAAAACTACTTCCTACTTCATTTATTTTTCAATATTTCTTATATTTATTTTGTTATCAAATATATGGTTAAAAATTGACAATCAGCTGTTTCTTTCGTTACTGGTGTTAGAATAACTTTAGGCAACCAGAAATTCAAACGAGGTGGGCTTTCTGCAGGGTCGTACAATCCAGCAGGAGACCAAGAAGTCATTCTCGGCGCCATTCCTACGGCTTACTATGCGAGAGCTGTATCTTTTTATAATTGTGACATAATTATTATGCACAGAAACATGTAAAAAGTTTTTCGTGTCTACTCTGCTATGAATATTTAGACATGAGTAGGTGCCCATTGAAATATATTTTAAAAAATGCTTTTGAGATTAAAAATAACCCTTTCGATGATCCTATCGGATATATCCGGCAGAAGGGAAGTGTCCCACCGGACGGTTGTCAGGCGTTAAATTATTATGCTAGAAGTCAGAAAGTGCTACAGACTGAACCTCTGCACTCTGCAGCAATTTCGGAAAACAGAGAACTAAAAATATTAAAATCATGCCTCTTGATTATGTGAGGTACTCTAGGGCAGTGACAGATTCAGAGATCTTGGGGCCTGAAGCTTAACAAATCTAAGGTGACCATATTTTCAAGTCAATACCATATACAAATTAACATAAAACCACAATCACCTTGTAATACTTTTAACAGATTAATACAAGGTATGTATATGTACAGTATCTATATATAGCTATATTTTCTGTGGTACAATACATGAAAAATGCTCGACGTGGGTACTCATGTATGACGCAAAATCTAATTAAAACTCAAACTAACACGAAATGCCAATATTAGCAATCTATATGACAGCGGAACAGCGTTTGCGCTGTCATGAAGACTGCACATAGGCTTGGCCGCCTGCTTACTTCGTTGTATGAGTAACGTCCGCGCACAATTATATTCCAAAAATTACCTACCATTCAAGTTGTGAAAACGTCTTAATTTGTAGGTTTCTTTAACTATTTTTTTTGACATAAAATACCGAACTCCTTGGGGGGCGGGGGTAATTACCGCCATAAATACGCCCTTGGGCAGCAGAAACAGGAAGGATTTCTTGCACCAGACCGCTCATCCTGCGCACGCGCATTATTGAGATGGAACCGGCGTTGGCTCCCTATTACCGTACTACCGTTTTTCGGAGAGTCTACTTTAAAACTTTCCTAATAGAAAGCCATATTACTTTTTTGATTAGATATTAAAATATTCTCCATACATTATACAGGTTGTTTCTGGAGGAAAGGGAAATATCCTAAGGATGTGTTTGGGAGGTCAAAACTATTCAAAAACATTAAATATTTGTAGGTTTGCAAATGCTTAGTTTCCCAGATACAGGCTGTGAAAGAAAATTTAAAAAATACTTTTTTATTAATTATTTCGGAAACGATTTTAGATACCAAATTAAAATTTGATATGAATAAAATTATTTCTAATAATTTGGCCAGTGGCGTGGGTTTGAGTAATCATTTAAATACTGCTTTAACACCTTCGTTTCCTTAAATTATTACTTCAAATGGTTTTTAACAAGTTGGAGTTGAAATGTCAATTCATGGCTCTTAGGTTGATTTGACACACAAACTAAGCATTTGCGGGCCTATAAATATATAATCTTTTTTAATTGTTTCGATCTACTAAACCCATTCTTAGAATATTTCCGTTTCCTCCCTAAACACCCTGTATATATAAATACATTTTTTTAAGGGTGGTATTGTGAGATAAAATTAGAGCTATATTACTTAATGCGGAAAAAGGTTTTTTACGTTTTATTGCATTTAATATAATATTAGCATTCGAAATTGAGCCTCTTTGAATTATATAAAGGATATAGTTTTGGGAACCAATTAACCAAACCTCTATGTGTTTTCTAAAATGTTGGTTTATATTTTACATAGATTTCTGAGAAAAATATTGTGACGGTCAACTACAGCTAACAATATTGAAACTTTTTAGTAATAGCCTAAGGTAGTCCATTTATTAGGGGAAATTCGGATATGATGGCCCCCTTTTCGTAATCACCATATAATTCGAAAACCTTTTTACCTAAAATTCTTTTTTATAGACAAATAGTTTTGTATACACCTATTCTTTACACTACCAAAAGTATTTGGTAATATCAAAGTCGGTTCTGGAAAATAGCTGTCATCAGAAAAAAAGAGGCAAAGGGACCATCATATCTGCATGTAGGCATATGTTGGTCCCCGTATGAAGTTTTGTTGGCCCACTACATTTTGCACATCCTTTAACTGTTTTTTTAAATAAATTCACAGTAAAAAACAAGAAAAAAATCTTTATTTGTCACATGTGAACTAAAAAACACATCTGATATGAAACTTACCGATATTTTTCTATGCTATGAGGAACATTTTTCCCTGTTTCTGTGAAAAATCACTTTTAAGAACATATTTTTCTATAATACAAACTAAAACAATGCTAATAAATATATTTAAACAACGAAACTGTATAAAAATAACTTAACCTTAAGCCTTTTTGAAAAAAAAATGAAAACTTTCATGGTTTGCATAAATCACATATATAGGTTTTAACCTTCCTGTTTACGTCGGCGCACTCTGTATGTGCCCATGATTTACAACTTTGACACCTTATCCAAAAATCAGTTTTTCGCGACTCAGAATAGAGCCCATTGCAGTAGATGCATGCTGCGTCGCTATCGTCGCTGTCATTGTTTTGTGAAAATGGATCCGCATTTTCCATCTCATCTATTGCTAGATTTCTTTTTGCTTTTTTTGCGGCTTTTCTTTCCTCAACCTCTCTCTTCTGTTTATGGATTTCTCTTGCTTCTTCTAGATTAGGTGTTGTATTAATAGCTCCATGAGTCGACTTGTTTATCCTTTTTCTTTTTTGCTGGTTAGTAACCATAGGAATAGGTGATAGCTCTTGTATCAATTTCGTCAAATCGGATTTTGGGTTCGATAGATCAGCCGTAGAAGTAGACGCTTGTTCTGCTCCATTTTCTTTAACAGTGCTCGTTTCTGGAGAGGGCTGATTGTGTTTGGTCGGATCGTCACTATCTGATGTTCCTATGGTTATATCAGTAGTTTTGGATGGTGCGAACATCCATTCTGGGAAAACATGGGGATCCAACGGATAGATGCCGGTTTTTCTGAACCCACTTGTTGCATTTCCAACTGTTGCGGCTTTGGCATAGGCTTGGCTAAATATTTCTCCTACTTGGAAGTGGTTAACCACGCGCTTTTCATTTTGAAACATCCATGTTCTTATTGCCTGGTTATAATACGTCGTTAGCGGACCGAAAAAACTCACATCTAGGGGCTGAACTCGATGGGTACAGTGAGGTGGGAAGCAGAAAAGTAAGATATGATTTTTTTTAGCATATTCGAGCACTTCAATATTTTTGTGACTGCAGTGGCCATCCAATAACAGCAAAACTTTGTTATTTTCTGAAGGCTTAGAATGTACCTTAAAATGAGACAGCCACTTTAAAAATATTTCCGTAGTCATCCACCCATTTTCTTGAGCATATCCCACTGTACCCAATGGAGCTTTGTCTATTAGCTCTTGCTTCATATATTTTCTCGGGAAAATCATAGCCGGAGGAATGTAATTTCCAACAGCATTCATTGCACATACCGCTGTAAACCTTTGACCTTTCTCAGCACTTGTGGCAACCCCGACCTGCTTCCGCCCTTTTGTAGCAACAATACGTTCAGTTCTAGATTGTACTGTTGTGAAACCAGACTCGTCCATATTATAGATAGACTCCGGAGGAAACTGGAATCTCTGTATAAGAGCTGACAAGGTATTAAAATATTTCTCGATCTGAACTTTGTTGAAAGCTGAGGCACGTGCAATAGATGTTGCCTCTGGTGTTCTTAAACTGAGTTGCGGATGTCTTTTCAAAAAATCCTTTAACCACTGCCAACCTGCCATCTTATTTTTTCTGCTAAATGTGTGCTTTAATTTTAAAGACTCAGCCAGTTGGAAAGCTAATCGTCTTATGTCAGATGAGGTTAGACCAAAAAGTCGATCGGACATTTCCAATAAATGACTGACGAGGCTCAGTTCCACTTCTTCAGAAAAAACTGACTGATGGCCCCCTAAAAAACCTTTTCGATTGCCTTTGGATATTTTATTTTTCTCTAACACTCGTCTTTTAAGGGTACTTCTAGGCACACTGTAAGTTTTCGCTGCAAGCTTGTATCCCATAGATTTGGACTTAATTGCGTCAATGGCCTCTTGCATATTGTCCTCTGACCACATTTGGCGCTCTTGGTTGGTACCAGGCATCATTCTGTTTGAAAACAAAATACTTTATTTAGTACGAATGAGGGCTTACTTGGCGCAGGCATGATGACCCCCTAGGGATGAACAAACCCAAATAGTACATAATGTTGAAAATATTCGAACCACTCTTAACTACAAGATTTGGCACCGCGCTTTTGCTGTGCGTTTATAGGTTATGTTTATGACTATACAGAAACCGCATTAAAATAATTAAAATAAATTAGCTTCAAGAAATATAAACAATATAACTTACCGTCTTTGAATATTCACAACTCAGCAAAATGGCAAATGGTAATTATTTTCGTAAATAACAATTGAAATCACAAAATATTTTGATAAGAAGGCCAGACAGCCATGCAGCAGCAGAAATACTATGCAAATCAATGTTGCCAGATCTGCAAATTAGTTATTTTTATAGGGGTCCATCAAATCGGGGGGGTCAACATATCCGAATTTCCCCTACTTATTTGGTGAGATATTAAAATGTTCTTCATGGAAGCTTTGCATACTTTTATATGAGTTATACGACTCTGAACTTCGCTTGAAACAGTAAACTACATAGAAGCTTTACAGTCTTTACACTCTAATATATGACTCTAAACTTCGCTTAAAACAGATATTTTTGTGTAAATAGCCGATTATTATTTTGTTATATCTGTAAAATTCTTGAGGAATTATTAAAAAACACTAATTGACACCAAAAAATAGCATGACAGCGTATACAATTTTTATTTAAGTTTATAATAAGACGCATAGTTCCACGCATAGGTAAAGTAAAAAAAAATGGTTGATTTGGTAACATCTGCAGAAATAATTTTTATCAGTTTTCAACAAATTCAATGAAAAAATATGACGTAAAATCATGTATTTCCGAAATATTCAAATGGGAAAAAACGTATTGGGGACGCTCTTAACGAATAATACAGATCATCGACTGAGGATTGTTTCTACGGATTCTCAAAAATAGTTGAATGGAAACCTGGGGACATGATTTTTATTATTGAAAAATAGCGTTGAGAATTGATGTTATATGTTATATATTTAGACCAACCAAACGCAGGGATTGACCTTGACTTTTAAAAAAGCCCCTCTAAATAACTACCAATTGCTTGTCGTTTAGATAACAACTAATACAAAAAAATAGTTCAAAGAATTATTATATCCAAAAAAGTTTGTATTATTTCTAAATTTTCAAAAAATTGTGGCACCTCGGAAATATGTTTAGCTGTGTAGTTCAAAACTAAATTTAACGAATGCACAGCACAATGAAAGTAATCGACATTTGATGTACTTTCAAGTCATGCTTCTGTAGAATCGATTACAAATTTAAACTCCAAAATGGTTCACGAATTTCTGTTTTTATAGGTATACCATATCGAACGACTATAGAAAGTTGGTCAGTTTTTGACAAATCTTATGTTGTATCCATAATAATCGAAAAAAAGCTTTGTTGATTTCCAAAATATTTTTTATAATCTCAAATCCCAGCAAATTTATAATTTCATTCAAAATCGTGGGGTTTAAATATTCTAGTTCATCTCTTTGGCTTCAAAAGGAAAACTTTCTTTTTTCCTAATCACTAATTTTGTAAATTATCATTTTTCGTAGTTCTTCTAGACACAAGCTATACCAATCGAAAATACGCATTTATATCTCCTACATACCTCATGTGCATATGTTGTTTTTATTTCAAAATATAAACAAATATTCGAAAAATATGGAAGGTTTGTGTTTCTTTCACAACGTCTATGTCGTCAGTAGCATTTTCTAATTTTCTAATTTTTGTTGCAAGCTATAACAGATTTTGCCATGAAACCGATTTGATGCATGTTGATTTAAAAAATACCCTCTAAATAACCAACATTATGTGTGTATAATACACACATTATACATAAGAACTAACATAAAACATCAGTTTTATAATTGAAACACCATGTACTTTAAAAACCGATTTTTTGGGAGCTCACAAGAATTTGATGATATATTTTTTTTTGGGTTGTAAGTCTATAGTTACAGAAGTATAGGTTTTTGAAGCTTTTAAAAGAGTGATTATTACAACCAAACCTCTCCTCTCTTTGGTCGTCTATACTATGTTTTAAAAGTTAAAAGTAGTAGGTTGTTTAAAATTGTAGAATTTAAAAAAATGTCATACATTTAGAATTTTCATTATTTGTTTTTGTGTATTTTAGGAAGCGAATTAAAGAGACGTCAATAATATCATGTTTTTAAACTGTGGTATCTTTTGTTATTTCATAGATTAATTCCATGTAGTTTTAAGTGATAGGAAAAAATTATCTTTTAAATATATTACCTGTGTATTTTCATACATTTTAAATAATATGTGAATTGTATATGTTTATTAAAAAATGTAATAAATTAGAAATATTTTAAAGGCGCGTTTCATTTACTTCGTTTAAATTGCTGAACCATTGTTCCAAATCTCCACGTTTTGAAATTTCTATTTCCGCCAATTCTATACAATTTCTATTTTTTCTGCATTGCATTTAATTGATAATGTAACTTTCACAGCATAAGACCTAGCTTTTAAGGATGTAACGAAGTTAATACATTTTTGGGGAATGTATGCATTGATTTGCTATTCAACTCAAATATTTCTTATTAATCATATTAAAAATACGTTTCTTTCAGGTAAATAATCAGAAAAATACGCCAGGGAAGTATATATGAACACGTTGCCCAAAGTGCGGAAAAACCGCGTAAATTTCCCTGAGAGTACTATAAGGCACGGCGCCAGTAATTAGCTAAGAATCGCAAGGTATTAACTGTGATAAAACCACCGTTTGACACATCACGAAGGGTTCGTGTAGGATAGCCATCGGCACTGCTTGGCGCAAAAATCGAATCATTTAAAAGCAGGCTCGCACCGCATATTCGGTAGTTGATGAAGTTCCAACGACTCGAGCGGCCTACATACGTTACGATTTATCGTACTGCATGTTGAACTGCAAATCGTAGAAGATATCGTATTAACATACAGTATATTGGTTCTTCCACACACACTCCACTTATATCAAACGACTACAGTACAGACTTGCAGCTTGGTTGTGATTATGTCATTGAGGTTCTTTTTGATGTGATATTGATATGATAACTTTTAGTTACAATAATTTTGACTGACAAAAATGCAACAAAAAAACAAGTAAGGAAGAGAAAGAAGAGTGATTTTTTTTCATAGTCTCCAGTGAACCTTCTGGAAAGAGCTCCTTATATTTTTTATCAATTTATCATAACACGCATTTCTTTTTATTTTATTGGAATAATCTTTTAACTTAACATCCCATAGGCATGAATTTTGCCTATATATCTCAATAAACACTCCCAGAATGTTTTATCCTTAACGTCCATTTTTTAAAACAAGGCACACAAGAAAACTGAATCCAAATAATAATATCCCATCGCTTGTGATATCCCAACTGCTGCAGTACGCCCCGCTACACACGTTACAACCTGTTATCAAGCAACTACCGCTGCTACGATATTTTATGGTAGCTGCGTACTGCGACCGTTTCGACGACTACATACTGCAAAACACTTGATTTGCCTACACACGCTACGATTTTTCTTTACCGCGGCAGTTTAAGTGGATATCGTACTGTATGCAGTACGAAAAATCGTTACGTGTGTAGGCCGTTGAAGCCCCGGACGAAGGCAGCAGAATCTGGACGGATATCTCCCACCAGACCGCTCATCCTGCGCTCGCGCGTTATTGAGTAAAATACATTTAGTTCCAAGCAACTGGGGAGGCCTACTCCTGATTTAGTTATTTAAAAAACTTCTACGGAAAACAAGGGAACTTAATGGATATTTCAAACGGGAAAATGCTTATGATAAGTTCTCATGGATGTGTGGTTGTTTTTCTATTTTATATGTCTTTTAGGCAATACTTTACCGAGTTCTCCATGGATTCAAAACGGAATATAGGATCTGACAGGTAAGAGCAAACATCAGAGCAGGTAAGTCATTTGCATAATTTTAGTTGATTTCAACCTTCTAGGAAAAACAGATATTCGGAAACAGTTAAACGAAAAAGCCGATAAAAATCGATATATATACTATGACGTTTGACAATAAGTATTACATTTTGTGGCGCATTCGAACTGGCTTTGCGTGCTCACGATAAGAGCGAAGAATCGTTTAGTCAAGGTGTATTTTAGGATCTAGTTAATTTTACATCTGAGTTAGATCCCGTTTTATCCATTCTTTTAAAAGAAGTCACCATATTTAGAGGTACTTCATACTGCTATGCTACAAATCTAAAAAAATAAAATTTTGAATCAAATTTATGAATCTCATTTTCTTGCTGTCGAAGCAGATGAGACAACTGACTTTTTAACCAATAGCAACTTTTTATGATATTTCGGTATGTTTTTCGTGGCAAAATTTATGAACGGTTTTGGAGTTTGCTGAAGCCATGAACTTGATAAGCTTGGAATTTCAACATAAAAGTAAATTGCTCAAAGCTATGACGGTGCTTCAGCCATGAGTGGAAGAACAACAGGGGTAGAGACCCATATTAGGCAAACATATCCCAACGCTTATTATATTCACTGTTACGCTCATCAATTTAACTTAATACTTGAAAAAGCCGCATCTTGTAGAAAAATATAAAAATATCTTTTGCCGAAACTAAAGCTTTTACTTTTTTTTTTTTGCAAAACGGAGACTACCGTGTGCTATTATAACCAGATGGAACTTTAAAATAAGAACCATCAATACTTTATTTGAAGGAAAAGATTTAATTCGTGATTGTTTAGAAATTATATTAGAAACTGAAAAATATTATAAAACCATATTTAAAGCCAATGGACTTTTAAAAAATTCATATTTTAAGGATTTTAATTATTTCCTTAAAGTAACATATTGGATCAATCCTCATGTTAAAATATTCTTTAAACAAGTACAGTTTTTTGGGGCTGATAGTGTATATATTAAAAATTGTTCAAAATCTTCAGATCGTAGAAATTATAGAGGAAAAATTTGATCAGTATGAAGACATATCTGAAGAAACAAATGACAACAGTGAGTCTAGTCCCAAGCGCAGTAAGCCGAATGAAATAAACATAGTGGTTGCTAAAGAATATTGTGACATAATAATAACTCAAATGCGAGAAAGATTTCACTTTACAGTATATTTACCTTCAGCCAAGTTATTATAGACAAATTTACTCCCTACTTGTAAGCAAAGCTTTCCTAAGGTATATCTAAAGACACTGTAAATGCTCACAAAGACGTATTAGAAGAAGAAAAATTAAAAACAGAGCTAAAAGGATTTTATGAGAGTGATGATATGCGTTGTGAATCTGATTCACCTTTAGTTGCCGCAAAAATAATTTGGAAGAAGGCTTATCTGAATTATACAAATTACCGACTTTGATAATAAAGTACTAGAGATATTTGTTACTAATTAGTTATAACAAAGAACGACGAATAGACTTCATTTATAACTATATTATATTTTTCTTTTTGTGTGTTTCTCGGATTTTTTAATTTTTTAAATATTTTAAACCTTAATTTCTAGTTTTTTTTTCGTCAAACCATCAGCTTTTTCAACATATTCCTGCACATAAATACTTTTTGTGAATATGTACTTTTATTTGCTTAGGGTTATTACCTCAATCTTATCCCCATGACGACACAATTCTTTAATGAACATGTGGCAGTCGTCACTACTTAAATTATGAAATATAATTGGGTATTTATAATTTTATATAATTATATAATATAATTTATATTACAGATGGAATGTGTAACACCGAATCTGTTTTGCCCTGTTATGTGGCAATGGTCCTTTACTTTCACATCATTCTCATCGAACCACATACTTTAGCATTTGCGAATTCTCTTAATTCTTCAGCGGTTAATCGATTCGTTTCAGCGGTTAATCGATTTATTGGTACAATATCTTTCAGATAAATATTGTACAAATGCTTTAGATCGGTTTCGATACGGGAAACAAATCCAAGGAGCATATTATTAAATATGCGAAAGAATATGGTTCATATTTAATGCTTTTTGCCATTTCTATTAGTTTTAAAACAGATTCAAAGTCTGCATATGCAACAAAAGAAACTTTCATTTGCTTTTCGATATTCTTAAATTTTAATATATTTTCCGCTCTTTCCAAACTTATCCACTTTTGAGTCAATGTGTATATGTGATTACAGTCATTTTTCTGATATAGTATCAAAGATGTTGGTGAACTGAGATAAATTAGATAAGCACCGCAAAAATAGATTTTAGTAGAACTGCGAGAAATCTGGCTTGAAACTAAGCGAGATAAGTCTTTGATCTAGCAGTAATGACTTTTTAAGCAGTATGAATTACAATTATGTTCAGCATCATCTTTAAAAGCCAATCTTGTTGAACGTTAACAAATTTACATGCACTTTCAGTTTTCGATCTGAATATCTCAATGGACCTACAACTTCATATATACATTTATTATTTTTAAACGTTGATTCAAAACCATTCACATTGACGGAAATGTTATTCCTATGTTTAAATTTTGTTATATCTCTTAACTTAACTGGAAAATCTATACTTGTAAATTCAGAGCTGCGGGCGTCGTTAACTACTAAAGTAGTTTAATGTGAAGGAAAGGGAAGAAAAGGAAAGGAAAAGTAGTTGTACTCAAAATACTTTTTATTTTTTTCGAAAAACTCTAAAAAGTGTTTTAACTACTTTTTGTTATTTTAACTACTAAAAAACTCTAAAAATATTTTAAATACTTTTATTGGTCTAAATATTCAAAAAGGTAGATACATACTTTATGCGGTTCAATTACTTTTTAGAATCAAACTATTTCTAACAGTATTTTCACTATTTTTTTAGTTGCCCATTTACTTACACGCTCCAACGTGATATTGTTCGCTGGTGCGTATGGTAAGTATAGGTACAATTCAGGTATAATAGGTATATACTTACATAAAGGTTAAAACAATCGAGAGAATGACACACTGCCATTTACTTGAGTCACTTGAAAAATAAACAATATTTTCCTTTAAAAAATATGCAGTAATTAGTGAAGAAGCTATAAGTCTATAGTAGAGCATAAAATAAGTTTCGCAATTTTTTTCGAAAACAAAGTAGTTTGAAGGTCTAAACAGTTACCTCTTGCCTCTTCTATACGAACGATATAATTATCTGTTCCTTTACTAGCTCTTAAAATAATAGGATGTCTAATAAAATTTTCTGCACAGGAGGTGGCTTTTAAATGATGTATTACTGTCTGCCCTCGATTTGTTTCAAATTTTGTTAAAAATGGGTTTTCTTGGCAATAAACCAATTTGTTTAAGTATTCGAAAATTTATGTTTAACATTTATTGTTTGGATTGGCGTTTCGACCACAATTTGGTTTTTTTCAGAAACTAAAACAAAGAGTTCGATACGTCATTATATATTGTTGATTTTACATTTTTATTTGTCTTTAAATATATACTTAATTATATTATTTATCAAATAAAAAAACTTATTTGAACGTAGGTTATCGTAAATGATTAATATTTATAAAATACGAGTATCTACACATTTTACGAATATACATACATACATACGCAGCAGTATCTCTCTGCATAGGAATGTTATTTTAACAATGAAAAATATATTTTGCTTAAACTGTTTATGTCTTTTTTATCATTGACAGCGTTCGGATTTTTTTGAATTTCTTCCATTTCTAGAAACTCTCTTTTTTGGTGTTTACTTCTTTACTCTTCTATTGCTGTTTTAATAATTTTTGTATTGGTGTAATTAAAAGTATGTTTTTTTTTTTAGTTTTCAAGTGTTTTTTCTAACTTAAACTATTTAATTACAGATGTAACTATACAATTAAAAAAATTACAAACGCAAATTGAAAAATCAAACATTCAATTTTGTTAAAAATTCCATCTATTTCTAAAAACTAAAAAAATCTTAAAATAAGGACTCAACCTAAAAATCAAAATACCGACACTACTTGGGTAGAAAACTTGACAAACGATACAATACCTAATTACTATGCCCTGGAAGTTTTAAGTTTAGTGCCAAATTTTGAATTTGAAATAAATATCGAGAAAGAAGTTGCAATAAACGAAATTTTATGTAGTATCGAAACAGGAATAAACGGACTCAAGTAATATTAAGGATGATTTAAAAGCAAAAACGAACAATATTGTTGCAATTTTTAAAAATAAAATTAAAAACAAAAATAAAAATTCATAATTTAAAAATAATAATAAAACAAACAAAACTATTATAATGCATACAGAGAATACAAAAAAAGGTGGGAGACTTACTCAATAACAAAAAAAAAATATAAGGAGGTAAAACAAAATCCTCCAAACCATCTACAAAAAAAAATGAACTTATTGACGACTGGGAGAAGAACGGATACATAGCACCAGACATGGCAAAAAACTTAAAATTAGAAATGCCATCCCCCAAAAATTTACGGGCTTCCAAGAATGCCTAAAAATAGCTTACCATTGCATCCAATAGTCTCTTGTATCCAGTCTTAAAGGATATTTTAAAAAGCATTGTCTATAAAAACGACTATTACATTATATTATATATATATATATATATATATATATATATATATATATATATATATATATATATATATATATATATATATATATATATATATATATATATATATATATATATATATATATATATATATATATATATATATATATATATATATATATATATATGGTTAAGGCATTAAGCCAGAATACTTGATTTTTAGTTTTGCCAAGTTATTCCGTTAAATTTGTATTTTTATAGTAATATACACGTTGTTATTAGATTCGGTGTTAGTTATTGTGTTATAACTTTCAAAAGTGGGATTATTCACGTCCAGTATGGGAAAACATAAGAAAAGTAGAAGGCGATCTTCTAGTTCTAGTTCATCTTCTAGTGATTAGGACAGTGCTGGGAGACAAGTGAAAAAATTAAAAGGACAATTAAAACGAAGCGTAAAAAGAAAACTGTGAGTACGTATGCTAGTTTAAACGTTGATAAATCATTAATACCCATATTTGATGCCTCTAACGAAAGCATGACTTCAAAGGATTGGGTAACTAAAATTGATGAAATTAGTATGATTTATAATTGGGACAATAATTTAATTATAAAACTTGCGACGTCTAGAATGAGGGGTAATGTTAGAAAGTGGTATGACTCAAAAAAAAAGTGTGTAAAAATGGGTCGAAATAAAAGTGTTATTATTAGAAACTTTTCCATGTAGCATTAAGTCTGGAAAATTGTTTGTTCAGGCTGCAAATTATGTACATATGCCTAATCAAAAATTAAGTGACTATTGTTTTGAAAAATTAGCTAGGTTGCAAAAGTTAAATTTAGATATAAGTGAGGTAAATCTAATGGATTGTATTATCGAGGGTATTAGTAATGAGTACATAAAGCTGGCTGCTAGAGAGGCTAATTTTAAGACAGTTGGGTTATTAGTAAATTAGCTAGACCATATTAGCCAGGATTTTCTTTCGAAAAAAATAAATGTTACTAACCAATCTGATGCCAACAAGTACCAATAAACTAAAACTAGTAAAACCTATAAATTCTAAAGGTACGATATGTTATAATTGTGAGGGGTCACACATTGTTAAAGATTGCCCTAAACCTATAGTTAAGTGTGATTCGTGCAATGAATTAGGTCATACTAAAAGCCAATGTTATCGTAATAAAAACAAAACGCAAAATGTAAATTCCGTAAATTCTTTTAAAGAAAATAGTTATGCCAAAAATATTTTTATTAATGGTGAAATAATTAATAATTGTTTAATAGATACAGGAAGCTCGTGTACTCTTATTAGGAAGTCAATAGCAGAGAGACTAAAAATAAAGAATGTTGTTCTTGATAATGCCGTGTTTCTAAAAAGTGTTATGGGTAAATTTATATCGTGCAACACTGTTAGTGATGCTCATATCAAAATTGATGATTCAGCAGGAAAAGTTAGTCCTTTTATAACTAATGATAATTATCTTTCTTATAATGTTATTGTAGGTTGTGACTATTTGAATCAACCTCAAATAGCGATGTTTAAATGTAATGATTTTTGGCTTAAAAATATTTGTTTCGTAGAAACTGATACTTTTCCGCAAAGCCAAATAACTTTAGATTTATTAAATTTTGGAAATATCACGGATTTGGAAAAAAATCAAGTTCTTGAACTTTTAAAAGAGTATCGTGATAGAGTATCATTTAACCTTAATGAATTAGGTAAAACCGACTTAATTGAGTTGACAATTGCTTGCAAAACTAGCGACCCTATCGTTTATAACCCTTATCGTCGTGTTTGATAAAGGGAATCAAAGTCAGCCCATGCTAGCCCGGTTTTTTTAGTAAAGAAAAAAACGGGCGATTATCGTTGCTGCGTAGGTTATCGCCGGCTAAATGCCGTCACTATTAGGAAAAAGTACCCACTTCCGTTGATTGATGATCAAATCGATATGCTGGGCGGGCATGAATATTTTATAACACTGGATTAGGCTTCGGGTTACTACCAAATACCAGTACATAAAGATTCAATTGAAAAGACCGCATTCATCACACCTTCATCTCATTATGAGTTCACAAGGATGCCGTTTGGGCTAACCAATGCGCCCGCTGTTTTTCAAAGGTTGATAAATACGGTTCTTAAAAATTATTAAAACAAAATTGTTTTTGCTTATTTGGACGATCTTATAATTCCGGCACACAATATAGAACAAGCTTTGTCAAGATTAAGAATTGTACTAGACGTATTAAGGCAGGGAAATTTAAGACTGAAACTAAGCAAGTGCAGCTTCTTTCAGTCTCAGATTGCCTATTTGGGGCGAGAAATTAGTGTCTCCGGGGTAAGACCTGGCAAGGAAAAAATTAGAGTCGTCATGGAAATGAAAGAGCCAACAAATGTAAAGGAAGTTAGGCAATTTTTAGGCCTTTCTGGGTATTTTCGTAGCTATGTTCGGAATTATGGAGTGTTGGTGGAACCACTTACAAGGTTACTGAGGAAAGATGTTGCATTTGCCTTGTCAAGTGAACAACGAGAGACATTCACAAAAGTTAAATCCGCCTTAGTGGCACGACCAGTGTTAACAATATTTAATCCGGAGTTCAAAAAGCATCAAGTTGTGACATACTTTAGTAAACAAACAAGTCCTGAACAACGGATGTACCATTCGTATGAGCTCGAGACTCTAGCGGTAGTGTTAGCGTTACAACATCTTTTAGGTATTAAGTTTGATATTGTTACGGACTGTAGTGCGTTACGTGCTGCGTTTACAAAACGAGATATGATTCTGCGAGTCGGCCGATGGTGGCTTCAAGTTCAAGACTATGACTTTTCGATTATTCATAGAGGTGGAACGGCAATGGGGCATGTGGACGCCCTCAGTCGGAATCCTATTCCCGGATATATAGAGGTAGCCACGATTGACGTTACAGAGACCGATTGGATAGTAGTTGCTCAAAGGCAGCATGAACAGCTACGACTTATCCATACTATACTAAAAGAAGGAGTCTCTAATGGATCAACGAAACAATATTTCGACAAATACGAATTGCACGATGAGAAAATATATAACATATATAGATGAAGGCAAGTCGTTATGGGTGGTTCCTAAATCTTGTAGATGGCAAATTTGCAGGCTGTACCATGATGATGGAGGACACTTTGGATTTGAGAAGACTGTTAAAAAAATAACTGTAAATTACTGGTTTCCGCAACTCCGAAAATATGTAAAAAAATACCTGTCTTCATGTCTTTCTTGCCTTTATCATAAAAATCTTAGTGACAAAAAGGAGGTGTTCCTCCATCCAATAGAAAAGGTTGCCGCTCCTTTTCATACAATTAACGTCGTTCATCTGGGCCCCTTCATAAAGAGTAAGACAAATAACAAGTATCTTTTGGTTATTGTAGACGGCTTTATGAAGTTTTGTTTTATCGAAGCTGTGAAGGACGTAACTACCAAACCTGTAGTTAACGCTTTAACTAACATTATGTATATTTTTGGGGCACCTACCAGAGTGGTGTCGGATAGAGGAACAGCATTTACCTAAGCGATGTTTAAGACGTTTTGTGAAAACTATGGTTTGAAGCATGTATTAAATGCAGTAGCAACACCCAGAGCGAATGGACAATGCCCTAAGGTACAACAAGTGCACTGATTTGTAGCGCTGCTGGTGTTGCTTAGGACCGATGGGACACTGTTGTCAAGAAGATCCAAAGTTCATTAAATAGGACTTTTAATACTGCCATCGGTACAACACCTTTGGAGGCTTTAGCTGGTTATAAAGGAAAACACGTCTCTGAAGATCCGATATTAAATGCGGTGCAGAGAGAATTGGATCGTACTAGTTTGGAGGAGTTAAGAGAAAGTATTTTTAGAAAACTGACTGATGACCAGAAAAAACAAAGGGAAAGGTTTGACAAGTCAAGAAAGCCATCAAAAATATACAAGAAGGCCGAGATTGTGATGGTCATGAAGACAGATGCACCCTGCAGAGGTTCGAATAAAAAGTTGTTCGCTAAGTTCAAAGGACCATTCAAGATGACTAGTATTCTTCGAAATGATAGACATGAAGTTCAAGAGATGAGACAGAAGTTTCGGAAGATGAAGACAGTGGTTTCTGTGGGCAAAATGAAACCGTGGGTTATACTAAAGGGTAAGAATCCACAAAAGGGCAAGGTTAATAGTGAGTCATCTAAAATAAGTACATACTAAGAGGTACTAGGTTTAGGTACTAGGTAGTTGGAAGAAGTATGTACTTCTTCCAACTACCCCACATTGTGTTTCCTAAGGTCAGTGCATGTCATATAAACCTAGTACCTCTTAGTATGTACTTATTTTAGATGACTCACTATTAACCTTGCCCTTTTGTGGATTCTTACCCTTTAGTATAACCCACGGTTTCATTTTGCCCACCGAAACCACTGTCTTCATCTTCCGAAAATTCTGTCTCATATCTTGAACTTGTCATGAACATGTCTATCATTTCGAAGAACACTAGTCATCTTGAATGGTCCTTTGAACTTAGCGCACAACTTTTTATTCGAACCTCTGCAGGGTGCATCTGTCTTCATGACCATCACAATCTCGGCCTTCTTGTATATTTTTGATGGCTTTCTTGACTTGTCAAACCTTTCCTTTTGTTTTTTCTGCTCATCAGTCAGTTTTCTAGAAATATTTTCTCTTAACTCCTCCAAACTAGTACGATCCAATTCTCTCTGCACCGCATTTAATATCGGATCTTCAGAGGCGTGTTTTCCTTTATAACCAGCTAAAGCCTCCAAAGGTGTTGTACCGATGGCAGTACTAAAAGCCATATTTAATGAACTTTGGATCTTCTTGACAACAGTGTCCCATCGGTCCTAAGCAACACCAGCAGCGCTACAAAACAGTGCGCTTGTTGTACCTTAGGGCATTGTCCATTCGCTCTGGGTGTTGCTACTGCATTTAATACATGCTTCAAACCATAGTTTTCACAAAACGTCTTAAACGTCGCTTAGGTAAATGCTGTTCCTCTATCCGAGACCAGTCTGGTAGGTGCCCCAAAAATATACATAATGTTAGTTAAAGCGTTAACTACAGGTTTGGTAGTTACGTCCTTCACAGCTTCGATAAAACAAAACTTCATAAAGCCGTCTACAATAACCAAAAGGTACTTGTTATTTGTCTTACTCTTTATGAAGGGGCCCAGATGAACGACGTGAATTGTATGAAAAGGAGCGGCAACCTTTTCTATTGGATGGAGGAACACCTCCTTTTTGCCACTAAGATTTTTATGATAAAGGCAAGAAAGACATGAAGACACGTATTTTTTAAAATATTTTCGGAGTTGCGGAAACCAGTAATTTACAGTTACTTTTTTAACAGTCTTCTCAAATCCAAAGTGTCCTCCATAATCATGGCATAGCCTGCAAATTTGCCATCACCACCCATAACGAGTTGCCTTCATCCATATATATTATATATTTTCTCATCGTGCAATTCTTATTTGTCGAAATATTGTTTCGTTGATCCATTAGAGACTCCTTCTTTTAGTATAGTATGGATAAGTCGTAGCTGTTCATCCTGCATTTGAACAACTACTATCCAATCGGTCTCTGTAACGTCAATCGTGGCTACCTCTATATATCCGCGAATAGGATTCCGACTGAGGGCGTCCACATGCCCCATTGCCGTTCCACCTCTATGAATAATCGAAAAGTCATAGTCTTGAACTTGAAGCCACCATCGGCCGACTCGCGGAATCATATCTCGTTTTGTAAACGCAGCACGTAACGCACTACAGTCCGTAACAATATCAAACTTAATACCTAAAAGATGTTGTAACGCTAACACTACCGCTAGAGTCTCGAGCTCATACGAATGGTACATCCGTTGTTCAGGACTTGTTTGTTTGTAAAGTATGTCACAACTTGATGCTTTTTGAACTCCGGATTAAATATTGTTAACACCGGTCGTGCCACTAAGGCGGATTTAACTTTTGTGAATGTCTCTCGTTGTTCACTTGACAAGGCAAATGCAACATCTTTCCTTAGTAACCTTGTAAGTGGTTCCACCAACACTCCATAATTCCGAACATAGCTACGAAAATACCCAGAAAGGCCTAAAAATTGCCTAACTTCCTTTACATTTGTTGGCTCTTTCATTTCCATGACGGCTCTAATTTTTTCCTTGCCAAGTCTTACCCCGGAGGCACTAATTTCTCGCCCCAAATAGGCATATATATATATATATATATGTATATATATATATATATATATATATATATATATATATATATATATATATATATATATATATATATATATATATATATATATATATATATATAGAAATGTGGTTCATTTTTGGAAAAGTAAAATGACCCTATAAGAATCTTATGTTATTGGGGTGGCTAAATGAGGGGATTCCATAGGCGGGTAGATATCAAAAATATTTAATAGACATGTGAAATATAACATCACTTAATTATAAATGCATTACTTTTTACTTCTCTCGTAAGAAGGAAGTATCGTAAAATTTTCTCTCAGATCTTCACGGTTCAGTCCGTCTGTCTGGCTTTTCGCGGCATAGTTAAAAAACGACTATAGTGGATATCAAATCTTGCACAAAAATCGGATGCATTTAGACCCAATCGACCATTTAACCGCAACAGCTTGCAGATAACGTTGTCCTACTAGTTCTTGCTAATTGCAGGTACGTTTTGTAGTCGCGTTACTAATCGCGGGTAGACTAAATTTTAAAGACTTTATTTTCTAATAGCCAAGCTTTCGAAATAATTCATTTCTTCTTCAGGGCTCTATAATAACATAATTATCAGAAGTTTTAGGACTTTTTTTATAATTAAAAAGTACTTGCACTAATTAAAATGCGAATACAATTTTGAGGGAATTGTCAGAAAATATAAACTATAAAATTGACAAGAAATAAACAATTTAAAACCAATTGTTTTTCTATCAAATAATAATTACAGAAATAGCTTAAATATGTCAAATGTACAATATCAAGAAGAGGTGTATCTTCAAAAATGTTTTAAAACTAGATAATCCTTTATACAGTATACGGAACAAAACATTGGAGTTAATTAGCAAAAGAAATATTTATAACTTTTAAGGAATTATACGTCGTTTAAATTTAAAATATAAGAATAAATAGAACTTAAATTTTCAATATCGGTTTTTTTTCTTCATTGCGAAGTTTTCTTTATGTATCTCGGTCTTTTCTAAAAAAGTTCACAATGAAACTGTGATGGTAGAACATATTGGTAACTAAAACAACCATATTTACTTATATAATTGCTTATCCAATAAGTAGCAATTCTGCTTCTGAAAGCATAACTTGAACACCAGTCGACAATGATAAACATGAATTAGTTCGATGATGTTCTTTGATGAACGGTCATTTTGGCACTTGCTTGCACAAGTTTCCATATTAGATGCTGAGGGTTGTGGCTGGTTATGGTTGACTCTGCATCTTCTATTTTGACCTCCATTATCAAATCGTCGTCTACAAGATTCCCTTATGTGGCGTTGCCTACTATAGCTTCTCGACAATGATACATCACAATCTTCACAGATATATCTCATGATTATATTAGCAAGGAGAAGTTTCTAACACAATTTGTTACTCGATACTGAATACACGCCAGCCCACACCCAATTTATATAAAACAGCTTGAGCTTCAAAACATCTTCAAGGATTTTTCAAAGTGAAATGTCAAGGGCATCTCAAAGTTATCGAGGACGTCTCAAAGCCAAATTCAAGGTGAAAATCTTCAGAACATTCTCAAGGTCGTTTTAAAGTCAAGGGTCAAAGTGAACTTGATCTTCAAAACTTTAAGGTCAAATGGACCCAAAGTCAAGTGGGCGGGGCCCACTTCAGGGTCAAATGACGTTATAGGGTAAAGGGGGCAGGGACGTAAGAGGAGGGGTAAGCCAGAGAAGAGTTCTTTCTCTACTTGGGTCTCTTCTTGATGATTATAAATACACTAGGTTTGATACTTCTGATACCCAAGAAATTTGTCCTATCAGTGGAGTCGGGGAATACATTGCCAGGGGTTTTCTCAAATTTCTCGGGTATCTGTAAAGATAAAGGTATTAAATCTAGTATATTTAAAAACAGAAGAGACCTATTTGACGGACATAAATTATACAGGGTGTTCCATTTAAAATAACAAATTTGAGGCTCAGTTCGTTAATTTCCGATATTCATTTCTTTTTTCTAGTAACGAATCCTGGCGTTTCAGGACAATCTCTATAACTTTTGAATATAAACTTCTTTTCTATCTCTTATAATAAACGTGATCAACGCTGTCTAAATATACGGAATAACCCGGTACCTGTGTTAGTACTTTTAATTTATGTTGTTCAACCGAATTCCGTCTCCAGAACGAAACCAGGTGTAATAAGATGTAATAAATGTCGACTTGCTGGTTGACCTACAACTGATGAAAAAATAAACCTATAAAGAAAAAGGAAATTTTCTTTGAATGCGTGAAGAAAAATCGACCCAATGTATTGCACTAATTGTGAAATAAACTATTATAAAGTTTTTTACGTAAATAAAGGAC
This sequence comes from Kuschelorhynchus macadamiae, assembly GCA_030620095.1. Classification (NCBI taxonomy): domain Eukaryota; kingdom Metazoa; phylum Arthropoda; class Insecta; order Coleoptera; family Curculionidae; genus Kuschelorhynchus; species Kuschelorhynchus macadamiae. The sequence goes on from JAUTXW010005338.1 coordinate 1,249,776, forward strand.
TTTTTATTTGCAGTATATTGGATTATAATTTTTTCAATGTTGGTTTAGGAAAACAATAACGTTAGATTGAATAATTATTTTTCATACATTTTAGCCCTGAAGAAAGTCTACAAATAGATAGAAAGTTCGAATGATTTGTAAACGAAGTATTCATTAACGTTTGGCTGCCACACCTGTTAATTTTTCACACAACTTTGACTGAACTACTTAGCTATTATCCAGTCATTATTTTTCAGTAGTCTCCTATCTGCTATAACTACAATTTAATTATAATCCCAAATTTTAGTCTACCCGCGATTAGTAACGCGACTACAAAACGTACCTGCAATTAGCAAGAACTGGTAGGAGAACGTTATTTGCAAGCTATTGCTGTTAAATGGTCGATTGGGTCTAAATGCATCCGATTTTTGTGCAAGATTGGATATCCACTATAGTCGTTTTTTAACTATGCCGCGAAAAGCCATGCAGACGGACTGAACCGTGAAGATCTGAGACAAAATTTTACGATACTTCCTTCTTACGAGGGAAGTAAAAAGTAATGCATTTATAATTAAGTGATGTTATATTTCACATGTCTATTAAATATTTTTGATATCTACCCGCCTATGGAATCCCCTCATTTAGCCGCCCCAATAACATAAGATTCTTATAGGGTCATTTTACTTTTCCAAAAATAAACCACATTTCTGGGCCATAGATCAAAAGATAACCGTAACTCCTCCCCTAGATGATAGTGCCTTCGTATTTTATTCGTCGAGGGGTGGTCTTTATAGTGGCGTTTGCGTGGGTTATCAACCCCTCACGAAATTGGAATTGCCCTCGATCTTTTAACAATATTTTGATTTGCACTGAAGTAAGTGGTAAAGGTGGTATATAGGTGACTAGTGATTAAAGAATTTACTATTGTGATGAACTATTTTGACCTTTCAAATGGCATTATTTCGGATGTAAGTGCAGCCTGTAAGAGGTAATTTTATTCACTTTAGTCAACTGTAGAAAAAATAATTCTTTATGAACATCATTATTTGTGACAGTATTTGGACAAAATGTTATTACATATTAATATTTTTAATTATTAGAATACATATCCCTACTACATAAGAAAATACTAACTGCTCGACTACTCTATTTTAGATTGATATTGCTAACGTATAACTTTGTCAGCATCAGATTGCTCTACCGGTGGGCCCTAAACAATATAGATACAGACTCACGCATATCTTTAATTTTGTTAAACTTTGACTTTGGAGACATTTTAACAATTATTTACGACCTTCCTAATTCCAAAGATCGAATATATATATATATATATATATATATATATATATATATATATATATATATATATATATATATATATTGGGCGAAACAGCTTATGACTTTGCCAGATTCGATGTTATTATTATTTAACATCCTTTGTAAGGTGCTTTTAATTGTAGTTTTCTCTGGACACTGTTATTAATTTCAAAAAAATCCAGGCTTGCCTCTAGATGCACTAAAAAGGTTAAAGATTTAAACCATATCTGATTGCCATGGCACCTGCATCTCTTTTTTATATAATGCATATTAGCAATTGGATAAATACTTCAATGCCTACTAAAACTATTTATCCACATGGTAATATGAATAATATTATTTTTATATATTTAATTTAACATATTTTGTTTTTGTTTCTTTTGGAGAGATTATAAAAAAGCAAGATACACATGTGGGCTTCGTGTGTTTCTGTTGTGTGATTTTTTCATACGGCGCGTACCAAGTAAAGAAAAATTGGCTACTTTACCTTTAATATTTCGAAAACGGTCATATTTTTAAAAACTTTTATTTCACTTCACTTGTATATTAGTTAGTTATTTATAGTATGTTTGGGTTAAATCTTGAAAGTAACTTTTGTTTGATGCAGTTTCCGTTATCGGAATTGACAATACGGTATAAAATGGCGACTTAGTGAAATGTTAATAAAATTATTATTAAAAACTACTCATCCAATTATTACGTTGGAATCAACTGGTAACATTTTGGTACAAATCCAAGATAGCGGAACAAAATGGCGGCCTAATAACAGATTTAAAAATTCAACCTGCAAAAACTTTTTAATGGTTTGATATAAAATTATGTTTCATAACTAATTGTGGTATAGGGATCAACTAGTAAAAGAATGGTACTAATTCAAGATAGCCGAACAAAATGGCGGCCAAATAAAATGTTTGTAATGGTGAAAAAATCACCCTCTCAGGTTTTACACAATATGTTTTATCAATTCCGTCGGTCCGTGTGTAGGTCTGTCTGTATGCCTGTCTGTTAGTTCGCGACATAGCTTAAAGACTGCTTATCCGATTGACTTCAAATTTTAATCAATGGCGAAACAAAATGGCGACCTAGTGAAATGTAAAAAAAAATATTATGAAAAAAATACTCAAATTTTGCAAAAACATCAAGTATTATGTTGGAATCAACTGGTAACGAATCCAAGATGGCGGAGCAAAATGGCATGTTAATAAAATATTTAAAAATTTAGCCTGAAAAAACTGCTTAATGGTTCGATTTCAAATTGTGTACCATAACTAATTTTATTATGGTATAGGGATCACCTAAGTAAAATTGTGGTACTAATTCAAGATGGCTGAACAAAATGGCGGCCAAATAAAGTGTTTGTAATCGTGAAAAAATCGCCCGACAGGTTTTACACATCTTTACGTTTGAGCGTCTCTAGATGCCAAACAATGTGATTTATCAATTCCGTCGGTCCGTCTGCCGGTATGCCTGTCAGTTCGCAGCAAAGCTTAAAGAATACTTACCTGATTGACTTCAAATTTTTATCAAAAAGGGTCATGTGGGGATATCCTGGTAATATTTTGGTAAAAATCCAATGAACAATGTTAAACAAAAATTGTTTGAGTGGTGTATTTTTTGGTGTTAAGGTCCAGTAAAAAATAAGTCTTTTTTAAATGGTTGACGTTTCGCAACTTAAATGTTGCATCATCAGGACACATATATAGATCCTATATCCTGCATGGAACCCATATTATCAGTCTTTACCTACTCCATTGGTGCGCATATATTTCCCAGATATTAAGTTTCTAAATGGTTTACGTTAACAATTCTTTTTTTGTTGTTGTTATGTTAAAATGGTGTATTATTTGGGGTTAGGAAATATCTGAGGACCAGCAGATTAGGTAAAGACTGATAATATGGGTTTCATGCAGGATATAAAAACTACATGTGTCCTGGGGATGGTTTTGTTTTTTTTTTCTGGATCCCAATATAATACACCACTTTAACATAACAACAAGAGGATCGTTAACGAAAACCATTCAAAAACTTAATATCTGGGAAATATCTACGGACCAACGGAGTAGGTAAAGACTTATAATATGGATTTCAATTTAAGACAACGAAACAAAATTGCGGCCAAATAAAATCTTTATAAAATCGACGGAAAAACTCTTGTTCAATTGATTTTAAATTATGCAGAAAAATTAATTGTGAAAATGAGATAAATTGGTACGAATTCAACATGTAGCAACATGGCGGTATGTTTCAATGTAAAAACTACTCATTCAATTTATTTTAAATTATGTCCAAAAGTCAAGTGAGGCATAGGTAGAAAGAAACTGGTAAAATATTGGTGGAAATCCAATATGATGGAACAAAATGGCACCCAATAAAAATGAAGAGACAGTGTATGTAACACATACATACTGTGACTATCTACTGAACTAAATTGGGTCACATTTCCCTATTCCTAACAAATAGAATAAAAATCATAACCAGGGAAGTTCCGGGTAAAGAAAATTTACCGATTTTTTTATTGTCATTTTGCATCATTTTTCAAGCAAAATTTTCTGTAAACTCAGTTTTTAGTATGGTCAAATTTTAAAAAAATCTTATATGATAAGACTTTACTGGTCGCACTGTATATTGAGAAGGGTGGGAATGCCCTCCACAACTGAAAGCTTATCCCGTTTTTCGGAAAATATGATGACAGGTAATCCTAGGGGTGATCTGTCTGGGCGGGAATTCACGAGTTACCCATATACAAGCACGACTCTTAAGAGTTTTTTACGGTTTTTATTTGTGTAGGTAGCTGTAGTCTGAAATGAAGGAGGTACTGAGTGATTGCGTATAATATTTTAGCTCCATTAGGTTTTTTATTTTACGTTTAAGAAAGCCTTAAGAAAATATTTTTTTAAGAAACGTTGTATAGTTAAATTTATAGCTTATATTTTTTTATGTACGTCTAGTGTATATGTCGGTCCGAATGGAGACTGCCTCCAATCGAAAGCGGAACAGAAAGATTTGAAGAGCAGTGAACATATGTACATCTGGAAGAAAATAATACGCATTTTTCTATACCTAGAAGATTAAAAATCAAAACAACATCATAAGCGACACTACATAAGAATCTATTTTGATTTATTTTTATTAGTTGTAGTTCTGGCAACGTAAAAATAATAATAATATATAATTAATGAAGTTCTTATGAGAATTACCTTGAGCTGCTATTACAGAAACAAAATAGATTTTTGTGACTATTTTACTAGAAAACTTTATACCAAAATTCCTTAACGACGAGTTGTTTTCTATTGGCAAAACTACTCACCTTGACAAAATCGATATGATATGATTACGGCGACAAAATTTTATTCAGGTATTTTTTATTTATTTCTATAGCAATTTAAGAATTGTTGAATAAATATTTTGATGTTTATTGTTTATTTTTTCTCGTGAAATAATCATGTCAAATACCACTCGAGAAAAAACTTTGCAGGGAAATTTTCTCTCTTCTAATATTCAAGTTTGGTGCTTTTTGGCAGTTTCATTAATGACATAATTTTTACCAAAACCGTTTTTATTTACAAAACATTATTTTTTTTAACAATTGAAAAAATATCACTTTTATTTTCAATATCGGCGTTTCTGTAGCAGCGGCAAAGTTCCTGAAATAGTGGTTTGCTAGGGTCTTTTATAACTGATATTAAAGTTTTTTTTCAAGTACAGAAGTGTAAAAGGCCAAAAGGTTATATAATATATAAATATACGATATTTATATATTATGCACCCTGCAAAATGTCATTGTATTGTCAATTAAAATTTCCCGCATTTTTGGTCGTTACAGCAGTGTTCGTTTTTATTAACCTTGTAAGAGGAGATCGAGATCGAAAAGCGATTAAATGGTTTATTCATGAGACATTGGTTAATACATTGGTAGTGTTTTAGATCAGTAACGCGAAGGTTCGTGTTCTAATCCTGGTTTAAGCAGTTACTTTAGTTTTTTTTTAACAAAATGTATACTAATAAATAAAAATAAGGATTAGATTAGGTTAGGATTGGTTAGGTTTATTGTAAAGAAAGCGCGCGGTTACGCGCCCACAAAATTCCGAATCTTTTTTTTAGTACAAATTCTGACGGAACTACTAATCATTTAACGGCTCGTCGAGATCAAGCCTCCATTGTCCTTTTTTCGTGTATGATACAGTTTGGTACCGATTTATCTTCATCGTTTTTGACGGTATAATGCAATCCTGAACGTGGTGTTTAACACATTGTGCTAAGCCCCACAGATGATTTTCGGCTAGAATATTCTGTGCTAGATACACTGCTTAAACATCAAATCTTATCACAACCTGATCACATCTATTACGATTTTTTCAGGACAATTTGGTTGATGAACCAGTTCAATATAAAATATTGGAGGCGTTTAATTCTGTAATAAAGTGGTTTACACTTAAGGTGGGTTTATGTAACCAAATTAGTTTTATCTTTATCTTTAGTAATAAGAACTCACTGTGTTAGTTGTTTTTAGTCATAAACCAAGCAACATGCTTATTCTTAACGGCTAAAATTGCTGCTAATACTACATTTTGCTTTAGTAAGTTAAAAAATGCCGAAAAATAAATATTCGAATGCACCTTTCCACCGAATCTTAGAATATTCTCCGGATATCTAAAACTTCTATAGATGTTCTAAGAAAATACTGAGAATAATCTTGATTGATTGATTGATTATTCATAGAATGTTCGGCCGGAATATTCTACGAATAATCAAAAACACTCCCATTTAGGAACTACATATACATATAACCCATTTAGGAAAAACAATACAATCATAACAAACCTTATTAAAAATGTTAAGTATAGACGTAAAAAAACATATAAATTAATTAAAATGTTTAAATTAAGTAACAAAAGAATAAACAACTGTAAAATATTAATTAAACCTAAAGCAAGTTTTGCACAACGTCCCCGTTTACCTGATTTGCCCCCCTCCCTCTAATCTGCATTAAAATGTATGACCACGATAGACACGTTTAAATTTGTATAACCAGCAGCTAGTTATAAAACATATTGGTCTCATCTTTTATAGATTCTAGTTAATAAAACTCTTTTTAGATGGTCAAGAAAATCAAAATGGTAAATACATTATTATCTGTAATAACTATTAGTATGTAAAAATGTATTTTCCTTATTTGAAAGCATTGATTAATTTAATTCAAAATTCAAATTAAATTTATTAGTTTTTTAAACCATGGCGGAATTATTAATTATATACAAATTGTATCCTAAAACGAATACAGTCCATTGAACCATTATATATTTTATACTTTAACTCTTCGGCATACATTTTGTCTATTACTTCGACCACGGGGATTCATAATAATAACTTTAAAATATCAAAATTCATTTATAATAATATTTTAAAACTTTAAGGACTTAATTTTCATTTTGGCAAATACTTGGCATTGTTTCAACTAGTTACTACCTTGTTTATGTATAGATAGTTGTTAAACACTGAGTTAGTACTGGATATAACTACTAGATGGCGAGTTTACGAAGTGTGCTCATTCATACATTTTTACTACTACAGACGTGGTGAAATATGGCAACGTACCCCTGATTATTGGAAAGGCGACGTTTCAAAGTTAACTCGTTATGCCAACAAGAAAATATAACTGCCTTAAGATTTTTTGATTTTTTTTAAGTTATTATCCTTGTTTATATATGCTTATCAATAAATAAAATTGCTATTTTTCTTTGATGATGTAAGCGCGCTGATGTAATATCATAATAACTGATAACACGATTTTCAACATGTAATTGGATATTAATTTTTTTTTTAAATTGGCAACACATCGTGACCGCTATCGATCAACCAAGCATGTCAAAACTATCACAAAAAATCGATAAATTTCCTTTACCCGGAACTTCCCTTGTTGTGAATTTTTCCTTTTATTAGAAGTTGTGAAGTGTAATCCAATTTACACTATAGTACATATTCATTTAGTAAGAAATAAATACTGTTTTTCAAATAATTTTATTGGGCCCCATTTTGTTCCAGCATATTGGATTCCTACCACTATTTTACCACTTTCTACCTATGCCGCATTTTTAGGCATAATTTAAAAAAAATTCAATAAGTAGTTTTTACATTGACAACACCGCCATTTTGTTACGTCATATTGAATTCGTACCAGTGTATCCCTATATCACATTTAATTTTTCTGCCAAATTGAGAGTCAATTGAATAAGATTCTTTTTAGGTATATTTCACAAAAAAATATTTGGCTGCCATTTTGTACCGCCATCTTAGATTTGTACCACAAGTTTACCAGTTAATCTCTACATCACACTTAATGTTTGTCCAAAATTTGAAATCAATCTAATGAGTAGTTTTTTTTCAGGCAGGTGTTTTAAATATTTTGTTACGCCGCCATTTTCTTAGCTCTCTTATATTCATACCAAAATGTTACCAGTTCGTTCCTATGTAACACTTGATTTTTGTGTAAAATTTAAGGAAATTGGATAATTAGTTTTTTAGTAATATTTTTTTAACGTTTCACTAGGCCGCTATCTTGTTCCGGTATATTGGATTTTTACCAAAATAGTACCATATCATCCCCATATGACCATTCATTTTTGACTAAAGCTTGAAGTCATCCGGATGAGCAGTTTTTAAGCTATGCCACGAGCTAATACACAGACAGATGGACCGAATCGATAAATATAAGGACGCTAAAACCTGAGAGGCTGATTTTTTCACGATTACAAAATATTTTGTTTTACCGCCATTTTATTCCACCATCTTGAATTAGTACTCTAGTTTTACTAGTTGATCTCTGCATCATAATTAGTTATGGCACATAATTTGAAATCAGTCCATTAAGTAGTTTTTTCAGGCTGAATTTTTAAAAAAATTATTAAGCCGCCATTTTTTTCCGCTATCTTGGATTTGTACCAGTTGATTCCTATTGGATATATTGGATAAGCACTTTTTTAGTAATAATTTTTTTAACATTTCACTAAACCACCATTTTGTTTTGCAATAATTGGATTTTTACCAAAATATTACCAGGTCATCCCCATATGACTCTTAATTTTTGACCAAAATTTCAATCGGGTAAGTAGTTTTTGAGCTATGCCGCATAGACAGACAGACAGACCGACAGAATCGAGAAAACATGTTTTTCGTCATCTAGGGACCCTGAAACGTAAAGATCTGAAAAAATCTCGGAGCGTGATTTTCACGATTACAACACTTCCCTTCTACGAGGGCAGTAAAAATGGACCGACTAAAGATAAAAATAGGCAACAATTTCTTGGAATGTTGATCGTATTTGTTCCAGTTAAAAAGTTAATTTTGTTGTTTATATATTCTAAATATTATTTTGGGGGATACCTATTTAATTGTGTAAATTCAAAATTGTTGTTACTTATTAATGTCTAATGTGGTTTTAAAAAAACTCTTGGAAACGCTCTTTAAAATTAAATTAGAAGAAAATACACTGACGTAGCCAGAAAAATTATCTGTGGGGGGGGTCAAAATTTAACGCAAAAATTCAGGGCCGTTTCTAGAAAATATTGTCGTCTCGAGTAGATAAGGTGTTAAAAAAATGTTCGCCCCAATAAAAACAAGCGACCGAAATGTCCCTTTTTGACGTCTTTTCTTAAACTTTCGGTTGTATATTTTGTTATGTCGTATTTGTACTAAATAAAGTATATTTTTAATACAAAATTGTACTTTATAGAATATATTTTAAATACAAATTGGAAATACCTCCGGGGGGGGGGGGGTGCAGGTGTAGCTGCCCCTTTGCCCCGCTTGCTACGCCAGTGCCAAAAAAATACCTCCCTGGTAAGAACCAGAAACTTCCAAGGCTCATAAACATATATAATAATTAAAAATTTTCCAAGAAAACATAACGTCTTTAGATACTTAAAAAAGGAAATAAATGCTGCGGAATTGGTGCCTGTGCTGATTTAAGCTTATTCTCATATAGGGTTCAATAATAATGAACAATCATACTCACCACTGGCGTAGCCAGAAATATTTTTTGGAGGGGTGTGAGGTCAGAGACCTAAATCATATTATTCATTGAGTGTACATTCTACCTGATATTCAAGTTCATTTGACCGTCGCTTTTTGATTTTCAGTATATACCGGCTTTTGGGAGAAGTTTGGGACCTGCACCTGTTGATTTTTATATGGTTCAATTTTTTTTAGTTAAGAAGAATTTAGCCTAACTTAACCTAAAAGCCAACCTAAACTAACATTTTTATAGACCTTTCAGTTTGGGAATTCATCAAGCTGGTGGCTCTAACGTTCATTCATTTTTTTTAGTCTTGTTTTCTACCATGCCCTCTCTCCGAATAAACTAAGGATCTAGTTTGTTCGCTCAATTGACCAAGTGCTTGTACTGACGGTGTATTCAATTAGCAATTTCTACCCGCATAATTGACGACCTTTCGCCCTATATTAGGCACATTAGGCCAATGCACTCATTTATTTTATTTTATACCTTATTCATCCCACCTTATAACGACATACCCATTTAAAAATGGCTATCATTTGTAAATTGTAATAAAAAAAACGAGAGTAAAAATTCTTGAAAACTTATACAAAACTCAAGTAGTTATATTATTTCCCACATGAACATTAATTATGGCAGCTAATTATTGTACTTCTTTTACTTACAGAGTGTTTTATAAAGGAGATCAATTGAATTTTATTTGTAATTAGAACCATCTTTGTAAATTTTCCATTAAGATTCACCTAAGAAATAAAATACTTAAGTTTTGAGAGTTTTCAAGAAACGTATGTATTATGCGTTTTTTCAGTTTTTGTCACATCTACCAATAGCCGCCATTTTAAAATAAGTATTTTTAATGTGCTTATAATGTAAGTAATTAGTATTAAAAAGATATTTCAGAAGAAGCATTCACCAAAAAATGACATTTAGTGTTATTAAAGTGTGCAAAATTTAAAATTGTTATTTTTATTAGTTCACAAAACCTAAGGAGGCATTAAAGATATTATATATTCAAAACAATTTTTCTACTCATTACCAAATTTCAATTTTTAAAAAGGTTAATTTCTGCCGCGACGAAATATAAAAGAACGAGGCACTAATTACTTGATTCAAATTCAAATTCAAAAGTATTTATTGTCTAACAGGAACAATCCCAATACAAAGACAATTATAAATTAAATTAGCACATAGTAGAGGATAAATTTAGATTTGATACACATAAATAACTACAAGATCCACATCAAATCACTAAGAAAGAAATAACAAATAATATAAATAACAAAATAGATCAGATTGCATTGACACTTGAGAGTATGCTTTTGTTAAAACTACTTAGACTTAAGTTAAACATATCAGTTTCATTAACTAAATTTACTGAATTTAAAAAGCTCTATACAGAGGCGCCTTTTTTGCAAGGTTAGTACGATCTAGGGGTTGATAAAATATTTGGTGTCTACGAGTGTTCGTTTGAGGTACCAAGAAGCAAAGTTGAGACAATAGTTCGGAAGAATCAATCATGTTGTTACATAATGTATAAAGGAATTGCAGACTTGCACAAATAGTGGTATTCCTGAGAGATAAAAATTGGAATCTATGAAGAAGTAGATTATGATCAAAACCTCTTTCAGGATAGATACCATCCATTTTAAAGGCCAGGTACTTAAGGAATTTTCGTTGTACACATTCAAGCCTGTTAACATGAACATTGTAGGTAGGGAACCACACAATGGCCGCGTAAGGTAGCCTGGATTTAACCAGGGAATTGTAGATTGCAATGCGACTAGGTAAGTGTGAGAATTCCGATGTACTCCTTATCAAAAATTCCAAGGACCTCAGAGCTGACCGGATAGTCTCATCTATATGCTGACTGAAAGAAAGTTGCTTGTGAAACTCATGATGAATTATAGAGATCGTCATTTTCTTACATTTTTGTATATTTAGTGGAAGACTGTTTAATATACACCAACCATGAACCCTATCAAGGACCTGCTGAAGCACCAAGCAGTCATCCTGATTACCGACAATACGAAAGAGCTTCATGTCGTCAGCAAAAAGTAGACAGCTGCTGGCAAGATCCTTAGTAATGTCGTTAATAAAAATGGAAAATATAAAAGGAGCCAGATTACTGCCTTGCGGGGCACCACTTGTGGCAATATACTCACTTGACTTAAAGCCATTGTAGTTTATAAACTGGATACTATTTGCCAGATAGGAGACAAAAAAATTGACCAAATCTTCATGAAACCCCATTTTGAGCATTTTTTGCGCTATGAGACCGTGATCCAACTTATGGGAAGCCTTCGAAAAATCCGTATATATGACTTCAAGCTGCTGTCTTTGATTAATGGCTTGATAGGCGGTTTGAAGAAATGACGTCAAGTTCGTGACAGTTGATCTCGAATGGAAAAAGCCATGCTGATTTGGAGAGATAAGATATTTAACTTGATGGAAGAGTTTTTCATAGATACAGACTTCAAAGGCCTTCTCAACACATCCCCGATCACCTTTTTTGAGTACTGGACAGATTTTGGCATATTTCCAACGATCAGGGAAAATGCTGGTGCGAATTGACAAGTTAATTATACAGTGGAGTAATTAAAACTCGGGCACAGTCCCTTTTTATCGGGTCCAGAAGTTTCTTTCTTTTTTAGTTTTTTAAAACCAGATAGGTTGTCATTATTATTGAGGGTAAGTAATGTTATATTTTGGGACCCTGCATCAGTATGAGAATTTCCAGAAAATACAGAGGAGTCGGTGTAAACACTTTTAAAGTAATGGGCAAATGCGTTTACTATTCCATTTGGAGATTCAATGATAGAACCATTGTAGCTGACAGAGTCTGGGATACGAGATCTGTTGCGTCTTTGTCGAATAAAGCTCCAAAATTTTTTTGGGTCACGTCCAATTGAGTTTTCACTCGTACTAATTAAGACTCTATATGCCATATCAATCTTTACTTTTATTGAAGTTCTTATCCTTTTAAAAGCTGAGTAATCACTCAAAGAGTTAGAACATTTCCATCTTTTGTGCAGCCTTGACTTAGCTTTAATGTCATTAATTAAATCCCTTGTATACCAAGGAGGGTAAGAAATAATTATGTTTACGGGGAACAAACAAAGGAACTGATTGGTCAAAAATGGAATACATTTTATTATAAAAGAGGTCTACTGCGATATTAATATCTGAAACTCCATTAAGAAAATCCCAGTCGGTTTCACACAAAAGTTGGTAAAGTAGCGGGAAGTTAGCTTTGCGGAAGTTGTAGTCTCTATTAGGGGAATCGTTCGGAAAGTCGACACTGTTACCTTCCAAAGTACAGTTAGATACCATATTTAACGTAGGATGATAATTATCCTCTGGTACAAGCGATATGTCATTTTTTACAACGGTGCAAAGAAAGTTTGAAAGAACCAGATCAAGTATGCCATTGTAATAGTTTGTGACATTGTTGAATTGAGTTAAATCAAGATATGAAAGAAAATCTTTTAATAAACTTAACTTTTGGTGTCGGCCATGATCTGCTTGGGAATATTGAATATTAAAATCTCCTAGTAATAATATCTTATTATTTTAAATAAAGTCTAGAGTAGATAAATAATCAAATAATGTTTGGTAAACATCTAGTGAGGAATTGGGTTGAATGTAAACTACAAAAATATACACATTGGCTGAATTCATAACCATCCTACAACTAAGAATATCGACCTCGGGAATGAGTTCTTCCAGCTGAGTTAGGTTAACTTTAGTTGGGAGAATATCCTGTCGAATCCCCAAAAGTGTACCGCCACCTTTAGATACATTTATGGCTTGGGGGTTTCTATCCTTGCGACTTGGTAGTTATTGTTGAACAATTCAGAGTCGTGCACTCCGTCCTGGATCCAGGTCTCGGTTACCGCAACCAGATGATACTCAGCCTCAGATATAGCTTTGAAAAACTCATGGGTTTTTGTGTTAAGGCCTCGGACATTCTGGTACAGAATGGAAATGTCCCCATTAGACAACTCATTCAGTTTAAATGCTGACCTTTAGTGGATATGATTTTGGGTAAACCGTTGCTGTACACCATCTTTATATCTGATTCTCCAGCTAGTAATCGCTTATTCAGTTCATTTTTGACCTTGCGGTGAAGCTGCAACTGCTGAAGAGTTTTGTCATCACTAACTGACAAGTGGTTCAAATTGGGGTTTGATTTAAGTTTTTTGGAATTCTTTTTAATAGCAATGGCTGTTTCCGCTGAATTGCATGTTACCCTCACTGGCCTACGTTTGTCTTCGGTTCGCTTACCCAGTCGAATGACATCGATACTGCCTTCAGTGATATTAAGCTCAGGCGCACAGCATTCAATAACCTTTAAAGCTGTTGTCTTGGTCATATTCGAGTCAGTTTCGGGGCAGTTAAAGATCATAAAGTTCTTTTTTCTGTTTTCTCTATCATTGTACTCCCTAAAATACTTACTACTAATACTTTCCTTAATGATATTTTAGAAAAAAATAGGTTTTTATGATGTTGCCTGAATAATTTAAACCTTTTGATCCTGAAAGTAAAGTTTTAAAGTTAAGGCCTATTTAAGGTCTTAGACAATCTGCTAGGGCAGGGTGTACTAGGGTTGATATTTTTCTTTAAAATTTAGATTATAAGGAAGCCGAACCAGAACCTTGTTTATATACCAAAAATAAAATTAATATCTGCGGCAAAATTTTAAAACTAGGGCGGGTAAAACAGTGTCTCGGTGACATTTGATAAAAATAATAAAGTTATACATGTAATTCAAGGGAAATATATAAATAATATATGAAAAGGATTTAACTTGTTAGATTGTAAATCTGTGTGTGCGCTGATAGAAGTAAATATTTGGCTTGTCAGAAACGACCAATCTTATAATCCCAACTTGCCATATCAGCAGCTGATGGGCAGCTTAATGTATCTTGCTCTTTTGATCAGACCCGATATTGCTTTTTCAATTAGTTATCTGAGTCAGTTTAATAATTGTTTTGATGAAACTCACTGGAAAGAAGCTAACCGTGTTTTAAAATTTTAAACCAGACTAAGCATTATATTTTAAGATTTCATACAGATAAAACAGATTAGAAGGTTTTGTTGATGACGACAGCCGACAGGGCAATTGATTTAAATGAGCATCAGTTTAGCTTCTGCTAAACTTTATAAATTTTTATGTCTTAGGTATAGAGAAAAGTTATGCATTTAAATAATTTTTGTGCTAGTAGGAGTGTTATAAATGTAGCACAAGTTATTATTAAAGTCATTACGCCACCCTCGGGTTGGCTCTTAGATATAAGTTACTTCAGCATTATTGATTGGCCAAATATGTATACAGAAATAATTAGTTTGTGCAGAAAATTCGACAAACCTGTTTTATTTCAATACCTATACGACCTCTCGAGCTCCTTGTACACCCTTGCCGCTTGTCCTAGGGCATCCACCAGCCTATTTGGATGGGGACTCAGCGGTTTCTTCGAATATATGTTAATATAATAAGACTGTTGTTAATATTGATTGATTGATGAGACATCAGGATTCCTAAGATATGATACTCTCGTATATTATTTTTCACGACCTCTCCAAAAAAGTCAGTTTGTTTCATTAGCTCACAGTATTCAGTATTCAAAATCCCTGTTACAAATCGCTGATTTCTCGTGGGCATTATCAGATCGTCTCCTTCCTAGATAATTTGGTATCGGTCTAGCAAATTCGTTGCTTTTAATTTTTATCTCACAACTTTTTATATTTAATGTGGATTTTTTCTTTAATGATTTTTATCAACGCTGCAATAATTAACAATAACAATTAACAGGGAGCAAGGAATCAAAATACTTAGACTAGTCGTCACTCTAATTGATTTTCTAGGTGTTTGTCGCCTCTGCCCTATTGGAAGACATTACTAGTATGTCATCACATTTAATCTCTATATGCATTCCCCCTCGTAGCTATAGTTATGACACAGCTCACGTCAGCTTGTGATAGCCAGTTAAAATGGAACAATTGAGATATGTTTTGCAGGCAGAGCAGCTTGCAAAACTCCTCTGACTAGCGGAACAATAGTATATTGTAAGACATATCTAAACTCGCAAAAAAAAGTTCTGGTAGGTACGAAAATTTAGAACAAAACGAAGATAGCATTGACAATGTTTATTCAAAAAGTTACATACTCTGGTCTCTTAGTGGCTTCAAAAAGAAAAATAAGTTAAAGAATTGCCCCATTTGCAGCTACCCTTGTATTTATATCACAGAGAGCTATATTCTTATATTACAGAATCCCTAGGTTATCCCCATTTTTTCTCAAGAATTTGTTTTCTTCAAGAATTAGCTTATTCCTATGAAACCAAAGTAATGGTAGTACTAATTAGATTTCTTGTTATAAAATATAAACTTACATTATAGCTCTTAGCAAATCTGTTTAATAGTGAAGCAGTATCAAAATACGTACGTTTTGATAGAAAATGATAAAAATCTTTTTTAGCTTTTTCGCAACTGAATAAAAATATTTTTATACTTTAAATTAATTGAAGCAAATATTTAATATAATTACATACCTCAACATGTACGGAATGTTTCGATACATAATATAAACAATATTATTTAAGCAAGCATAAGAAATTATATCATTTACCTTAAGTTTTTATAGACACATAGTAATTGTACAAATACTTTCATCCTATCGGGACTCATCAGTGCGCCGATCGTAAGAGAAAAACATTAAATAATAGAAAAGAATTGATTTCAAAATTTTAAAATGTGTCAGTTTGTTTGACATGTAACCTAGATATGAAAAAAATTATAGCTTGCAGCCATCTATAATGTTATTTTTAAGTGTGTTCAGATTATTTGTTGCGTATAGATTGACAAAAATCTTTTTTGGCTTTTTCGCAACTGAATAAAAATATTTAACTTTAAATTAATTGAAGCAAATATTTAATATAATTACATACCTCAACATGTAGACTAGTCTGTCTACGGAATGTTTCGATACATAGTATAAACAATGTTATTTAAGCAAGCATAAGAAATTATATCATTTACCTTAAGTTTTTATAGACACATAGTAATTGTACAAATACTTTCATCCTATCGGGACTCATCAGTGCGCCGATCGATTTTTGTCAATCTATACGCAACAAATAATCTGAACACATTTAAAAATTGATAGAATATAGCTCACGAGTCACGACTGCTTCCCTTTTGTTACCTTCGTTTAGATATAGATGGCGCAAGGTATATTTATTTATGAATATATTTCTAGACATGAGTGCCATATCTATTAAACTTTTTAATCTTACAAAAATGGTTACAAACGGGATTATGGCTATAATCGGTGCTACTGCTTTAGTTCTTTTTCAGCTGCAGCAGAATTTGAGCCAAACAGATCGGTATAAAACTGCAATCTATTTTGCAATACGCTATCGTTCCGTCCTATAGCACTTTTTACGTTTTTATAAGTTCCGCTTTTGCAAACTGCCGCTATCAACACTTATTATATAATATACCATTTCGTGTTCTAAAAACTGTAATATGTCAAAAAAGCCCAACGTATTTTTGTCGAAAAATTTTGCGATTCCATAATACTTTATAACAAGAGCGACCACGAAGCATGGGTCATAAGATCCAGAGACAAAATAGGTCCGAAAAGTTGCATGTTATCTTAACAAAAGTGCACGAATTAAAATTGATGTAACCTGCAACGATTCGGTATCTATGATATGTACCTGTCAGGTAGAACGACATTAAATCATAAGATAGGTGAAGTACTACTTAAATAACAATAAAAACTGTGGTATGGCAAGAATCTCACTGCTTTAACATATCAAAAAAAATAATTACTATTATTTATATTTTCCTTAAAAGTGGATTGAATTTTTTTGAAATAATAGCTTATGTTACTAAAATACCCAAATATTAAAAGGTTCTACCATAGCTTACATAAGACCTATGTAGGCTATGATGCTAATGTATTAACATGTAAAAAAGTTATTATTTTTTCGACATGTTGAAACAGTAGGAACTTGTCCTGGTCCTCCCTCGGTTTTTTATTATCGTTATAACATAAGCTATCATTAAGAAAATGATTCACGCATCTTCTAAATCATTTTTATGAATTTTTATAATAGGACTCCTGCTCTATCTAATCTTTATTGCTAAAAATAGGACCCTACACTACGTCCGTCAATATGACATTTATTATAATGTTCACGGGATCACTGGTAGTTTTGTTATTAAATGCCAAATATCTTCAGCTTCAAAAATGTTGACATCGACGCCATAGTTTACGCGTCGCCAACTAAATTATCGACATGATATTCTAGACGTCGCCCACCACTGTCTTGTAACATTCTACATTTGGATTATATTTAAGCCCGCTACTCTCGTTGATGCGTCAATTTCATATAGTGTAAATAATCCGGTTCGTTCGTGCGATTCTTTGAGGCGATTCCGATTGATTTTTCGGCGAATCATCAAAGTATGCTCGCCTCAACGAACCGTCCGCCCGCACTGAATATTTTTTTTTGTGCATTGTCTAGTCAGTCTGGTTGGGATTCATGCGGACGTGTTTTTATATAAATAAAATTAACGAACCGCACTGACCCGTTGAACCGCACAGTAAGTAAGGGGCTTCAATTTGGTTGCGTGTTGTCTTAAAAAAAATCTGAAATCTACTTTAAATTACATTTTATTAAGTAGTTCCACTAAACATCGATAATAATTGTGCTAAGCAGCAATCTGTATTTATGGCTACTATATTTGGCTTAGCTCTGTTTTGAATATAGTCCATTCTCAGTCGACATTCAAATGTCACTATTTATCAGAACATCATTTTTTATAATACTGGGAATACTGGTATTAATATGTAGCAGAAATTAATGTAATTAAAGCAGAAATTGCCTGGGTTAACCATCTTATACATAAAAATTCGTATTTGTCAGTCGAATAAGGCAGGAAGTTGAAAAAACAACGGATTAGGACATTAAAAAAAAATTGAATTACGTTATTTATCTTCGTATTACAATATATAAAAAGTGGTAAACCTATGCAGGTACTTGATATAGTTTCCTTCATTATACATAATTAGAGATATTAAGGGATTTGCAGTTTTCTGAGATATTCCCTTAACATGTATAGATAAAATTCAATAATCGCTATATATGTATATATAAGTCATGAAAGTAGCAATAAATTCCTTTCACTTTTCTGTTCCATTTTTAATAAATTTTAAAATTACAGGTAAAAGTAAATACTGACATATCAAGTGTCCGTTCCATCAAATTTTCATTATTAAAATATCTAGGAGGCTACTATCAATTTTAAGTAAAATATTTTGTGCCGCATCTCTTTTTCTGTTCCATTTTTAATAAATTTTAAAATTACAGGTAAAAGTAAATACTGACATATCAAGTGTCCGTTCCATCAAATTTTCATTATTAAAATATCTAGGAGGCTACTATCAATTTTAAGTAAAATATTTTGTGCCGCATCTCGATAATTTTTTAATTTTATGCTTATAGTCTTATAAATTTAAATAGTAATAAAATAAAATGAATTATTTCCGTAACCAGAAAAATGTTTTTCAACCAGATATTTATAGTAACATTAAAATCGAGTACCATGATCCTACTGATACAGGAAGAGTAATATCACAAACATTTTCTCACCAGCAGAGTCACGGAGAACCCCTTTCAAAAGCACGAAAGATTCTCAATCATGTTGAAAACAGTGGAAATAATTTTCCACGGATCTCTATTAAGCGAGAAATTTCGGGTGAACAGGAAGGAGAGGTGCGATTAAGAAAATGATAATTACTATTAGCTATTTTGTAGGGTTATATTTACATAGGTGTTTAATATATGTTTTTTACTTACAGGTCATATTAGTTAACGGTGGATGGGATACATATAACAAAATTCCAAATTATATAGCAGAGATGCCCAATGTTCAAACCGAAGAATTTTCCAACTTCCAAAATATTTTTAGAGGTAGTGGCACAGAAGTTAGAAACTCCAGAGATCTCGTCAGTCCTAGCCCTGATAGTGGCATCGAATCTGATTGTGCTGATGGAAATCTATCGTGGCTTTTAAATTATAAAATTCGTGAATTACCCCCGGTTCCAGGTGAGCTAAATTCGTCTAGATATGTATAACAATTTCCCATCTGTACCTTTTTTCTTCTAAAAATTAAGCTTCTTCAATGAACAAAACGAATACTGTTGTTTAGGCTATTTGTTTACTGTGTCTTAGTCAACGTAACCGTATCTTGATAAATAATTTTCACGTGTTTTCTATCACCGCTATGATAAACGAACAGTGGCGTCGTATCAGTAAGGGATCTTATAATGAGGTACTTAAAGAAGAAAACACAGCGAGTTTTAATAGTTATTTATGATATGTGTTGCATATTTTTAAGACACGCATGTAAAAGTTTGCAGAATGAGCGCCTTAAAAAATTTTTTGACCAAATAACATACAGTATTTTTTCTACAAACGGCAATAAAAAGCAATAACACAGTTACAAATGAAATTTTTAGGATGTTTAATAAATCGTATATAAAATTATCGAAGTTGACCTTTGTCAATAAAACCTAACAATCATTATTGGCTTAATTATTTACGGGAAATTTTAAACATCCTATCGGTTTCTTCAAACGCTGTTGTCATTTTTGCTTGTAATGCAAGAAAATATATAAGAAAACGACGGCTTCATCATTTAATGATATAGATAAAACATTTAAAGATATAGATGAAGTGCCCAATAGAGCTGCCTTAGGTTTGTTGCCCAGAAAATCCCAAATGCAATATGAGATTGCTAACGATACGTTTATAAAATGGTGCGAAGAGAAAGGTGCTTCTGGGAAATATACTGAAAAAGTCTTCCAGGCATATTTTGCGTACAAAGAGGAGGTAGATCTGTAAAAGAAATTCATTTTTCAGGTTGATTAAACTAAACCAGTAATAGTAATGTTTTTTTACGTTTGCATTCAAAATTTTACATTATTTTACTTTTAACATTAGTGTCTTAACTTTGGCGCACTAATGCCTTAAAGTAACATTTTTTAGACTTTTTTAGGGGATGTAAGAAAATGCATTTTTTACACATTTATAGAAAAAATATTCTAGAGTCATTTTAGAGAAAACTTTTTATATACCCGGTGAAGCAAGGTGAAAGAAAACTTTTCATTTGTTTCATTCAAAACCGTTATTTTTACAAGAGATTAGATAACTTGCCTATAAATAATCATTATTACGTCATTACTGGAAATATAAAAAATGTGCAAACAAGTACGGAACTAATAAAGTTTTAACTGCATCAAATAAAAAAGTTGTAATTTTGCAACAAAAACTGGTGATCGAAAATTAGAACTAAACTTGGGCCTCATTTTATTTAAAACTGCTGGTGGGATATTTTGCCAATACCTATAAAATAAATAGTGGAACATTTATTTTAAAATATGCATTTATTATTTATTTATTTTAAAATATGCAAATATGCATTTATTTTCAGATAGTGGGTCTACAGATAACTTAAATAGTGAACCTAGAATAGTTAATGTAACATCTCCAGCTCCGGTAAATGAAGTAGTCATTAGTGTAAGTAGAACAGTACTTTTGCTTGTGTTTGTTTTCAGTTTTTCCATTAATTTCACTACACCTGTCTTCAATAGCTGCGCAGTTTGTTTAATTAAATATAGGTTGAAGGAGATTTCAAACAGTTTGCGCAACGGAAAGTCTTGTGCAAACATGTTGCTCCTATGTACTTACCTATATTTGATCTGTAGCATAACAGTTTGTGTAAATTTATACCTGCTTGAAATTATTTATGCAACACTCTCCGTTGCGAAACAGGTGGTACAAAAGTTTGACATTTATTTCTTGCTCTCTAGTGATTTTGTGTGTTTTCTATTTTTAAAGAGGCATCATTTACAGTTAATAATAAAAAATTCGTTTTTTCGATTTTTCAATTTAAATGTCCCCTTAACTGTAACTAATACGAAAAAAGTTAACTTTTATTTACGATTTCTTGTGGTTTTTAAAATTTCCGTCACAAAAATTTAATTTTTTGAAATTTTTAATTTTTGAAATCTACTTTTTCGTATTTTTTGAACACCCTGTATTCTAACTGAAAGTTTAATACTAGCAACACTATTTTTTCTTCAAGCACCAACTTTTATCAAGAATAATATTTTCTGAGAAATGTGTAACTTTATAAATATGATATGTATAAACTGTAATAATACGAGAGAATTTTATTATAAGGAAAGTTTTGGTCTCTTGGATGCAAAAATAGGTAAAGCCCTTTAAGCAGAACTTTCCCCGTAATGAATTTACAAGAAAAGTGATACCTATTTTATATAATGTGTTATGTTACCAAATGACCAAGGTATATATAAGATGTGCTATATATGTGTGGTGGAAGCTGTTATGAGGGAAATTCCGGATAAACGTCAATTTACAGACTTTTTTTTGGTCTAAAGTGATATATTTTATTTTAATAAAGTCGATTTTCCGCACTTCCAAACTGTGAAACTGTTCATGTGCCGTGATAATATTTCCCGTAAACATCTGAAATTTGAACTAGGATTAATACCGCTACCTGGACCAAGCGTGGCAAAGTTTATTTTCCACAAATTACCAATATTAAATTTACTTAAAAAAACATTTTATATAATTTATATTTTATTCTTGATTAATCGAACATTCCAAAATATATACTGTCTGTAAACAAAAAAATCGTATTTCGACGCATATGAAACCGAAACATAAGAGAATATGAATATTACTATTATGAATAGCAAATATTTTAATAATATATATGTTCAATATGTCCTCCTATGTTTTCAAAACAGGCCTTATGTCACTTTTTTACTCTTTCTAGAGAGTCGCTTATATGTTGAACCTGGTTAATTCGATTAATTCCATTTACAATTTTTTTGCTGGAGATATCCTCTATTTCTATTGAGCTATTGATATAATACATTCTCCAGACGTTTTCATAAAAAATGATGTATCCATATCAGGGGCGGATTCAGAGAGGCAGGCGTAAGGGGCTGAGCAGGCTATAAATAATTTTTATACATATTTATTTTTGGCAAAAATAACTTAATTATTTGCTGTATCAAAAACGGTATCTCAGAAAAACATAAGCGATGATATTGTTCTGGATCCCTTAGAAAACTGTGACTAAATAGTATCCTAGAACAAGTTTGGAATATGGCCTATTTCGAACGAGTGAGTGAAGTTTGTTGGCGAGGGTGATAGTTTACGAGTGCGGAATACGCTATTCCAGACGTGTGTTAGACTATACTTTTTCTACGACTCTAAAAATATAGTGATTGTCAATAGATTGTCAACACTTATTATGGTATGATTTATGCCGTAACAAGTGATGGAATGGTGGCGATTCCGTAATTAAAAACTATATCGGAATGTTAAAAAAAATTTAATGTAAGGACGTAGCCGATGCACGCATCGGACAAGTCAAATAACCCTAAGAAAAACAGGAAAACAGGTAAATAAAAAAAAGGATATACAATGATAAAACGATTTCAGGTCCAAAAGTAACATAATACTTAAATATAACAAAATTATACAGAATCTACGTGAACAAGGACAGACAGAAAACATCACAAAACCTATCCCAGCAATATAAAACCCTTAAGTACAATGCTACCAATATGCAGATTAAAAGTTAAATTTTCATCAAAAATAACACCCAGATCGGTGAAAGAAGTAACAACTTCAAGAAGTATGAGGTAGGTGGAGTGCCTGGGATTAATACGTTTATGGAAATGAAGCACTTTATATTTATAAATGTTGAGATGCATATAATTGGTGGGGCACCATTTGACGAGCCTTTTATTGTCCAACTGCAGTGGATTAGAGTCAGAGGAAACCGTTGAAAAGAATTTTAAGTCATCTGTAAATAAAAGACATTTAGATATTTTAAAATAAGACACTATATCGTTTATAAAGAGTACAAATAAAATTGGTCCAATATGTGAACCCTGCGGAACACCCGACGTTACAACAACCTCTCTGGAACCTAAACCAGACAAGTTGACCTGCATACGACGATTAAACAAATATGATTTGATCCACTCCAGATAGTTTCTACAAAAACCAATTTGGTGCAATTTCCATAATAAAAGCTGATGACAAACACTATCAAAAGCCTTAGATATGTCATTGTAAATGACGTCAATCTGTTGGCCAGCCTCAACCGATGTCATTAAAGGCCGTTTTACATGCTACAATTCTTCTTTGCAATATACAATAGTCTTGAACAAAGGCATGCGCAGTTTGACAAAAGGTACAAATGTCTTGCCACTGCGCATGCTTTTGTTCAAGACTCTTGCATCTTGCAAGAAAGAATTGCAGCATGTAAAACGGCCTTAAGTAATTCTGAAATATTGCAAGATTTGTAGTCGTTGAGCGACCCCGATAGAAACCATGTTGCATACTCGTAATGTAGTGTTTTAATGATTCAAAGATATCATCTATGATAATTGCCTCAAATAGCTTTTGTATGTGTGAAAGTATAGAAATACCTCTATAATTCTTTATATCGCCTTTATCACCAGATTTAAAGATTGACAAGAGAGTAGAATGTTAATATTTTAAAGCAGTCGTAGAAAAAATATTTCCCACATGTCTATATAAACTTGAAATAGTAGCAACTCTTCTCGTTTCCATAGCAACGGCAGAACGGGTAGCTTTTCTAGTTTTCTATTTTACGATTGCTAAATACGTGGTTACGAACTATATTTATATCCTTAAACACTTACAATTAAACTTGGATAATGACATATACAGATTTGCGAAATCCCAGAGAAAATAAAATTTAGTTTTATAAGTTTGCTTAGTCAAAACCCACTTTCTATATGTCCGTGAAATTAGCGACGAATTACGTTGGCAGGGCATCCGCACCAATACAATTTATATTTTTGACGTATAATTTTAAAAAGAGTTTTTGCATAAATAATTTTGTTTTTTTCGTTTTTAATACAAGTTAGAGAAAGGATTACACATTCTCCAATTAAGAGACAAATAACAAAGAACCAAAGAGTACTTTTGAGTAATATTACGTCTGTTAGTACTGAATAAGAGAATGAATACTAAAGAGCAATAAATAAAACAAAAAGGCCATTAAAAATTATTTTATTTATTTTAGATTTTACACAGAGTTACACATTAAGGGACAACTAAAATGTACTAAAAATCCTTCTGTCAAATATTACTACTGTCAGTACCGCATAAGGGGTTGAAAACCACGAATAATATTTCATTCAAAGTTACTTTATTTTTTATTCCAATTTTAGATGGTATTACACTTCCATCCCGTTAGGAATAACTGAAAAGGTACGAAAGAGTACTTTTACTAAATATTGCTGCTGTTCGTACCGCCCGATTTGTTAAAACGCGGAATAATATATAAAGTTAAAAAGCCGTTCAAAGACACTTTATTTTTATTCCGGATTTTGGATGGGATTACACTTTCATCTTTTTAGGCATAATTGGAGAGATACTAAAGAGTATTCTTACCAAATATTATTGCTGTCAGTGCCGTCCAAGGGGTAATGACGCGGAATAATATATAAAGTTAAAAAGCCATTCAAAGATACTTTATTTTTTTATTCCAAATTTTGGATGCGAATATACTTTCGTCTTTTTAGGAATAAATAAGGAGGTACTTAGGCGTACTTTTATCAAATATTACTGCTAACAGTGCTGTCCAAGGGGGTAACATCGCGAAATAATATATAAAGTTAAAAAGCCATCCAAAGATACTTTATTTTTTTATTCCAAACTCTGGAAGAGATTACACTTTCAACTTTTTAAGAATAACTGAGGAGGTACTAGGGAGTACTTCCGCCAAATATTATTGCTGTTAATACCATCCAAGGGGTTAAAACGCGAGATAATATATAAAGTTAAAAAGCCATTCATATTCATATTTTTTTATTCCAGATTTTGGATGGGATTACACTCTCATCTTTTTAGAAACAACTGAGGAATTACTGGGGAGTACTTCTGCCAAATATTATTGTTGTGCCGTCCAAAGAAGTAAAGACGCGAAAAAATATATAAACTTACAAACCTATTCAAAGATACTTTATTTTTTTATATCAGATTTTGGATAGAATTACAGTAATTACACTTTCATCTTTCTATATATTTATGAGGTACTAAAAATTACTTCTACACCCTCTTGGACGGCACTGACAGTAATAATATTTGCCAGAAGTACTTCCAATTACCTACTCAGTTATTCCTGAAAAGATGAAAGTGTAAGTCCATCCAAAATCTGAAATAAAAAAATAAAGTATCTTTGAAAGGCTTTTTAACCTTATATATTGTTCCACGTTTTTACCACTTTGGGCGTCACTGACAGCAGTAAAGATATTCATTCAAAGATAAAGTATCTTTGAATGGCTTTTTTAACATAATATTATTCCTGGTTTTCAACCCCTTATGCGGTAATGGCAACAGTAATATTAGACCGAGGGATTTTTTAGTTTACCCTTAATGTGTAACTCTACAATAAAATAGATTTTTTTGAATGACCTTTTTGCTGTATTTATTGTTCTTAGTATTCATCCTCTTATTCGGTACTGACCGCCTTAATATTAGAGAGGGAGAATGTGTAAACCTGTCTCTAATTTGTATTAAAAATCTAGAATACACTTTTATTTATGCGAATACTCTTTTTTTAATTATACATCGAAGAATATACGAGATCAGCCACCTTAGCTGACAGCCGTTTCATATTGCTAAAATCAATAGGTGACCGAAGAGCTACTGCCAGTTCACTAAAACATGACCTACAACAGGTATGTGGTAATAACGTTAGTGAAGTAACCATCAGAAAAACTACAGGAAGCTGTTATGCCATTTGGACCTTTTATTGGGGTAGAGTTTATACTCATGCAAGGCAATGTATGAAAATTCGGAGGCTAGAATGACCAAACTGCAGTCCAGATCAACCCAACTAATGAGAATTTTTAAGATGCAAAAAAAAGCCGGCATATTAAGACTATACAACTTTGACAGAGCTCAAGTTAGCATTAAATGAAGAATATGAAGCTATTCCTCGAGAAAAGATACTCAATCTAATTGATTCGTCGCCACGAGGATTGCAGGTTGCCATTGCGGCTACAGGTCGACCCACCCGTTATTAACTTTCATTTTAATTTTAGTGCTGTAAGTATACTTTAAATGTTTGAATTAAAAAATGTTTTCAAATGCAGCGTTTGATTTAAAAATGCGTAGCTCATGAAAGGAACGAGATAAACAGATGATTTAAAAACAAATTGCTCGGAAAACATCCAGCTTTATCGTAAATTATGTTGGCGTGTTTTTTCTACAGGGTGTTTCAAACTTACGACTAAAAACATCATTTTGACTTACCCTAGTATATAAACATTCAAGCAACCAAAATTTCATTACGACAAACTGCAGGGCAGTCTTAATAAATTGGTCTATCGGCCAGCGAAAAAAATCATCAAAATTGTTAACAAATTTTAGGTGCCTTTTTTAGTCGGTGAGTTTATATTTTTTTGGTTATTTTATAGCTGTTACGCTCAGTACTTGAACAAACTTCTGGGCTGCCCCTAAATCCACTTTATTGAAATTAAAATAAAACCAGCAATCGAAAATTCATATAAAACAGTTGTTTTTCAGTCATCATTTTCGGATTCGGGGAAGAAATATAATAATGGCTATTTTAGTTTTTCAAATAAAGACACTCATGGCGACGCAAATAGGCTTATACAGTCCTCGTTGCATAACCCCTGTATAAGTACATAACATAAAATTGATTTTAGTTACCGTGCTATCTGATAAGGCTGAAAATACGGTTTTATTTTATTTTAGCGTACCCAAAAACACAGTTTTCAATTTTTAAAATAGTCAATAGTTCTTTTATTCCTTATATTGATGTAATGTTTAATGGAAGCTCCACGGGACCCACGCAGTAAATCTCGTAAATCTCCTGACTCATTCAATAGACAATATCAGAAGGCCGCTCACCTCTAGCTTTTTCCTCGCGCAATTTAGAGTACCACACAATTTTCTGGTCTTCCGATTACCCCAGCAAGCTGTACGCAACATGGTTAGTATGACGTACGACCCTTTGGCGAATCACACGAGCAAAAATCCTACTTTAGAGCTAAGTGCTATGCAAATTTTCAGATAGAAGCTCCAGCGTTCATCCCCCGTTGAAGGAAAAATTCCTTATCAATGGCTTCGGTACTATACGCTATACTTGATTTTACGAGTGACTTGAATTTACTGAATTCTGGCCAAAAAGCGCGCTGGTTTTGGGAGATTGGTTTTTTATTTTTTTTTAAATATTTTTAAGTTTTAGGGACTTATTTTTCCTATATTCTACATACGAAAATCTATGCCTGTAATTTTTTCTGGATTTTTTCTATAAATTTCAATTTCTAAATTCGATTAAAAATCAACAGGTTTATTCAGCTCGGGGATTTTTGCATTATTTAATGGTACTCCACGTATACTTTATGTGGGCATCGACACCGTGGCCTTAAAGGAGTTATTGTGCAGCGTACGGATGTTTTTAGGTGTAAAATGAAAATCAATCAAAATCATCCTTTCCGTTCGGAATTTGAAAAAATGTTATTCTTGATAAACGAAATGATTTATTCTTCCCTATTTTTGATCCCAGTACCAGCGCGCTAGCTCAAAATTTGATAAAGTTGCGACCGATCAGCTGTTCTTTTCGATCCCGCTGTGAAAATAAAAACAAAAAAAAATTTTAAAATCAGGGCTCTGTCTAGTTCGAAATATGTTGAGAAAATATGCATTTTTTCTTAATAAATTTTATTTTTATCGCTTTTCGTTTAGACGCTATGAATGGAATTTTGAAAATATCTCTTCAAACCAAAATTCTCATTTTTGAGATAACCTTGACTTGAAGCTCTCGTATCGCCCCGTATATGAGCTTATAAAAATTGCAAGTAAGGTTTTTCAGTATTTTCTGTTATTCTGAATACAAACAATGAACTCATATAAGATGTCCACTGGCTTATATTTTATCCATTTAGTGTTGCAGTGTTTTGAAAAAAATCGATTCAACTTGTATCTTGTTTATTTGCCAGAAGGGCTTATGATATCTAGTTAAATCAGTTAGGTTAACAACAAAATGGTATAATTTTATGGTAAAAGCTTTGACTGTTCTTAAAGGCTTTATTTACTTGTATTTTAAATAGTTATATTTGCCTCAAGTGAATTCTCATACTCCGGCCGATTAGGCCGTATCGCTCGTTATTTCTTGTGTGTAAAAGGATAGAAAAACCATTCCTGCCACCCACTATGTTTTTCAGAATAGTTTTAAGTAAGATATGTGTGGACTACATTGGCTTAGGACCTTAAATTTAGCTATGAATGTTTTTAAAAGTTATTTTGCTTTTTGCGAATAAGATTAATAGGTTTTTATATCGAGCTTTTTGGTGTCTTTTAACTTTTCATAGTGCTTTTCATATTAAATAGATACGATTTCACGGCAACAATACATATATACATATATATATATATATATATATATATATATATATATATATATATATATAATTAAATCCTAGTTTTTTGCAAACTGGTTAGATGGCGTTGTTTGTAACAATTACAGTTTTTTCCAATTTTCGAAAACGTTGATATCTTTATTAGTTTTTAACCTATTACCAAATAAATGAATTAATAGTTATTTTTGGGCGATATGTTTAAAAACGAGGATATCGAATAGAGCTTGAAATTAAAATCTTAAAATTTCCTCTCATCCTTGTTGTTGAGAGGGGGGCACAAAAAACTAACTGATACACAAAGTCATTCTTTTCGTATTACAGTTATTTCGGTATAAATGCCGGTTCTGCTTGTTGGTAACTGTATCTCTTAATTTGCCAACTCAACCACAATTTAGCCAACTGCTTAAAATCTTCGGGAGCACAGTCCCCCCAACTTGCCAAGTGAACCCCCAGCTCTCCACCTCCCTTGTCCCCTTCTTAGTAACGCGCTTGAAAATCTCGATTCTGCTGCTGCATACAAACCACACGTGCGTCAGTAATATTTATACCGAAATTACTGTAATACAAAAAGTATGACTTTTTTTGCCAGTTGCCTTTTATCTGCCCCTCCCTCCAATAACAAGGGTCTAGGGAGATTTTAATTTCACTCAGATATCTTCGTTAATAATCACGTCCGAAAAATATCTATTAACTCATTTATTTAACCTTTCATTTAAAAATTTGATGAAAATTGGAAAAAAACTGAAAATTGTTAGAAACACCGTCATCTAACCAATTTGTGAAAAACTAGGATGTGTCAGGATCAGAAAACAGCTTGAAATCCCTTTTAAATAAGCCCAAAGTCATTCAATTCGGAAAACGGGTTCAGAAGATGACGCAATTTAAATCTTTCGTAAGTCAACAGCTCCCAGCACCCTTATTAAGGATGATATGACAATAAGTTTAGAACCAAATTTCTAAGTGCAAGAAAATCGACTGAGCTATAGGTGTGCGCATGGGCAGCCATTCCAATTTTTATTTTAGTAAATATATAGTACGCCACTTTCTATTTTAAAACCCAATTGCGTTTTCGCAATTACCAACTAAAAATACTTAAAAGTCGTCTTTTGTGTTTTTTTTTTATTTAATGGACCGTTTTCCAGAAAAATAAAATAAATTTCAGCACGTTATCTTATTAAACTTTTTCAAAAAATAAGGATTTCTATTAATATTTGCAAAACCCCTTAAGAAAACTAAGTGAGCCACTGGCGCATGGCGTGCGCATGGTCGACCATTCCGATTTATATTTTAGTAAATTTATGCTACGCCACTGTTTATTTTAAAATCAGATTGATTTTTAGCAATACACAAAAAAAAACAAAGTGGTCTTTTGCGTTTTTTGAATGATACGCTCTCGAAAAAATGCTAGGGCTGTGATTAAAAACCTAAAAAGGGATATAATAACGTATGTTTCGGTAAAAAAGAAAAAAAAAACTATGAAAGGTTTCTGTTTAAAGAATACTTGCTCACAAGATAAGATATAATTGTATTTCTAGCAGCGTAAAAAAAGAAAGTAAAAATTAAAGTGGACTTCGTTTAATAAAATAGTACAAATATTTTGTAATAGTATAGTTTACGTATTGAAGAAACCTATATATATATATATATATATATATATATATATATATATATATATATATATATATATTACTGAGCTTCCAATTCTTAGCCTTCAGGAGTGTTGACTTTTTTTTTCAAAAGTGAACTTACTCATAATATTCAAAACTAATATTTTTTTCTTATTGAACTATTAAAACATTTAATCACTTATTTGAACATTTAAACATTTTTGTAACTTACTGTGTGATATTTTAATGGGAATTAATTTTGATAAATTTTTAAATAACGTAGGCAATATTAGTGTTATCTGATAAAGTCTCTCCAAGTTCGCGACCCTTTTATTTATTAATTGCTTAATAATATTGTTGCTTTTAAATAAATAACTTTTGCTATTTTTAACGTGTCATTAAAACTTAAACGAATTTTGCTTTCCAATTTTGTCTGAACGTTTGTTTAATACTGCGAGCTTTATATATCAATTTAACTTGATAACTTTTCATTTATTGCTATCTAGTATAAAGTGATTTGACTCATATATTAATTAGTATTTGTTATTAACAATTATAACGAGCTTAGGCTCTACCTTAATTGAGTGGAGCTTTTTTCTAATTGTGACATATCGAAACTGTGACTAATAAAGGTTCTCTCCTTGATTGCGTGATTGCTAAATTTATCAGATAAGACTTTTCTGCTTGTCTGGAGTAGGTGCAATAGAACCACCGTCCTTATTATAAACAATTGAGTATTTGAATTTATTTATTATTCATTTAGCGCATGATACATAATGTGCATGTTGTATTGGTATTTTAGAACTACCGTACAGTAGAAATATCCCGACTAACATTTTCGAAGCGCGTTGAATGCCGTGGTGTTATTATTATTATTATTGCCAAATTGTTTATTACAAAATTTTAATTGTTGCTAAACTCAATTTTTTTTCTTTTAACCACGTTTATTAACAACTGTTGTATTTTGTTTATTGTAAAATTCTTTTGATCGCTACCCGACGTAGTGGTTAGACTGTAAGTGTTAATTTTAAACAATCAAAAAATTACTCGATAACCTTCTAAAAGGAAGTTATAATTTATAACGTTGATGAAAAGAGGAATAATATTTCCCACCAAAAAACAATAATAAAAGTAAAAATACAAAAAGATCCATATGACAAATGTTAAAATTTTAAAGAAAAGGTTTAATTTTTTTAATTGCTTTGTGAAAATTGTTGTCTTTAGGACATTTAGTTTGTAAACAGTGCAATTAGGGCAAAGCGATTGTTGCTAAGTTTTCTTTTGGCTTTCAAAGACATTAAATATAAACTCTTACTCAGTTGAACAAACTTTGGACAAAAAACTGTGAAGTGGATTAATTGATTTACTCGAAAAAATCAGTGGTGAAAATAAACGTTTGAACAATATTAAACATAATCTAAACTGCAGGTCCCTTGAAAGACTTTACGCCAAGCTCTCAGAAAGTAAGCCACTTTATATATATATATATATATATATATATATATATATATATATATATATATATATATATATATATATATATATATATATATATATATATATATATATATATATATATATATATATATATATATATATATATATATATATCTATATATATATATATATATATATATATATATATATATATATATATATATATATTTTTATATTTCTCTTCTTGAACCTTACAATTTATAAATATCAAGTACTTTCTTGGGATGAGGTTCGTGGATTGAACAAAGAAACTTTAATTGACGTTTCGCCTGTCCATTTCAGGCTTTTTCAAAATATTTAATTCTGCACATCTAAAAATTAAATACAAAAAGTGTATATATGTAAGTTAATAAATAAAAACAATTAGGTATAACGGCACGCACTAAAATTATTAAAACATTTATTTAAAATAGTACAGTACATACCTTGAGAAAGATGTTCTTTTACCTTGCTTGGCAGTGTGGAGGTAAGTGATACACTGGTTAAAGAATTCTATTGTTTTTTTTTTATATATATCCTTTAGTTTTTTTGATTATATTAACAATGTAGAACTATTTGTGGATACGGGTTGTTTTAAAAGTATTTGTGTGAGTCTGACAGTATACAGTATGTATTTATGATTGATGGAAAATAGTTTATAACAATTGAATTAAATTAGATTGTGATATATTATAAATACAGTAAACGATCGGAAAGACATTGACAATCTCAGCCAAATATATCACAATCTAATTTAATTCAATTGTTATAAACTTATTTTCCATCAATCATAAATACATACTGTATACTGTCAGACTCACACAAATACTTTTAAAACAACCCGTATCCACAAATAGTTCTACATTGTTAATATAATCAAAAAAACTAAAGGATATATATAAAAAAAAAAAAAAACAATAGAATTCTTTAACCAGTGTATCACTTACCTCCACACTGCCAAGCAAGGTAAAAGAACATCTTTCTCAAGGTATGTACTGTACTATTTTAAATAAATGTTTTAATAATTTTAGTGCGTGCCGTTATACCTAATTGTTTTTATTTATTAACTTACATATATACACTTTTTGTATTTAATTTTTAGATGTGCAGAATTAAATATTTTGAAAAAGCCTGAAATGGACAGGCGAAACGTCAATTAAAGTTTCTTTGTTCAGTCTACGAACCTCATCCCAAGAAAGTACTTGATATATATATATATATATATATATATATATATATATATATATATATATATATATATATATATATATAAATTTGTCTAATTTTTCGATCAGAGGATTTAATGCTTTTTATAATGAATCTGTAAATAACAAAAATGACGGATTGGTCTTATATGTAAAAAACACTGTTACTATAGAAAGTAAAACTTATAAAATGCATGAAACAAATATATTAAGATGTCTTTTAAAAACTAATAAAGAGACCTATGGTCTAACAGCATGCTATAGATCACCAAATTCAAATCTAAACATTTTCTTGGAGGACCTCCAAACTTGCTTTGATAATTTCGATGTTCAGACGACTGAAGTTTTCGTTGGAGATTTAAATATTAATATAAAAGAGTACAAAGACTTTCACGTAAATTCATACTTAAACATTCTAGCTGAAAATGGTTATTTCTCATGTATTAATAAACCAACCAGCGAAAATGAAACCTCCTCCACTATAATAGATCATTTATTTCTTAAAATTCCAGATTTTCAGAGTAAAATAAATAATATCAAACCTTTTATCATACAGAGTTCAATAACAGATCATTATTGTATTGGTTTAAGCATTCAAAATGTAAAAATACCGGGAAAAAAAGATATATTACAAATGAAAAAAGAAATTAACCATAATAAACTGTTAAAAATACATGAAACTGAAACATGGCAAGAGGTATACGAAGCTTATGATTCTGTTGAAACAATATATCAAGTTTTTATCAATAAACTTTTGTTAATAGTGGATCGATGCACTTTTGAAAAGCATTACAATAACAAAAATAAAAAAAGAAAACCGTGGGTTACACAGGGTATCGTTAACTCTATAAAACATAGAGACCATCTTAAGAAAAGTTTAAATAAAAATTACTCTTTAGAACTGTCGACTGAATATAAGAAATATAGAAACTTCTTAAATAAACTAATAAAATCAACTAAAAATATATATTATAACAATAAAATAACTGAATGTAGGAAAGACTATAAAAATCTTTGGAAAACTATAAATGAAATAACTGATTCAAACAAAAATAAGCCTACAGCCAAAAAATTTTGTATCTTCCAAAACAATACATATTTTGAAAACGAAAAGGATATTGCTAATGTATTTAATAATTTCTTTATAAACATTGGTAGAGAAATTCAAAATAATATTGATCAAAATTTACTCCTGCCATCTTTAGATAATCAATCTACTAGACAAAATAATTCAATATTTTTAAATCCTATAACAGAAAACGAGCTATACTTGCATATTAAATCATTAAAAACTCACTCTTCACCTGGTGAAGATGGAATTACAGCTAAGTTAATTCAAGATAATCATACATTTTTTATAAAGCCTTTGTTGTATATATTTAATAAGTGTCTAGAATTTAGTATGGTGCCGAGTGCATGGAAAATCTCTATTGTCACGCCAATTTTAAAAACAGGAGATCAAAGTCATCCAACAAACTATAGACCTATTTCAGTTATAAGTAACTTTGCTAAGTTATTTGAGAAGTGTATTAAACAGAGACTTGTAGATTTTTTTGAAAAAAATAAAATATTGTTTATAAATCAGTTCGGATTTCGGAAGGACAGATCTACGGAAGATGTCTTATTTGAACTAATTAAAAATATTTATACCCATAATTATAATAATAAAAAGGCTCTGGCAATCTTTTTGGACCTGTCTAAAGCGTTCAACACGGTGGCACATGTTGGCCATGCATTTTATTTGCAACAAATAATAGCGACAAAGTTTGGTCAAAAAGTGGTTACAGTGATTTAAAAAATGTGTCTCGGGGTCTGTTACTGACATAATAAAAATACTCAACATATTTCTTCAAATTACACGCTTACTCTCATGAGAAAACAAAAGCAAAATATCACCACAGTAATAGACAATGCGCGTGAAACAAAAATTAAAAATGTTAATTCTAGGGTTAAAGAGAACCATTTTAAAGTCTCGTTGATATTACATTACACCTCTGTATGCAAGAGTTACTTTTCAGTGGACATGATAAATCAAAAGAATCTTTAAATCGCGGTAATTTCAAAAAGCTACTTATACTTGGCAGTAAATATGACACAAATTTAAAAACATTTTTAAAACATGATAATGATAATAGATCAGTTTTTTCTGCAACATCCAAAACAAATGAATTAACTGATTCAGTCGCTTATATTGTAAATAAAAAAATTGGGGACGAAATTTCAATTCTTTGTTTTTTTCCTGGCAAGTTGATGAAACCACTGACATAAGCTGCCATTCACAATTATCCGTCATTTTTCCTTAAGATATAAATGGTCAACCTGTTGAGCGATTCATGGGATTTTATGAAGTAAGTTCTGGGCGTTCTGCGTAAGATTTATTTCAATTTTTATCCACCAAATTCGAAAAATTTGACTTGCGTTCGAAATTAGTGGATCAAACATATGATGGGGCTTGCGTAATGTCGGGAGAAATAAACGGTTTACAGACAAAAATTAAATCTATAGCACCACAAGCATTGTTTACTCATTGCTATGCGCATGTATTTAATTTGGTTTTAAGTAATGCGTGCAGTTCAATTCATCAGGTTAAAATATTTTTCTAAATCTACAAAGCGGAACCAAGTGTTAGAACAAATTAGAGGAAATCGTATACCTACTAATGGGCAACTCGTTCGAATTTTACTTCACACGCGGTTTTGACAGTTAATAACAATAAGGACAAATTACTTGATACTTTTAATTTTATTATTAATAGTCGCGATTTCGATCAAAAGTCAATTAGAGAAACAGTAGGTTTAAAAACTTTTTTAGAGGATCCTCAGAACATATTTTTTTTAGAAATATTTGAATTAATTTTTCACCAAACCGATATCGTTTTTACATTAATTACTACAGACTACTCTAAAATTCGTAAGTTTAGGAGTAACAGTACTTATTTTGATTGAATTTATGAAAAACTGGATGTCGGCGCTTTACACTCGAAACGCCGTAAAGGATTTGAAATGTCAGATAAAACTTAATAACAGTTAAGGCAAATTTTTTTTGAATTTCTTGATATTATAGCGAATCAAATAGAGGTTAGGTTTTGTGACATAGAAAAACTACATTTCTTTGATCTCCTAAGTATCTCAAAATTCTCCATTTTTGGAAAAGAATTTCGACATGATTTTTTTTTAAATTTGACCACCCAATACAAAATATTTGATATAAATCAATTAAAAAGCGGATTAATCGTTTGATACGGGACCGATATGATAAAAAGTTTCACAAACAAAAATTTTGTATGCCAAAACTTTTTAAACTCCTATGTATTGCTGTTGTTTTGCCAGTGACAACCGCGTCAACAGAAAGAAGTTTCTCCGCGCTGAAAAGAATTAAAAATTATATTAGAAATACTACTAGACAGGCGCGACTAAGTAATATGGCAAAAATCT
Source organism: Kuschelorhynchus macadamiae (assembly GCA_030620095.1). Classification (NCBI taxonomy): domain Eukaryota; kingdom Metazoa; phylum Arthropoda; class Insecta; order Coleoptera; family Curculionidae; genus Kuschelorhynchus; species Kuschelorhynchus macadamiae. The sequence continues at coordinate 1,286,345 of JAUTXW010005338.1, forward strand.
CAATTAAAAAAAAATTATAAAATCACAGGATGAGAACGTTTTCATAGGGGAAGTAATAGATTGTTTTGCTGAACAAAAGAATCGCAAAATTCGTTTACTTTATAAAAAACTTTAACTTAAAACTTAGAAACTTTTAGAACTCACGTTTTTCCTTTAGAATTAACCTTTTTTTACATTTTTTGAATATAGGTATATTTTATTTTACGCCGAGGTGACTTTTTTTAAGTTTATTTTGTAAGTTTTTTACAAAGTTATTGCTATTAATTTTAAAATTTATGTTTATATATTTAATGTCTTTATCCTTCCAATAACCCTTTTTTCTCGACTCCCACCATACTGGATAGGTGCGTAATAGGGACAGATTTTCATATAAACAAAATTTTATAAATTTAACAATTTAAATTAGTAATATTTTTTCAAAATTTATTATGCAATTGACGAAGTAGAGTGGCCACTAGAGTAAATTAGAAATCTAACTATATTAAAAATAATTTTTTTCAAATGTGCCTTACCACTTTCTAATACCACGAGCCGCCCCTGACCTAGTAACTAATTTAAATAATGTTGGCGGGGAGGGAGGATAAAGATTAAAACCGCGGCTAATTTATCGATAAAAGTAACCAAAACAGCTCTTAAAAATTAAAACGCACTACAAATACGAACAAATTCTAAAAAAATGCCAATTTTATGACGGGAAATTTGATTTATTGATAATGGTAAAGTGGTTTTTCCGCTTAACATTATTATTTTTTATTATTAGGTATTTTTTATTATATATTATGTTTTATATTTTAACGCTGTTTTAGAAAAAATATTCAAGCCCATTTAACATACAAAGCCAGAGTCATTCTGCCGACTAGAAATCACCATTAGAGCACAGATTCCCTAATCTTGAACACGTTTTGAGTCCAATGTAAGGTCAGTTCAGTTCTTTTTTTTTATAGCGCTGTCATTAACTATGACAATTTGCCAGCTCTTTTCATTTGGGTTTAGGCAGTCTGATTCTTGGATCATTCTAGTTCTCTTCTTTTCTTCTGATTTACTTTTTCCTCTTAATTGTTTTTTTTAAACACGGAAAAGTGAGCCTTTCACTCTTACCCTTCAAAAACACAGAGTAATAAACAATAAAAACACTAAATATAATGCTGATAGGGTTTATTTATCTGTTGGTATAATTAAATTATGTATAATACTAAAAATAAACATATGCAAGATGTTGAATGATCACAATCATTCGGCTTTTTCTCTTACTGATTATGAATAAAAATACTACTTTTAACTTCAAAAATGAGCTAATGATACTAATTTGTATAAACAACGATCTGCTAGACACGGCGGTCTGATTAAGAAGAAGGACAAGTCGCTGCAGCTTTGCCACTTTTATTAAAAGAACATGGTTACCAAGGTTATGGTGCGTTTTATGAAATGTTTGTTAATTAGAGACCAAACATAGCCGCCGGCCTTGAAAGATTTAACTTTCAACATTTTTACATATATCAAATACAATAAACAAATAATATTTAGAACATAAGATAAACAGTTTTACGAATATAAACAACATTCAATAGAACACTCTACACGTTAATCGGTTCTATCCAACTGGGTAGAAGTCTCTATCGGCAACAAACACAATTTTTGGACTGCTCGTTTGAATATGCCACTGCTTGTTCGCAAGCTGACGACACGGGTGACTTGATCCCTGCCTGGATGTAACTCTACCACACGCCCAAGCTTCCACTGCAATGGTGCAACGTTATTATTCTTCAAGATAACAATGTTTCCTATTTTGATGTTGTCTATAGGATCATGCCACTTTGCCCGTTGTTGCAAGATTGCAATTTCTTTTCTAAAGCTAAAAACTGTTGATGCACTTTCTAATGAATCACCTAAACTATTTACACTATTTCTAACCGATAGTGTTACACAAAATCTTCCAGAACTATCCCTAGTTACTGTATCCACAAAATTCTGCTCACAGTCGCGTTCCTCCTTCGAATAATGGTTTCTATCACTAAGCTCCTCAACAACCCAGAACCTTTCTAGCTGATCTCGAATATCTCCTGAGCAACTGTATGACACGAAACGTTGGATTCTGAGTTGAAATCATGTTTGTTATTTAACATAGGCCCTGAAATAATCCATCCGAAAATTGTTTTTTGCAATATAAGCTGACTCCTACCTACACTTTTTGTCCAACACAAAGCAAATTAAAAAATAACTCAGCGCCCAGCATTATGTCTACCCTTGATGATACGTGAAATTCAGAATCAGCGAGTTTTAAATTTGATGGTATATCTAAATTGGAGATATTAAGTGATCGAACAGGTAAATCGGCTGTGACCTTGTCCAAAATCATAAATGAAACACTGGCATTAAAGTTATTGTAACACGATTTGATAATCGCTTGAGATCTGTACTTAATATTCGTTGACATCTGATTTACGCCAGAAACCGGTATAAACCTAATTTTTTACATAAATCATGAGATAAGAAACTCATTTGTGAAGCACTATCTAGAAAAGCCCTGGATTTAACAAAATTGCCGCTGCTATCCATTATATAAATAACGGCTGTTGACAAAATCACCTGTCTGGATATAGGTGGAATACTGCAGGCATTAGCACTAACCGTTTCAACACCAGAAGGCAAGTTATTATCTACCACGCTATGGGCTTCTCTCTGTGGTGCTGTAGCATCATTTGATTCTTACTGCCGTCATTTGTCGACCTGCTATCTACTTGCCTAAAACCATGTAATAACGTATTGTGCCTACCACGACATTTTTTACACCCATTAGATCTACAAACAGTCGCATGATGGTTAGAACGCAGATAATTAAAACACAGATTGTTTTTTGACCTCTGCCGCATGTTCTTGAATTGAAAGACCCAATAATTTCTCACAACTATACACAAAATGAGAACCCTTACATATTTCGCATTTTATCTTATTATCCTCAATTGCCGAAAATACTCCCCGTGAACTAGTATTTTCATGTCTACTTATTTTCGGCACTCGAATATTATTCTCGACTGTTTTTAAAATGCGTCATTTATTCGACAAAAATTCTGCAAAATCCGAATACTTTGGTGAACCCTTAATATGTGATATGTTTTTTTTGTTCCCACTCCTTTTTTGTATCAATGTCCAATTTCCTACTCATTAAAAGTATCAAAATTCTGTCCCACATGTGTACCGGCTCGCCTAGTGCTTTTAACGCTCTCACGTGTTTTTCTAATGAATCGTTTAAATTCCTTAATCAATAACAACTTTCCTTGTTTATTGGAGGCATTTCAACAAGCGCTTTTAAATGTTTCTGTATAATAACTGGCTTATTTTGAAACCTTTTCTCTAATAGATGTAACGCCACAGCGTAATTGCTTCTACTAATTTCTAAACAATCTTAAATTCTCCTAGCATCACCTTCTAGACAATCTAAAAGGTAGTAGAATGTTTACGTCTCATTTAAACACGGATTGTTGTGTACCATAGTTTGAAAGGGTTCAATAAACTGTGTCCATTTGTCAAATTCTCCCCTAAATTTAGGAAGACCTAAATTTGGCAACCTTGCGCCACCTACCATTATCGAATTTGTCATACAACCTACGCTCTGATTTAGACTATTATTTCCACTGGCCGCAAGCTGAAAGTCAGAGACGTATACTCTAGCCCTAGCTAACAATGGATAAAACTGTGATTTGAATTTCTCACGTTCTGTACAACCATCTTCATTTGGATTTAAAACATCTATTTCTAACTGAACTTCTTTGAATTTTTCAAAAAGCGATTCGATATTTCGAATACGTAGTTTGAGTTCTCTAAAGTTGTTAATATTTACCGTATTTAAAAAATTACAAAATCTATTTAATTCATCTTTCATGCAATCACGTCTAGTAACTAATTTTGTTAACTCAACATGAGGATCACAAGTCTGCTTTTCATCAGCTGACTGACCTTTACTATTTCTCAAATCTAAGAACTCAATTTAACTTCTAAATTACTATCTATTACGAAAACCGTTTTGTGTCTAATCTAGCCTAACTACATACTTCGAAAATGTATCTTTAGTTGTGTTTAAATTTAATTAAAATATTTAAATCTACTAAATATTTCCCGCAAGACTGACAATAATCCCTCACACCCTCTGTTCCTTAACAATTCTACAAAACACTAATATCGATTGATTATCGATCAGTCTACTCAGAGGTTATGAGCACATTACTACTGAAACAGATGCTAAATAGAATAATGGAATACTTGAATACTAATGCGAGAAAAAAGGATGGAGACTTGGAGATGCACAATGCCGCCGGCCCACAGTGAGTTAAATCGGCCGTCTAGCACGACATAAGTCCCAAGTGTAATTTTGCAATATTCTTAACATATTCTAAAAATCTATATTTAAGATAGTGTTAATAATAGAAAAATGCAATTGAGAAACAAAATTATAATTACAGTTCTCGGAGGGGAAGCCTTAAAGTTAGTAAATATTTTAAATCTGAAATTAACATGTTTCTATACATCATTTTCAAAACAGAAAATATGATACTAAACATAGCAAATGTTTTTCTAATTTCTTACATGACTACTGTTTATAATTAAAGTTTTCTACGGTATCAAAACTTTTTAAATATTAAAGCCCTTACCTCAGAAAATTTGGGTCTTTTTAGGTATTACTATATTTAGGTAGTTTTTTTTTTTAACTTGTAGAGCATGCAAAAAAAAGTTTGTTGAAGTTTAGTTTAATTTTTATATAAAAAATAAGAAAAAGGATCCCTTTTAACCAAAAACCAAAAAATTAGCTGCTCATAGATGCCCATTCGGGATTTATATAGCTTTAACTATGGCTTCTTAATTACTACTGACTGCACCAAAAAAAACTGCACGATGTTTATATGACCAGAACTTTGCAAATAATCGTCCGAGTGTAATAACGGTAAACATTTTGCAAAGACTAAGGTACAAAATTTCGGAATTTTGTATTACAGCTGTCATCTTTTTAAAGTTCAAGATGGCGAACCCATTTTAAAAATATGGATATTTTATCCCTCGGTAGAAGTTTTACATGCCACATCGTGTTAAAACTAAATTAACAGTTATAATGCCACATTATTTCCAAGCAAAATGATAACACTTTTAAAATTCGGTAAATAACTAAGATATAATTTTATAAAACCACACTCCCTTCAATTCTTTTAATATTAGAAATGAAAATTTCAAATAAAAAACTAATCAATTAGGTAAATTTTAACGACTTTTCTACCTTTACAAAAATAAATCTTAAACGAAGCTACCAGTTCAGTGCCAGTAATTGGCATTTTTGTAAAGATAATTTCATAAAAATATAAAAATATATAAAGTGCAATATATAAAATATAAAATAAATACAAAAATAAATATAAAAATATATTAAGTGCAATATCTAAAAAATATCGACTTCATTGTATATGGCAAATAACAAAAACAATTTATTTATCACGAAAAGTATACCTAACTAATTAATTTTTATTTGAATGTTTTATTACCATTATCAAAAAAATTAAGGAGTGCTTGGGTGCAGGTGCATACGTAGTGGGCTTTTCTAAAACATTATCTGTTACATATTGTTTAGTCTAAAAGTTCTTCTATTGTTTATGTAATGAATAGAATAGAAACTCAATGATATTTTGTACTCACAATTCTACATAACCTAAATAAAGCAATATTTGACAAGACACCTTGTATTCTATCTTAATTTTGTATGCGTCATATAGCTATTAGTTAATAATAAGTTTAAAGCAATGATTCATGCATTTTGACATCAATTGTGTTTTTAAGTTACACAAAACATTACATTTTTATTAAAAACTGAAGCCATTTTAGTAACCCGCATCTTGTTTACATTTTTTTTTGCAAAACATTTTGTTACCTATCCTAAAAAAGTATTATATGAAATTTAAAAAACGTTAAAACAATGCTTGAATAATTATGTCGTACTACATGGCCGATTTACTACACTGTGCGGCCTTGCGGTATTTCTAACTAATTCTAACCGATTACCACAAATTTCACAAGTTATCCGATCGAGGGACCATTTGTTGAATGATCACAATCATTCGACGTTTTCTCTCACTGATTATGAATAAAAAGACTACTTTCAAAAATGGTCTGTATTTACTAATTTGTATAAACAACGATCTGCTAGGCACGGCGCGCGGCGGTCCGATTAAGAAGAAGGACAATTCGTTGCAGATGCAGCGTTGCCCCTTTTATTAAAAGAAAATGGTTACCAGGGTTATGGCGCGTTTTATGAAATGTTTGTTAATTAGAGACCAAACACAAGATACGTAGGTACCACGTTATTTGTTTTAGAATTATGTGCATGAACATATATTTTCAATATTTATAAATTGATATTATTTTTTTTCAAATGTGACCAGGGATTTGACTCTGGAGGCATTTAAATTATTTTGGACCAAAGTTATATTGAATGGGGTGTTTAACCCACTTTGTCTAAAAATATCATAAACATTCAGACCCGGGATGATATTTAAAATTAAGTTTAAACGTCAAAATTGTTGTTGTTTTTGTTTTATGAGGTGTGCGACATTTCTTCTTTTGCTCCGCAAATCGCCAAATTATTTTTAAAGAATTGGTAGATCGTGCACTGACTGACTTGTGGAAGTGTTCGCAAGGCCGTATCTGGCTGGGATATTTCGTCGTCAGTCATTCGTCGTAGAGAGGGTTCAAATTTCCAGGCGTTTTCAAGGATCAACACTAAACGACGGGCGACACTCCACCAAGTGCTTTCTGAAAATTGGTGATCCTTGTGCGACGTTCCCGTTCCGGAGCGCTTACCGAAAGTCGGTAACCTTGGAATTTATTTAGGAGATAAAAATGTCTGCAGCTATACCCTAGCTGACAAACTATAGAAAAAGTATTCTTTCGTTGTTCTTTTGCAATACCTACTGGCCTAAAAATGACCAAATGAAAAAGTCAGGCATCCTCAGTTAAATGCAATTGTTGCAAGAAGAATGTCACCAAAATGCAGGAAAGTATACAGTGCCTTGGTGAATGTGAAGGATGGTGTCAAGGGTGTACAAGGCTGAGTAACAAGGGGTATGAAATATTTCGAAAAAAAAACAGGCAAAGTGGGTGCTATATATGTTCCTCGGAAAATTCCTATGAAAATGATTCGGAACAGGATGGGAGCGGCGAAAGCGATATGGAGGAAGTACATCCGTTGAAAACTAATAGGGTTTCTTTCGGATCTGGCAGTAATGGTAATGATCAGAAAATCATATCAAAAAAGTCTAATCCCTCTAATAAATAAATTCTTCAAAACATTTCGACGATTTGGAAGAGTCAGTCAAATCTAACAGCAGTATAATGGATGATTTGCAAAAAAAAACGTTAAAGGTAATCAAAAATGAAAATAAAGCCCTTAAGAAGGAGCAGGGGCTGCCTAAAAACGAAATTCTTGATTTGGAAAAACAATTAGTTTCCATTAAATTAAAAATTAGCATGGTCGAGGTTGATGAGAAGAGTAGCAATGTGGTTGTGTTTGGCCTGGATGGTGGTGAAGGCGCCTCAGATGACATCAAAAAAGTTTTTCGAAAGCTAAAGTTTGAGGTAAGCGATGGCGATTACAATGTGCAAACGTTGTCCACCAAGTCGCAGCGCAAGCCAATTCTCATTAAATTTAAAAATATGGAACTGAAGAGACATATTATGGAGTCAAGGAAAAAAACAAACTTGGATACGACATAACGTGAATTTCAAAGAGAGAAACGATATATATAAATAAATGAAGATCTGCCCAGGGCTATTCGTGAGCTGTACAAAAAGGCCCGCGAACTGAAAAATCATGGTTTCCGTTACATGTGGTGTAAAATGGGCAGGATATTTGCACGGAAAGACGAGATCAGGAACTCATAAAAATATTAAATCATGAACAGATAATTGACATTATTAATAGCATTTAAATACTGTTGTTTTGATTGGTATATTAGTTTTAGTAAAAATATTAATGGCAGGCAATTATAAAAATTTTAAATTAGGAAACTTAAATGTACGTTCTTTATAACCGCACTTCGCTGATATTAAAGATACAATTCTAAATAATAACTTTGATATTTGTTTAACGGAAAGTTGGTTAAAACCTGTAGTCTTTTTCATTTCTGATTGAGATCCAGGGTTATAAACTTACTAGGAAAGATCGCCATGATAGAGCTGGGGGTGGTGTGGCGATTTATATGCATCATAAATACCAAGTTGAAGAGTATTCTCTGATGACCTGTGATGGTGGATTATTAGAGAACTTATGGATAAGGTTAAGAGTATAAAATGCTTCACGGCTCATTTGCGTTGGGTACGGATCATCCTGCTCTGTCGGAAGGAAAAATAATGCAGTGTAATGCTATCCTCTCTGAGGTGACTCCAATGTTTAATTGTATGATAGTAACAGGTGATATAAATATTACCATGTTAAATTTGGGCAATTCTATAGACAATTATTTTGATTCATGACTTAACACAGATAGTCAATGAGCCTACAAGAGCGACGAGGATGATGACAACTCGCCTAGACCCAATTTTTATAAGCGGTACTAGTGTAATTGTTATTTATTTATTTATTTACAAATACCTGCTTTACAGGACAAAATCCCAATTACAAAACAGGGCAAGCACTTATAAAGAATATCTTATATAATATTAAAAAAACAAAGAAGAGAAAAAAAAACTTAAATTAAAACAAAAACAACAAAAAGTATCTATACGGATAAATAATCCCGACGTAATCGCGAACGCCGCTCCTCAGAAACACTAGCCATGAAAAAGACGAAACTTGGGTTCTTGTTATATTTTTCACACATTAAATATAGAGGTGAAAATTTTAGAATGTTTGTGCGCGATTTGGGCAAGTAAAATAAAATTTGTTGCCGTGAGTTTAAGCGAGGTACAGAAAAATTAAGTTTTCCTAATATATTAGAGCAATCAATCCTATAATTAACCAATTTAAACAGAGTAATTAAACGGTGGTATTCACGAAGATTTTTTAGGGAATCATACTCAAAACTTTTAAGCAGCTGCTCATGCGGATAGCCTTGGGGGGATATATACCGTCTCTCAAAAACAAGCATATTTTAAAAATCTACGTTGTATTCTTTCTAGACCTTCAATATGTGTATTGTACTCAGGTCCCCAAATAATTGAGCCGTATTCCAGTTTAGAGCGAACGTAGGAATTGTACAATAGCTTAAGTACACTAATATTTTTAAAGTCTCTCGTGCAGCGTATAATAAATCCATACATCCTGGAGGCTTCAGCAACAATAATATTCATGTGAGGGACGAATAAGAGTTTTAAATCAAATAGAGAAACGAGAAATAGCATTATTTGCGATGGAATAGTGGTATTTGCAAATTGAAAATCTATTAGAAAATGATATTACATTGCATTTCTTAATATTAAGCGTTAAATTGTTAATAAGACACCAATTATTTATAATATTCAGATTCTTCTGTAGCTCCACGCAATCCTCAATCCTCCTGATATTATTATAAATTTTTATATCATCAGCATACAGTAAAAATTTTACATTCAGGTCACAGGCAATATCCTTGATGAAGAGAATAAAATATAACGGTCCCAATACAGACCTTTGAGGTACACCAGAAATTGCAATATATTTGTTAGAAATATGTCTATTGAGTGCAACATACTGCTGACATCCCGATAAGTATGAACTGAGGAGTTGTATTAATGCGTCAGAGAACCCAATAGTTTTAACCTTAGCAAGTAAAATTTTGTGATCCATTCGGTCAAATGCTTTCGAAAAATCTAAGTATATTACATCAGTTTGAACTCGGCTGATCCTGTGAAATACAAAGCAAATTTGTAATTGTAGTTCTTCCTTTAAAAAACTCATGCTGTTGCGGTAGAATAAGCTCTTTAACTAAAGGAAAAAAAATTATGTAGCATGATCTCAAATACTTTGCAAATATTACAGATAATAGACAACGGTCTATAGTTCGAAATTTCGTTTCTGTCACCCTTCTTGTATACTGGACAAATCCTGGACATTTTCCATAGCTGTGGTACCGTGTGTTGCTTTAAGCACAAGTTAAAAATAAACAAAAAAGGCTTTAATAAGACGAATTTACAATCATGAATAAGAAAAGCAGGGATTAAAGGTCCCGTTGTGTTTCTACGACGATTTTTTTTAAGTTTTGATAACGTCCTCTTCGGAAAAATATGGAACGTCAATAATAGGATTGGAAACAATGTTGTCTACCTCAATTATGCATGGTATTATCAATGCTTATTTCATCTCTGATCATAGCCTTGTCTTTTGTGAGTTGTTATTGGCGCCGTCCAAGTCCACCCAAACTTTATATACTTATAGATGTTTTAGATACCTCAACGAGGATGACTTTACCAATGACATGTGACGTGTCAATTGGGATGTCGTATACTATATTAATGATGTCGATAGGAATGTTTCTAACCGAAAATTTAATTAGTATATTTAGTGTTCATGGGCCCGTCCGCACTGTCCGTCTGAGTAGGGCGCCTGCATCGTGGCTCACGGATGCTCTAAGGAGAATCCTTAAAGACCGCGATAAAGCTTTTCGTAAATACAAAAGTAACAGAAATGCGCAGAATTGGACTGATTACAAAGTCCTACGAAATTTTGGTTTGGTATCTGTAAGGCGTGGGAAGGTGGCCTATTTGAGATTTGTAACTTCGCAGGATGCTCAAACTTTGTGGAAGAGATTAAGGATTGCTGGTGTGCTTTCTAAATCAAGGCCAGAATTGACTGACCACATGCAGGACCCTAATGGTATTAACACTTTCTTTCAGCTTTTTCTGGTGCTAGGGCTGATGCTGGGCTTATTGACTACTTTCAGGAAAATAGGTATAGGGCTGCACAATTCGAAATGCATGTAATGTCCCCTGAAGAGATAACTTTATATATTCGTGGTCTTAAGTCAAACGCAGCTGGCCTGGGTGAAATCACTTTGGTTATGATAAAAATAAGTTTACCGACTCTATTAAATCACACAACTCACATAATAAATGTTTGTCTGGAGACTGGTTATTTTCCGGTGGCGTGGAAGACAGCGGTTGTTTATCCTGTACCAAAGGTGAATGATCCGTCTACTCTCAATGACTTGAGACCAATCAGTCTATTGCCGGTCTTAAGCAAGGTACTGGAGAGAGCAGTGTATGGTCAACGGTTTTCTTATGTAAGGGAGCATGATATACTGCCGGCCCATCAGTCTGAATTTCATCCAGGACATGGTACTGCGACGGCGCTATTGCGAGTGACCTTATTGTTGCAGGTCTGGATTGTGGTATGGCTACTGTGCAGATACTACTTGATTTTTCGAGTGCGCTCGACTGTGTAGATGACGAGTTATTGTGTGCCAAATTACATTACTTCGGCTTGACAGATCGAGCGCTCTCCTTCTTTAAAAACTGCTTGGGAGGTAGGCCACAGCTTGAAAGGGTTCGATCTGGGATGTCGGAGACGTAATCGCGGGTGTACCACAGGGCTCACTTCTTGGCCCACTCCTCTTTATATTAACACCTTTGATATGAGTAATGTAATAAAATTTTCCGAAATTCATTCTTACTTGGACGACAGCCAGCTTCTGTATAGCTTTGACCCATCTTACTACAACGATGTTGAGGCTGAAATCAACACAGATCTGAGTAATATTTCTGATTATAGTTCAAAACACAATTTAAAACTGAACGCTAAAAAACCTAGTGATACTATATGCACTTGATAATTGCACAAAGATAGTTCAAAGTTACTACAAATTGGCGATCAAATACTCGACTTTTCTGACACTGTCAGAAACATGGGGGTGATGTTTGACAATAAATTAAGATTTAGTCAGTATATATCAAACTTAAGTAAAAAATCATATATGGCAATAAAATTTTTATATGGAAATAAACACATTCTTCTTCACATTCAGTACAGAAGTATAGCTTATATAGTTATACAGGGGCAGTAGGACATTTTGTTTCTTTAGAAATTCTAGTTTAAAGGCTGTAATTTTTTTCCTAGTGAATTATTTCAGTATGGAATATGGATTTTTAATTTAATAGCTATTAAAAAATGGATTTACCTACTCCTTAAAATTTTTATATACGGTTTTCACATATTTAAGTAACTATTAGTGGCTTTTTTTTGTTTTTAATATTTCGCTTTAAAAAAAATCGATATTCTCCTTGTGGCTTTTAAACTGCTTAAAATTTTTAAATATCGTTTTTACAGATCCATGTAGCTTTTAGTGGAGCAATTTTTAAAAATATTTTAACAGTTTTAAAAAAAAATCCCCGGAACTCTTAAATTTTTGAAAAACGATTTTCACAGTTTTCTCTAGTTTTTTATAATGTAATTATTCGACATTTTCGGTTGCTTTTTCGTAAATTTTAAACTTATTTAAAATTTTTGTGTCTAGAGAATGTTATTATTAAAAACGATACTTAAACCCCCTGACGATGCCGCGTCATTTCATTTTTTGTATGATTGTATGGCAATAAAGGAATTTTGTATTTGTATTTATGTGTGTTTAATTTAGACCATATTAGTTGAATGACTTGTAATTTTATGGAAGCTTATTCACAAGAGTTTACTCTTTATAACAAATAAAGCGATGATTGACTTTGAATATGGTCTGGACAGTGAGGTGTGTGGTGACTTTAACCTACCAAATGTTTTATGGGTTAATTATAGTCTGGGAACAATACCAAGTGGTAAGATCATGGGTGGTTTCCTGGACTTAATATTTTCTTCCTCAAAAGAGTCAAATGTTATGGCTTGTGATTCTCCACTGTTGCCCTTCGACCCATATCATCCGGCATTAAATTTTAATATGTATTTTAGACCTGATATAAGGATTGATGTGTCAGAATATGACTGACAAATTATAATATGAAAATATATATTTATAATTTAATTATATTATAATAAAATTATATCCTGCTATTACCAAAATGTACGCGGCCTTAACACCAAGACACATACATTTCTCCTAAGCGTCTCATCAAGCGAAATGGACATTATTGCAGTGACCGAATCGTGGTTAAATCCGGAAGTGTTTGATACAGAGCTGTTTCCACCGGACTATGTAGTATTTCGAGCGGACCGAGACCGTCGGGCTACGGGCCTTTCCAGAGGCGGAGGTGACATGCTGGGTGTAAATCGTCGTTGGAACTTCCTAAGGCTTGATCTAACCTTCCTCGCCAATAGTGCTCCCAACGTGGACTGTGCGGGTTGTAAGATAAACTTCTTTAATTTTGTTGTTTTTATTATACTTGTTTATATTCCTCCTCATATCAGCAACACTGAACTGGAAGTATTTATTAACTGCATTCTTGCTGCCGAGCAACTACTAGACAATAAATTAGTTATTATGGGTGATTTTAATATACCGGATTATGTAAGCAACACTGTAATTGAATCGACATGCGGCTTAATCTGTAACTTAGCAAATATATTAAATGTCAAACAGGCCAATAACTTTTTAAATTCAAATAACCGTTTACTCGATCTGGTGTTTTCAAACATATCTTGCAAAGTTGTACGATATGGTGATGTTCCTTTTGTTGCAGAAGACACGCGCCATCCCTCTCTTTTCATTACTTTTGAAGTTATTCATCCTTCATTTAATAATTTTCCTATTAATAAGAACAGTCCTAAACAGTACAACTTCAGAAATGCGGATTTTCCCCGCTTATATAGCTTGCTTCTTGAGGCCGACTGGTCATCAATACTGGAAGGTCAGAACGTCGATGCTGTGCAGCACTTTACCAATTAATGGATACAATTTTTCAAGTCTATACTCCGCTAAAACGGCAACGCCGCCGTAGCTTTCCACCCTGGTTTTCGCATGATATAATTGAAAATATATATAAAAAAGTAAAAGCACATAAAGAATACAAAAAATATAAAACGACGGTTCATTATCGGAGACTCTGCTCGCTCAGACGTCTTATTCATGCTCAGAGTTACAATGCATATAAAAATTATATAAGAAACGCTGAGATGAACATGATTTCTGATCCTTCCACCTTTTGGTCTTGTCCGAAGCAAAAAGGGGCATACCGGCATCCCTGGTACCCTAAAGGAGGGTGACAACGAATACACAGATCCTCAAAGCATTGTTAATGCATTTTCAAATTATTTCCAAAGTGTTTATATACTATTTCTTCTCTCAATAACTATGTTAAGTCCCCTGTGTTAAACTCCGATATAATAGGCATTCACACAATATCCTCTCGAGATATAATACTAGCTAATAAAAAACTCAAAGACAAACTAACAGCCGGTGTTGACGAAATACCCAGTTTCATAGTAAAAGATTGCGCGGAAGTCCTTTCTGTCCCACTTCTACACGTTTTTAACTTAATACTTGATAAGGGCATTTTTCCGGATACTTGGAAAACAGCAAAAGTCATACCTATTTTTAAGAAGGGTGATAAAACATTGATAAAAATTTGTGTGGATGTGGATTATACGATTCCATGTAACTTTTAAAGGCGCAATTGTTTTGAAAGAAATATTTTGAAAGCTGTCAAAATAATAGTTTTTCCGTGACTTCTAAACTATCTGAAATATCTAAATACGGCTTAATTAAAAAAACATGCTAAATTGTAAAAAAACGTTTTTTCCCACAACTTCTAAAATACCTAAAATAATTAAAAACGTTCTTCATAGTTCCATGTAGCTTCCTGAGGCGCAATTTATTAAAATAAAATATTTTGACAGCTGTCAAAAAATGTTTTTGTTTTCCTTATCTTTTGAATTGTTTTTTAAATACTGTTTTTACCGTTCCATGCAGCTTTTAAATGTTTAATTAAAAAAAATATTTTGTGACCTGTCAAAAAGCCTGTCGACAGGCTGTTTTTTTTACCTTTTCACCTGCTCTAAATTTAAACAGTTTTTATTGTTCCTTGAAACTTTTAGTCTCACAATTTTGAGAGCTGTCAAAATTTTTCTTCTTTTTAACTTCTCAACTTTTTAAAATTTTTAGATGTGGTTTTTCATAGTTTGAATTTATACCAGAATAATATTTTAGCGGCTGCCAAAAACAAACTAATTTCTGTAACTTTTGAGCAGTTACTTTTCTTTAAATCAGATTTTTACATATTTTATGAAAATATATTTTTTAATTACATGCCCATATTTTTGAATTTAAAAAATGAATGTACAATATATGTAGCCGCGTTTTATTTATAGAATTTTTAACAAACGTTAACAATTCTATACATAAAACGTGACTGTGTGTTACTACGGTTTATACATGGCGATGTCGTGTTTTTTTTACAGAAAACTGTGTTTGTCAAATTTTCGGAGAATGTAATTCGGAAAATATTACAGATAGGGTCATTAATTTGCCTGTATTTTTGTAGAAGACGTTTCTAAGAGACCGGTTTGAAAATTTTTCTGTATCGCATTCGGTACCGGATATGTGGTACCGAAAATTCGACCAATTTGCCTTGTACAGCAGGGTTTTCGTTAAATTTTCTTCACTGTCTTCATTGGTAAATGTATCAAACCGATTTATTTGAGGTCGGCAAGAAGCAACCGATTCCATGGACTTATATTATACAGTATTACATTTAAAAAACCAAGGTTCATTGATATCGGAATGTATATTTGCATACAACACTAGATAAAAATTCGCAGAATTCAAAAAAATTTTGTATTGAGAACTTTTTCTAATATCTACAGTCATATGAACGTTATTGGGGTAAGCATTTGTAACCGAAAAACCTGTAGGGTAAGGTTATGTTAATAGTAGAGAGAGTCGGAACCTTACATGACTTAAAAAAAGATACACTTACTCAACCAAAAATTCAAATAGTGGGTAAAAACATTAAACGTACAATAATTCGAATGCAATGAATAAATGGTGGATGCGTAAAGAACATAATCATCATCACTAGCAGGCCTAGCGTATTTTCAAGAGTTTCGTTTGACAGTGCAACAGGTGCCAAAGTTCCCAAGAATGGATAAAATTTTTAACATTATCGTGTATTACAAGGAAACTAACACATGTAAGCCCGTATGGTATTTTTTTTTACGAAACAAGATATTTTTAGGTAGACCGTGACCAAATTTCGAGTTTATTATTTTTAACGGTTAAATTACTGCATCTTTTTAAAGTTGATAATTTAAATTCCAACTTTAACCTCATTTTGCCGCTTATATTCTGCGAACAGTAATCGAAATGAATTGGACCGCGGATGGAGCATTTATTTGTCTACAAAAAGCTCTAATAACATTTCCCTCTAACTACTCAGCAAGTGGATGAAAATTCGATTTAAAAAAGAAGTGCACATACCGGTCAAAAATCGATAGGTACCGATCCATATACAACGCGAAATTATAGGTGGCCTTGGCCACGATGATAATAAAATTTACAGATGTATTTGACATGTCAGTTGTGATAGATATCACGGCTGAGTTTTGGTTTGTTTAAAGCAAATATTTCTCTGATATTTTGTATCGCTTTGTATGCGCATTTACGCGTTAAAAAGATAGACATTTTTGAGAAAAACTTTTTTCAAATACAAAAAGTAGGCGTTTGGTTGGAAAATCGGTTACGGCGCCGGAAAGTAATCAAAAAGATACACAAAATGGACGGTTTTAGGGTATATATATATATATATATATATATATATATATATATATATATATATATATATGTTAGGGTCTTGGAATATATACAGGGATTGCAATTACGAGGTGAAGTTTGCACAAAAAAAACTGTTTTCAAAATTCGATTAGAGGAGTAATTTATTTTGAAAAAATATTCTGACAGCTCTAAATGTAACTCAGTTCCATGTAACTTTTAGGGGCATCATTTATTTAAAAACATTTCTGACATCTGTCAAAAAAGAAATATTTTTGCAGCTGTTCAAAAAACGTCTAGTATTCCCAACTTTTAAATAGCAACATTTTTTTAAATGAGATTTTCACAGATAGATGTATAGCATATATATTCCTAACCGGATGTATCGGACTAGCCGACGTTTGTTAATCAAAAATAGCCGTTAAGGTTATGATAACAGTAAAGTAGGATCGAAAATAAGCGTGTAGGACTAGACTACTAAGGTCATGCACAAGACTAATACACCCACCCAGAGTCCACAGGGACAACCTGACATATTACTTGTTAACAAACGGCCGCGAAGGTTTGTTAGTATGGCTCTCACACTCGGGGATGAAAACCTGGTGTAGGTCGTGTCATTTCAGAAAACCGTGTTTTTCGACCTTTCGGCGGGCATATCTCGCAGACTATTAAAGATAGGACATTGAATTTGATATGTATTTTTAGAGGAGACGTGGATCTCGAGATCTGTTTTATATTTTCGGTACCACCTTTAGTACTGAACATATGGTACCGCAAAGTTGACCAAAAATGTCAACTTCCAAATATTGCGACCTGAATCGTGTGTTCAGGTCGCAATATTTGATTTTTTTGTCGAAACTTTCTGGAACGATGGCTCTTCGGATCCTACAGAACCCGATTGTTTTTGGTTGAGCTTCGAACCCTTTTCGTGATTTTACGATTTTTTTTCGTTCGAAAAAAGGGTGTTTGGGGCGGTTATAGCTCGAACAGGGTGCGTCCTAGAGAAATTTTGCAAAAAACATTTTTATTGGAAATACAGAGGAGAATAAAAGCCTGGATGCATCTCTGTCGGAAAAATGACCGGAAAGTAGAAATTTTTTTTAAGAAAAACTGAAAAAAATGGGTACATTTTTTCCACATTACCCTGTATTACAAGAAAGCTAAATACACGTAGGGCGTGGGTATTTTTTTACGAAACTAGATACCCGCAGACTGTGACCAAATTTCAAAATTTTAGCATACACGTAAATTACTGCGATTTTGAAACTTTAAAGTCCAAATTTAACCTCACTGTAAACGGTAATCGGAATTATTTTCTGACAGAAGAATAGAGCGTTTATTTGGCTACAAAAACCAATATTTTTTTCTAGCTACTGGAGAAATAGGTGACAATTCGATTTAAAGGAAAAAGTGCACGCTTTTTGGCTCAATTTCTAGGTTTCTCTGAGATGATCAAAAATTTCAAAACATCCATTCATCCTTGACTTTCGTCGCTGTCAAAAGTGTAATTGAATAACTATTTAAGTAAAAATTATTTAATTTTAGAGACTCAAAAAGGATTTCTTGGGTATTTTTAAACTTGGAAGTATAAAATTTGAATGTTTTCAAGTAGGTACAATTTGTTTCCCCAATTTTATAAAATATCTCTTAAGAAAATTACCTGTCTTCTCGATTGCATGGTTTACATCGATATTCGTTTAATAAACGTGCTATTCGATTATCGTTTTAGCATCAGTTAGAGCAGCAAAATATTTGCATCTAATTGGATAAGAGATAGACGCATTTTTTGTGATGTGATGAAGTTCAGTATTACATTGTTCGGAAAAGTAGTAAGTTTGTATTATTTTATACAGGGAGGGTGGTTAGGACGTCGTTTTAGAAATTGTGTTTTTTTCTTAATAAAACTTTTCGGTACAAGACGTTAACTACTGAAGCATTTTGCTTTCGCAGCTGCGAGTTTTTCAATTTTCTTTTCTTTACTGGTATTTTTTTTAAGATTTAAACATTGGCATTATAAGTTATAGATAATAGGTAGGATTTGATCGATTTATTGAATGTTTGTCCCCGTCACAAGTATAGCAAGGGGCAGTAGGATATTTTCATTCTTTAGAAATTCTAGTTTAAAAGCTGTAATTTTTTTCCTAGTAAATTAATAATAGAGTTTGATTGATAGATTGAATTTTGTCCCCGTCACAAGTATAGCATAAATTATTATACAGGGGCAGCTTATTTCATTAGAAATTCTAGTTTAAAAGCTGTATTTTTTTCCTAGTGAATTATTTCGGTATGTAATATAAATAGAAAAGATTTGGATAATAAATTTAGAAACTTTGGTTTTGCAGCTATGCAATTTTTCATTATTTTTTTTTACTTTACCTAAACTTTTAAAGGATTTAATTTGAATTTTCGATAATAGATAGGATATTTTTTGTAACTTCTATGGGTGTAATGTATTACAAAAATATTTGAATAGCTATTAAAACATGGGTTTACCTTGTGACTCTTTAAAATTTTTATATACGGTTTTCACAGATTTAAGTAACTATTAGTGGCGTTTTTTTTTTTTTAATATTTTGAGCTTTAAAAAAAATCGATATTCTCCTTGTGGCCTTTGAACTGCTTGAAATTTTAAATATCGTTTTCACAGATATATGTAACTTTTAATGGTGTAATTTTTAAAAATATTTTGACAATTCTCAAAAAAATTCCCCGACTTTTGAACTTTTTAAAAATGGTTTTCATAGTTTCCTCTATTTTTTTATAATGTAATTTAATAAAAAGAAAATTCGCCCTTTGTCAAAAAAAAATCGTTGTTTTTTCGTAAATTTTAGACTTATTAAAAAAATTTTAAGTGGATTATACGATTTCATGTAACTTTTAAAAGAGCAACTGTTTTAAAAAAAATTGTCAAAATAAGTTTTTCCCATGACTTCTAAACTATCTGAAATATTGAAATACGGTTTTTACAGTTCCATGTAACTTTTAAAGACGTTATTTATTTAAAAAACATGCCGAGTTTTAAAAAAACGTTTTTACCCACAATTTCTAAACTACTTAAAATAATTAAAAACTTTTTTCATAGTTCCATGTAGCCTCCTGAGGCGTAATTTAATAAAATAAAATATTTTGACAGCTGTCGAAAAATGTTTTTGTTTTCCTTATCTTTTGAATTTCTTAAAATTTTTAAATACAGTTTTTATTGCTCATTGTAACTTTTAAACTCACAATTTTGAAAGCTGTCAAAAAATTTTTTCATTCTGACTTCTGAAATTTTTAGATGTGGTTTATCATAGTTTGAATTTATATCAGAACAATATTTTGGCGGCCGCCAAAAAAAAATTTAGTTTCTGTAACTTTTGAGCAGTTACTTTTCTTTATATCAAATTTATTACATATTTTATGAAAATAAATTTTCTCGACTGTCTTCATTGTGATCGGCAAGAAGGAACGCATTCCACGGACTTATAATATACAGTATTATATTTAAGAAACCAAGGTTCATTGATATCAGAAAAGCTAAACTCACTAGATAAAAATTCGCACAATTCGAAAACATTTTTGTATTGAGAACTTTTTTTGATACCTACAGACATATGAAAGTTAATGGGGTATGAATTTGTAACCAAAAAACCTGTAGGTTAAGCTTAAATTAATAGTAAAAAGAGTCGAAACCTTACATGACTTTTGCTTTTATGGATTAAGATTTTTGCATAGGCGGCTTGCAACTTTATTTGTTAAATCTTATATGAAAATGGAAAAAGAAGTACTTATTTAGGTATTTGAATTTATAAATAAGTATTTACTATAAATTTTAGATACAATTATAATATATCTAATTTATAGTTTTTACAGTCAAACAAAACACTAGTTTTAGTGTTATTTTTCGTTATCATACTTTAGCCTTTATTTGAAGTTTTATTTGGTATTTGGAGCAAACTTATGCAAAACGTATCTTTTTTACTGTAAGGTCTGAATCGGACGTTTCAAAATAGCGGACGTTTGTTAATCAAAACATAGCTTTAAAGGTTATATTAATAGAGAAGTGAATTAATTCGAAAATTATCACTCGCAAAAAAGATATAGATTAAGAAACCTTTTGCTTTCGATCTGTGCCATATCCGGCTATTAAATTTAGATTCGTAAAAGGAAAAGTATACTAATTCGGTACGTTATTTATAATTCCATATTTTAAAAATTTTGACTTTTTGAATACAGGCAATAAGCTCTTTAAAACATTGATCTAACATTAGAAAAACTGAATATCTCGAAAACTATAAATATTTTCTGATGAATATAAATAATATATGTGCCCTAGGGAGATGCATATTTTATTCATATACGGAATTTTGGTCTTACAATTTTCAAGTTTGTCATTAAATTTTAAATGTCAGTTTTATCGAAGGCTATAAGTATGCAAATTTTTAGAAAAAGAAATTTCCTTTTATTTCCATAAATATTTAATTTATTTCTATATAATAATAATATAATTTTATCAAAAATTAATAGTAATGAAGATATTATTCAAATAGTTGTTTTTTGACATTTTTAACTCAAAAACCTAACCTATTCTTTAATTTTAAATTCGCAAATAAATAGAATTTTTGGTTACTATTATTATTATTATTATTAAACAATAACTTTTTACCCATTATCATTTTATTTTAATACTAACAGCTGTCAAAATGTCTACGTTCGCAACCATTTATGTAGCAGTAGGACCAGCGACCGTTTATTTACAAAATATAGCCGTTATGGATATGTTAGAAAAACACGTTCTGCGCCACACGTATAGGAATGCTGCAAAATATTATAATCGGTATATAAAGACTGGCACATAAGTCTGAACGCGTGAAATTAATGCGGATAAAAAATTATTCTAGTTATGTGGTCCGTTCAAATTATTTTTTTAATGCTCAGGAATTGAAATAAAATAGCAAAATAATATTGATAGGTATCAATAGACGTCAAGGTAGTCAGGATACCTGTGATTGGCAGATTTAAAAACCCCGGCCCGTTCAACGATCAATTATTGTCAGTGAGAAATAGGCATGTTCGACGTGGATAACGTGGAAAAGACGAAGATAAAAGATACTTTGGATTGAATTGTGAACGGGCCAGGGTCTGAAATCGGAAAATTGCTCTCCCGGGCGAAGTTTTCCAACCAGTGGTGTGCGATATTTAATTAACATATAGCGATAAAGTGGTAAAATTGTGGTACGATTTCAAGATAGCGGAAGAAAATAACTTATAAATAAAATATTAGAAATCGTAAAAAAACGCCCTCCCAGGTTTTATGTTTTATCTTCGCTAGATATTAAAACACATATGTTTTCATTTCTGTAAACCTGTCTGTCTATCTGTCGGTTCGCGAAATAGCTGCAAAACAACTTACCCAATTAATTTCAAATTTTGGAAAACAATTTAGTTATATGGGGATGACCTGGTGATAGTTTGGAAGTATTACTAAAACTTATTTCCGGTTTACCACAAATTTTGCATAAAAATCAAAGGTTACATAGAAATGAACTGGTAACATTTTGGTATGAATCCAAGATAGCAAAACAAAATAGCGACCCAAAAAAATAATCAAAAAATCAGCCTGTAAGAACTATTTACTGGATCAATTTCAAATTTTGTGCAAGCAATAAATGTGATGTAGAAATAAACTAGTAAATTTGCGGGACGAATCCAAGATGGGGAAACAGAGTGGCAGCTAAATAATTGTTTTCAAAAATATCAAAATCTTAATCAACATAGCAGAACAAAATGGCGGTCTTAAAAATCAGAATAAAAAATTTTATCCTGTTTACTGGTTTAGGTAGAACTCGTAAATATTGTGATAAATTATATGATGAAACAAAATGGCGCATAATAAAATTGTTTGAAGGGACTGTACATATACAGGGTGTTTCATGAAGAAATGCACATAGTGAAATGGTTAGTAAGGACCAAGGGCCTTTCATATTTGAAAATAAAAAAAATATAAATTTATCTTTAGCACATATACAGGGTGATTTGTCAAAACCTCCTACATTTTCAGAACTTAATACCTCAAGCACTAGACAATCTATTTTAATGAAATTTTGCACAGCACTAGAGAGTACTGGGACTAACCTAAAACTCGTATACGACTGGAAAAAAAATTAGGTTCGAACTGAATTTTTTTTAGTGTTTTGTACATTATTAAAATCACCACTCTGTAACTTACATTGGATTTTTCAACATTGCGCAAAAAAACCAATGGACGGTACTTAAAATAAAAATGCAAATAAATTAATTGCGCCTCTTTTGGTTTTTTTAGATAGAAAAAATATTTTTGTAAATAATTTTCGGTTTATGTAAAACAAAACTTAATATTACAAACAATACTAACCCGATTCTATTGAAATTTTATAAAATGCTAAAGATCTTTGGGACTAAACTAAAACTGATATGACGGGCGTTATTTTATATATATATACATATATATATATATATATATATATATATATATATATATATATATATATATATAATATTATTATATTAATTTCAAGCTTGTTATGATTTTTTTAAATATTTTATTAAGCCGACATTTTCTTCTACCATCTTGGATTCGTTCTACAATTCTACCCGTTTATTATTCTACTACATTTAACTCTTACAAACCATTTCAAATCAATTTAATAAGAAGTTTTCTAGCCTGATTTGTAAATATGTCATTAGGC